>VDFB02373365.1:200093277-200157764 GCA_007258455.2 Sequoia sempervirens
TCAAAACATCATGAAATTCAATTTTTCTTTTTTTAATCCTATAGTATGCAAAGCATAGAATGTGACACATGTTTTGGATTAAAAAAATGTGATACTGTTTGAAAGCTATTAATGTTTTTCAATCAGCCTATCAATCAAGACTTTAATCGTAATTCAAATAGAAAATGAATAATAATTACTTATTAAATTCAAAGTAAAGCATAATTTATATTGGTGGAAAGCTGAAAATTTCCTTTAGAAACTTTTTTCTTTTCATCAATTTTGGGTAAAAAAAAGTCGTCAGCCACATGCCCATCATATTGCCACTTTTTGGCCCATCATGATCCTGCACATACCCAACCATAGCTATCTAAGAAAAAGATACATAATTTATATTGGTGGAAAGCTGAAAATTTCCTTTAGAAACTTTTTTCTTTTCATCAATTTTGGGTAAAAAAAAGTCGTCAGCCACATGCCCATCATATTGCCACTTTTTGGCCCATCATGATCCTGCACATACCCAACCATAGCTATCTAAGAAAAAGATACTCTTGATCAATGGGAAAATGTGGCTACCATGATTGATGGGAAATCCCCCGCCGAAGTGAAAAGGATTTATGAAATTCTAATAGATTATTTGGAGAGCATTGAAGCAGGCTACGTGCCTTTCCCTAACTACAAATCTCCAGGCTCTAAACAAGGAGGGGGCTCTAAAAATGGAATTCCTCGCAATTGAGGACACAAGGAGAGCATGTATGTTACAAAACTTATATTTTGGCAATAGTTTTTTCCTTTTTACTAGTGAATATCATCAACTTACATATTTAGAGTTTTGAACTTATGATGATGTAAAATCACTATGCTAAAGATGATTCAAAGTATTTTTTGCTTTGTTTTGAAGTAATATGTACCTATTTTCTCTCTAATTATTTTGTAACTTCTCTGTAAATTTCTATATCACAATAGACCAAGAGTGCTTCTCCGTGATCATCAACCACACACACAAGCTTAAGTAACTAGTCATATTTAAGATTTCTAAGTTGATCTCTATTTCTTGAGAATGAAGACAAGTAAATCTGGGATGTGAGAACCTACTTAACATAGATATTAGCTTCTATCCATTTCAAAAAAATATAGCTTTTTCTCAATGAAGCTATTGTAGATTTCTATGACAGAGATAAACATAAACAAAGATAAAAAAGCACTTGCACAAAAAATGCACAAACACAATAAACTGTTATTCAAAGGGATTACATCATGCCTCAATATAGAGGTCTTATCTTCTCTTCAATTACACTATGTGTCATAGACTAAACATCAAGGAGATCTCTTTATAGTGATAACAACTCCTAAATATAGATAGTAAGCTGGATCTATAATTTCCATGCATTTAGCATGCACAATTTTGATCACCTAAAAATAGAACTCTAAATATATCACTAGACATGCATTTATTCATGAAATCTCGCAGTCTTAAAATAAATCTTCATAAATTAGAATAAATAATGTGAATTTCATGGCAGTGAAACACATTCATCACTTCTCAACATACTCCCCTTTGATGCTAAGACTCACAATATGATGTTGAAGTTTTTTAAACTGAACCTGGGCAACTCACTATGCAAGATTACCTTCACTCTAGTCTTATAAAATCTCTTAGTACCCTTCATGTAGAAGCTAAGTACCTATTTACTCATTTCTCTCCCTCTTGAGAGATCACAAGGTTTTCTCTTCCTTTCTCTAACATAAAGAAGCCTCATAGTTTCTCAAATCATATGACACCTTTCAATGTGCCAATCATAACAAGCAATCATCAACCACTTGAATCAAACCTTCAAACTTTGTTTGACAACCATTTCTTTTGGCATGCCAACATTTAGGTTTATACAACCTTTTAAACATATTTGTAACTTTTTGCCAACTGGATTCATCAATCCATCCATAATTAATCTTCATAAAATCTTTTCTTGATTGTCCATTCCAATCTCTATTCCAACATGATTTTTCAGAGTGATTCTTCAACCCACAAATTGTACAAGGATGAAGATCCCAACATTTCTCTTTTTTATGTCCTTCCTTGTGGCAATGTGAACATTGCAAACACTATATTTCTTGAACTAATTTTCATGAACCTTTAACACTTGTTACATCATTTCTATCTCTCTCACCATATCCTAAACCTTCATTCTTTGGCCTCACAACTAGTTGAATAGGATCTCTCATTCCTTGCCCATGTTTTCCCAAACCTTTTCCTTCATATCCCATTCTCTTGATAATTTTCAAACCAACACATTTTTCAAATCAACTTTTTTAATTGACATCACAAGTTGTAAAATCGTTAGTTCAAACATGTCTTCATCTTCAACTTCATGTTCTTTATTTGAAGAATCTTTAGCTACATCACTGATATCAAATGAAGAACACAAATCATTTGTATCACATGAGACTTCACACACAAATGGATTTATTTTCAAACACTCAATTTCTATATCTCCAACAACTTTAACTTTTCATCCAAATATTCATTCTTCTTCTTGACCTCATCAAGAAGCTGCAATCTTCTTTCTAGCTCTTCATTTTCCTTTTTCACTTTTTTCTAATTATTTTTCCAAATTTTCATTCTCACACAAATAATCACATCTTTCTTTTCCAAAATCTAGTATCTTTTCTATCAATTCTAAGTTACATTTTTTGAGGTTCACAAATTTTTCTATCAAACTATCTTTCTCACACATTAAATTTGAAGTTCTTTTCTTTGCCTTCTTACCAATTTTTCCCATTGAAACAAATAATTTAAACTCACCTTTGTGAAAACTACAAATATGGAAAAATCTACACCCATACGCTTCAAACACCTTTTATCTCTCGTGGTTGTGATTTAAGAGAAAAAACTTGTCTTTATTCCTCATTCCCTTGGTAGGTTCAAACCATCAATCTCTATGATCTTCAAATTCTCTCTCAATAATGGTGCCTTTTCTTCAATAACAAGCAATTGCCTTCAAATAATCTTCAGTGGCTTTTCTGCAAAACACTTATAATCCTTAGCAATAGTTTCTTTAGTGGTGGTTTGGTTTGGCTCTCTTTAACAACATCAAAGTCTGAGTGATTTGACTTGAACAACTTTGGCCTCTTTAATTCCTTTTTCTTTTTATCTCCTTACATATGTGGCTTCTTTTACTATATAAATCGCTCTTTATTCCTTCAAACACTTGGATTACATGAATTCTTTTGACTATCATTACCTTTACAACAAACTCCAATCTTCTTAGTGGTAATTCTTTTGTTGGCGGAAATAATTCCTCAAAATCTCATGAACTCTCCTGACAATCTCATATTAGCTTTGTTCTAACACATGGTCAACCCTTTTCAGACTTCAACTTTGCCCTGATCTTATTGCTTTGATACCAATTGTAGATTTCTACAACAAAGATAAAGTAAAATAGAGATAAAAACCACTTGCATAGAAAATACACAAACATGCAATAAACTTTTATTCAACTTCTCAAAGGGATTACATAAAGCCTCAATATAGAGGTCTTATCTTCTGATCAATTACATTCATTGTCATAAACTAAACATAAAGGAGATCTCTTTATAGAGATAACAACTCCTAAATATAGATAGTAAAATGGATCTATATTTTCCATCGATTTAGAATGCACAATTTGGATCACCTAAAAATAGGATTCTAAATATATCACCAGACATGCAATCTCACAGTCTTAAAATAAAGTTGCACATTAGAATAAACAAAGTGAATCACATGATGATGAGATGGATGCATCACTTCTCAATAGCTATTGACTAAAGAACGCATTCTTTCCTAGTAAATTGAACATATACTTTTGTTTGTTTAATTAGCTAGTGAAAGATTCACTTGTCACTCACTCTTTTTAGTCATTTTTTGAGATTTTAATTTAAATAGTATATTTGAAGTCTTGCTTTTAAGGTGGTTTATTTAAAATCACATTAATAAATAAATATTATTGAAAAAAATAATGTAATTTCAGATAAACCATCTAAAAAACTCAAAATTTAAAGAATGTTATTTAAGCTTAACCTCCATTGCCAAGATTCTCTCAAAGTTCTCTTAATGCAAAGGGTTTTAAATAGTGGAATCAACTCACACCGCTTTGGGAAGGGTTTGAAAAGTAGAATCAAATCGCATGGTCCAGCAATTAGACAACTAGTACGTTGACTTCACCTCAGGTTGATCCTGGATGACTCTAATGATCCATCGAATTCTATGTTTGGGTCATTTTTTTTCAATAATATGATATTAGTTATATCTTATCTTTTCTATGGTATCGTGCTTCACAAAGTAGGTTTTAACAGAATTGCTATCTTTTCTAGGGTTTTGTATATTTTTTCATTTATCACAATACCAATGTATAATTGATCTATTCTGAGATGGATCTATTTGTACATGTTTATATAGTGTCTAAAGCTGATGAGAAAATGGAGAACGTTCACTGTTCATGATATTGTGAATACCACAAAGAATGTATATATAAACCTCATCAGTTTATTCTACTAGCATTCTACTTATTGTTTGCATTGGATAATTGGTTCCTTTCCTTGTACTAACTATGCAAACCGTGTACAGGAAACTCATGGACCTGAACCTAAAGTGATGCTCCTGAAGTGAAGTTTTACTATCATATTGATTTCTATGGAAACATCCACTGGATGATCTCATCGCAGACGGAAAGAGTCTTCCTTTTAGAAACTCTGTTTCTGCTGTTTCTATTTCTTCTGTTGTTTCTATTTCCTGTAGACGTTTCTTCTCTCTGTAAATATTATTTAAAATCCCTTTTACCCAATGTTCTGGGTACGGGAGAATACATACAACAGTTTTAGTTTTTTTGCATAGTGAGGTCTTCTGCGTGTGCCATTTGCCCATCTCCTACTTTCTTTTCTCAGGTCTCTGAATCTAAAATCATTCTCTACCACCCAGTGTCGCCCCCCCCACACACCCACACTGCTCTCACACTGGTTCCCCACGCGATCTCTATCAAACTGGATCGGGAAAACTATCTTCTCTGGCGCACACAGTTTCTCCCGCTTCTCCAAGGCTATGACCTGGAAGGCTACGTTGATGGGACCATTACTTGTCCCCTCGTACTCTCTCTCGACAGATCCGACGCCGAATCATGTCTTACCTGGCTAAGCAGATCAATTCTTGGATGGTTACTCTCTGCCCTTGCTCCTGATACTCTGGCGACTGTAGTTGGCCTTGATACCTCGCGTGCTGTTTGGCTTGCTCTAGAGAAGGCTTTGTTCCCGTTCTAAAGCACGACTCATGCAACTTCGTCACGACCTCCAGACCATTCGTAAGGGAGCTCTCTCCATGGCTGACTACCTCCAGTGTGCCAAACAATTGGCTGACACCCTTGCAGCTTCAGGACAAACAGTCTGTGATTCGGATCTGCAGCAGATTATCTTGAGCGTCTCGAGTCCGCCTATGATGCTGTCGTCACTTCTCTGACAGCCACACTTGACACTATTGATATGGATGATTTTCAAGCCCATTTGCTTGCCTTTGAGATGCGAATTGATGCCCAACAGGCCCTCCTTCAGCAACACCCAGTGGCCAATGTCGCCACCTGTAATCGTGCTCCCAATTCTCCTTCTCAGCACAATAATCGCGGAAGGAACCACAATAATCGAGGTCGTGGGAACACCTATCGTGGTCAACGTCCTCCACCGATGCCTATTCAGGCAACAGGACCATGCCAGCTTTGCGGACGTAAGAACCACACAGCCAACACTTGTTGGTTCAGATTTGATAAAACCTATCAGGAGATGCCCCAATCGGCTGCCCCCCCCTCTGCATACATGGCAGCACCCTATCAGTAGTCTTCTTCCTATGCGCCGTCTCAGATCTCAGTCGATCCTACCTGGTATCCTGATAGTGGAGCTACTAATCATGTCACCCCGGATTTGAGTAACCTGCAGATTCACCATGAGTATGATGGTCCTGACAAGCTTCACGTTGGTAATGGCTCTAAACTCTCTATTTCTCACATTGGTAGATCACAAATTTCTCATTCCTCACGTTTATTTCATCTCAATGATATTTTGCATGTCCCTAATGTCACGGCTAACCTTCTCTCTGTTTCAAAATTTGCCTCTGACAATGACGTCTTTTTTGAATTTCATCCACATTTTTTCCTTGTCAAGGATCGGCGCACGGGGCTGGTAGTTCTTCGCGGGCAGCATAAGGATGGTCTCTATCGCCTCTCGAGTGTTTCTCCACCCTCTCAGACCCCTTCTACAGCCTTTGTTGGTGAACGAACTTCTCTTGAGAGATGGCATCAGCGTTTAGGTCACCCTATGCCACGAACTGTTCGGCATATTGTCGGAGTCGAGTCGCTTCCTGTTAGTCAAAATAAATTGGGTCTTTGTAGTCCCTGTCAAGTCAGTAAGAGTCACCAATTGTCATTTCCTTTTAGTTCTACTATTTGTACGCATCCTTTGGAATTAATTGTTTCCGATATTTGGGGTCCTTCTCCCTATGTCTCTTATGATGGATTTCGTTTTTATTTAATTTTTGTGGATATCTACAGTAGATATACATGGCTCTTTCCATTATCTCATAAATCTGACGCACTACCTACATTCATTAATTTCAAGACTAAAATTGAGAATCTACTTGGCCATAAAATCAAAACCTTCCAATCCGACAATGGGGGGGAATTTATTAAATTTAAACCCTTTTTGGCCTCCCAGGGCATCACACAATGTTTTTCCTGTCCCTACACCCCCCAACAAAATGGTTTAGCCGAGCGCCGACACAAGCACATTGTGGACACTGGCCTTACCCTCCTTCATACGGCTTCTGTTCCCTTCATCTATTGGACCGATGCTTTCCTCACGGCCTGTTACTTGGTGAACCGGTTGCCCACCCCCATCCTCAACAATCGGTCCCCCCTTCAGTGTCTGTTTAACATGGGTCCTGACTATCGTGCGATGCGTGTCTTTGGGTGCCTCTGTTTTCCCTACCTTCGTCCCTACAGCTCTAATAAGCTGGACTCACGTTCTCTCCCTTGTGTCTTCTTGGGTTACAGTTTGGTTCACAAAGGCTATAAATGTCTCCATCTTCCCACCAACAGAATATATATCTCTCGGCATGTTGTGTTTGATGAAGGGACCTATCCGTTTGCTGCTCGCCAGAACACACCATCACCGGACTTGATCTCTGCACCATCCCTCGTATCCACTCTCCCACTTTATCACTCACCTCCATCTAGTGTGTCTTCACCTCCCTTGCAAGGACCTCACCATGGCCTCTCCATTCCCCTAGATGCCTCACCTTCTCGCCATGACCTCCCTACCCGAATCGAATCTGCTTCCCCCGCCTTAGTAATTTCGGCCCCACCATCTCCTAGCCGTGACCCCTCTTCCTCCCCTTTGCCGTTACCTTCGCCAAGCTCGATGGTTCCTCCTACGAATGTGCATCCAATGGTCACAAGGTCCAAACATGGCATTTTTCGGCCCAAGGCATACAGTGCTACTAAGCACCCCTTATCTCCTGATGATATTGATGAGCCCACATGTTTTTCCCAAGCCAAAGTGGACCCACAGTGGCGCTTGGCTATGGATAATGAAATTAATGCTCTTCTCCAGAATGGAACGTGGAGCCTAGTCCCATCCAAGCCCCACTTAAATATTGTTGGGTGCAAATGGGTTTTTAAATTGAAAAAGAAAGCAGATGGCTCCATTGATCGCTACAAAGCCCGACTAGTTGCCAAGGGGTTCAATCAGCAGGAAGGAATTGACTATGGGGAGACTTTCAGTCCTGTGGTAAAACCTTGCACCATTCGTACAGTTCTCACTATTGCACTCTCTATGGGTTGGCCCCTTCACCAACTCGATGTGCAAAATGCTTTCCTCCATGGTGTCCTTGAGGAGGAGGTTTACATGAAGCAACCACCTGGATACATTGATCCCCAGTTTCCTACTCATGTGTGTCGACTCCACAAGTCTCTCTATGGTCTCAAACAAGCTCCACGGGCCTGGTACCACCGCCTGAGCACCTTTCTCCAACAGGTTGGGTTTGTGGGTTCCAAAGCTGACACTTCGCTATTCATTAAGCGAACCGCCCACTCCACAGTTTTTATGCTTGTTTATGTCGACGATATTATCATTACTGGATCTACAGTGGACTGTGTTCAAGCTTTGATATCTCAACTTCAGTCCGCTTTTGCCATAAAGGACTTGGGCTCTCTCCATTATTTTTTGGGCATCGAAGCTCTTTCAACTCCTACAGGGCTTCTCCTATCTCAAAGAAAGTATACACTTGATCTTCTCAAGAAGACAAAGATGGACGGTGCAAAACCGGTTCGCACTCCTATTTGCAGCCAAGACAAGTTGTCTAAATTCACCGGCTCCGCGTTCAGCGATCCAACTCTATACAGGAGTGTTGTCGGTGCTCTTCAGTATCTCACTCTTACGAGACCTGATATTGCTTTCGCCGTCAATAAGGTCTGTCAGTTTATGCAGCAGCCCACTGATGATCATTGGAACGCTGTCAAGCGTATCCTGCGGTACCTAAAGGAAACTCTCTCTTATGGACTGCAACTCAGCAAGTCTACCCCTCTCACTCTTACTGCCTTTTCTGACTCAGATTGGGCTGGCTGCCCTGATGACCGCCGTTCTACTAGCGGTTACTGCATCTTCCTTGGTCCAAATCTGATTTCATGGAGTGCTCGAAAACAAAAGACCGTCTCAAGGTCTAGTACTGAAGCTGAATATAGAGGAGTTGCCATAGCCACTGCTGAGCTAATTTGGATTCAATCCCTCCTCTCTGAACTTGGATATTCTCCCACTGCTTCCCCTGTTCTATGGTGTGACAATCTTGGTGCTACGTATCTCACAGCTAATCCAGTCTTTCATGCACGGACTAAGCACATTGAGATTGATTATCATTTTGTTCGTGAGAAAGTTGCTAACAAAGGTCTTGTTGTCCGATTCATCTCTACAAAAGATCAGGTTGCAGATGTCTTCACTAAGGGGTTGAGCTCTGCTCGATTTGCTTTACTTCGGGACAAGTTGACCGTACGAACACCCACGCTCAACTTGCGGGGGCATATGGAAACATCCACCGGATGATCTCATCGCAGACGGAAAGAGTCCTCCTTTTAGAAACTCTGTTTCTGTTGTTTCTATTTCTTCTGCTGTTTCTATTTCCTGTAGACGTTTCTTCTCTCTGTAAATATTATTTAAAATCCCTTTTACCCAATGTTTTGGGTACGGGAGAATACATACTTGATTTTAGTTTTGCAATTTCGAGCTGACAATGCAATTAGAGGAAAAAGCGAAAACAAAAAAATTGTTCAGAAGCAGATAAAGAAAGATAGGCACCCAAAAAAAAGTATAAGCATTAATATATACACCTGTTATAACTATTGTATATATGTGATTAGTCACTCCAGTCTTATAAGCATTTAGAGTTCTTCCCTTCTCTGATTCTCTGGAAATGTTCTCATGTAAAATATATATTCTATAATAAAATAAAAAATTGTATAGTGTAATCTCAACGCACCGATTGACTTTTGTTCATTTCTGGCTGTTTTATTTAAGCGTAAGACTTATATCTTAAAATATCAAATATTTAACTGTAGACTTGAATAGAGTTTAAAGTTGATCTGGCCACTTTTATTCCTATTTATCTTTGTCAGTGTATTATGGTGTCCATTCTACTCTCTTTTTTTTTTTTATTAATATTAGTAATATTAATTAAGTTTCTTTTATGAATAAGTCATATATTACTTTTTAGTAGTTAAAAGGATAGTGATACATTACTAACACAAAAAAAAAAGCTGGATAAACAACAAATATAAGTAAAATTATTAAATTGTTAAATTGTGAAGCAGAAAGAATAGTATCAACAAGAGGGAGATCATGGTCATTAGGTTTGTCCATACATAAGTGTGGATAAAACAATAATCAATAGGCTCCCAGCAGTAAGAACACATCCTCTTTTTGATCTTTAGTATGTTTTTGAGTATGGACAAAGCAAATAACCAGCTCCAAGTGATGGAACTTGCTAAAATTTGGCAAACTAGAAGCACCATGCCCATAGAAGAGGTGTATGGTAGTTGAATGTGTTGAGACCATCCATGGGTAGCATGATCCCTAGAAAATTCTAGCTAAGAGCCTAGAGATTGGGATCTTCAATCTCATTTTGAAGATTAACCAAAACATGTCTATGCCCATGAGATGGGGACAATCCAAGAACTAGAACACCAGAAATTATGTCAAAAGCACTACCCTTGTGATAAAAAATTTATTGCATATGGATAGCTTCTAGTGCAACTTTACAATCTTATGTGTGCATCTATATATGCACTTTAGAGAAAACTATAGCTTTAGTGTACAAAAAAAAATGAACATTATCCAAATAACCTAAAAAGAAAGATAAAATTATATCTTTCAAAATACTAAAGAGAATTTCCACCCTAAAAGCATACCCAATCCAAAAAATGTAAATATCAGTCTATGAAAATCACCAAACACCACCATATGCCATGCAAAGGAGTTAGGATCAAAAGGCTTGAAGAAGTCATGTATCCATGTCCATGGTTCTTGAGATTTGATGTAGAGCCAAAAGATATGCTTGAAAGGCTATGATTTTCCATAGAAAGGATAGTAAGGGTTAAGAAATCCCAACTAAGTAAAATGAGAACCAAGAAAAAGTCCTTGGTAAGGAATATACCATGTGAAGGCTTAATAGTGGCAGCCCAAATAATTTGGAACTATCAATGCCAAGTGCCTAGAGAGGACTAGAGGTGATAACTATGGTTTAATTGGTCCAAAATTGGAAGATGATTTGTGAGACATAAGTATCCCTTGCAAGGTCAATAATTACAAACTACATTTTTATGATACCATTCCTAGTCTTTCCCACCATTGCTTGAAGGACCTAAGCCCAATTGTGAACCATATGGAGAGAAATGACATCAATAATAGCTTGGAAGGTTTCTTGACCCTAATTGGATAACCAAACTTTTGATTCGAATATACACCAAGATGCAAAATTCTTGATGGTATTTACAAGGAAATTAGGAAGAGTTTTGATTCTTCTATTCAATAATTTTAGAGCATGAACCCAAGAAACTTTTGCAAGAGGATGACATTGACTTGATAGAATTGGAGACCATCAAATAAACCATTGCTTAATTGAGAGGTCATTGTGGTAACTACTATCCTAAAGAAGTTATGCTTGATAGACTCCTAGTGCTTCCAAATTCTTATAATAAAAATTGTGTCTTGTATTTGGACAAGTTCACTCAACGTGAAGAGAATATAGAGTCTAGGTCCTTTCCAAGTTGGTCATTTAATAAAAAATCTTAATGAAATATAATTTCTAATGATAATTTTACAAACACCAATCCATTCCAAGGATCTAATAATCTATTTAGAATAGAGAGTAATTCCTTGTTGATATATTGAAAGAATCTATAAACCAAAAGTATCATAAGAGAGATAATAGAACTCTAAAGCAACATGATGACAACCTTTGTATTGGTCTAAAAAGGACTAGAAAAGGTTCGTAAGAAGCTTCTCAATTTTAAAATATGAGGCCTTAGAAGGGACCCACCAAAAAGAATAATAGGTAGCAACTAAAATTTTAAAGAACACTTAAAATTTTATCACTAAAGAGAGAGGCTTAGTGATCCAACAACTTAGATTTTTCTAATTATAGTAATACAAACTAATAATTTAATAGTAGGCGAGGCTTGAAAGGAAAGTGGAATTCCCAAGAATCAAAATATTTACCCATGATCAATCCATTTCCAACTAAAAATTTCCAACCAACTAGGTTTGAGAAGAAAAGTCCTACCTATTACATTGGGTCTTTCACCATTGAATACTCAAGTGCAAGGCTTGGTAGAATATATCAAGGTAGAGAAGGGCATGTTTTATTATATTATTATCCTTAAGAATTGTGAGAAAATAATCATAAAAAAAATTCACATGGACTAGTTAAGTAGATGAAGTAGATATTTTGGGTGACCATATATCCCAAAACGTAGCCAAATCTCTTAGAATTAAGCACATAAAATATAGGAGATAAAACACATCATTGGGGAATAGACTAAAAATTCCAAAAGTATTGGATTGTTGGTCATTAATGGTGATTTAAGATGAGGCATGGGAGAATAGGATTTGAAATCCAAGTGCCTATAGAATGGTAGTAATGAAAATTTATCCAATGCAATCACATGCCTTGGAAAATTTAATTTGCATGACCATTATAGGTTTGTGAGAATGTCAAGCTCCTTCCATCCCTTCTTAAATAGAAATAATATTTGAGGATGTACCAAAACTATTTAAAACTAGTTTTCTTACATCAAGCTAGTTGGGGAAGGAGTGATTTTAGATTAAGAGTGAGAGATTTAGAAATGATCTTGTAGGAGATAGTCATTAAGGTGATAGGCCACAAATTACACATGTCACCAACTTTGTGTATAAATGAATATTACATTTATTGATTATTTTTTCTAATGATTATTATGAAAAGATTCTAAATGTCCTTGTGATGGTCTTCATGCACAATATTTCAAAAAGTTTTATAAAATTAAAATAAGAACCTATTAATCACTATAGTGTAGAGAAGATTGCCTCACATAAATGTTCCTTATTGAGAAGTCAATAACAAAGAATGCACTAAGATGAGAAAAATTGAAAGGGAACAACATTTAATAATTATTTTAATATTAAAAGGCCAAAGTCCTGAACATTTGTATTAATATTAAACTAGAAATACATATTTCAAAAATGAATACAGTCATGGCCCATCAATGGAAAAAATAGAGGAAACATCTATGAGTAACCCCCCGATATCCTTTCATGCAGTTTGAAGTGACTAAACTAAATTAATGTAGATCAACATTGTCTTTGAAAACTCAAAACCCAAACACCCAACATGATGCAGGAGCATAGACCGGGTACATGAACTGTTTGACTGAATGCTACATGAAATGCCAGATATGAACAAAATGAATTTGTTGATTGGGTGGCGTAAAGCTAAACTCTCAACTTTATTAGCAATTTACTATTGCAAATTAAAAGAAATTTTGATAAGATGTTGTCGTTGCCATTGCACTGTCGACATATATGCAAATGTGGAATCATAGACCAGCACGTTGAGGAATCTTGGGCTTTCATTAAATCTAGAAAATGAAATTCATTTGTGCCTTTTTAGCTTCAAAAGCCAATGTGGGATTTTGAAAAATAAAATAGTAGACACTGGAAGGAGAAACGACTAAAAAGGAGAGGCATTTATTTCAAACAAAGGCAACTTGAAGTTAAAGGGGCGATATATATAAACAGGGCAGAATTTAAGCCCAGGTTGGGAGATGAATGGTCACCTACCTGAAGGGGCAATATAGAAATTGCGTGAGGCCAAAAAGAGGAGGGGTTGCGCTGACTGGAGAGGAGGCGTTTAAAAAGACCATTTGAATAGAGGCTGCGTAAGGATTTAGGGAAGAAATAAATGCTTGCAAGAGGTTGCACCCACAGGAAGGCGAATAAAGGAGCAGAGATAATATGTGAGGGCTACGTAGAAGAGAAGAAGGGCAGGCAGCGTTGAAATAAATTGAAATAGTATCGGTACAAGTGCAGATATTGCACAGACAATTATGAGGGGAATGATTTATGAGATGGTAAAATGCGAATTGAAGAGGGTATGAAAGGTCGATGGAAAAGAATGACATGAGATAGTGAAAAGTAAGAGTGAGGTAGCGACCAGTGTAGAGTTTGTCCTGGAATTTATAACAATGAAATAATGTAAATGAATAAATTTTTGATAGTGTTTAAATTGGAATGTCAATAAAGTTTAACTCTTCTGTATTTTGATTCTGCATCCATTTAATTATTAAATCGAATGGAGATTCAATTGACAAATGAAATAGTCAGATTGAATTAATTGCGAATAGTTTGTTGTGGAGTTGTGTTGGGAGATTTGTGCTTAAGTGAGATTTTGTTTTGTGATTTATGAATTGGTGGGTTGGTAGAAGGGGTTTTGCCTCTTGCCTCTTGCATCAATTGGTATCAAAGCCACAAGATATTGAGAGCGGAGAGAATCCACCAGGATCATGGGTAAAGAATTGGTAAGGAGTGAAGAAGCCTTGAGAGGCTCGATTGATTCTATGGGAATCATGTTGGCTATTCTCTAACAGAGATGAAGTTGGGTAGAAGACGTATAAATCTCTTCCACTGAGAGGAAGTGGGCAGAATATATCTTGAAGGTGTATCTTCTAGAATCTTGTAGGGTAGAGGATAGTAGTGAGAGTTTTGTTGTAGGGGGGCCTGCAAAGGTAGCAAGTGTTGGCTTTAATTTGTTTGTTGTAGGTTGAGAGTGTGTCATAATTGTTTGGAAAAATGTCTTAGAGACATCGAGAGATTTTGTTGATGAAGGAATATTTGAAGCCACAGAAACTGAAACAAGAATCCATCAGAACGAATGGTTTGTCTCGAATTGTGTGCAAGTCTAGTGGAAAGTGAGCTACAAAGTGATAGTGGACAACAATAGTAGAGATAATCTGGTTGTGTTGGAAATAGTTGAGAAGCTAAACTTGAAGAGGATGAAGCATCCTGAACCATACTACATATCTTAGTTGCAAGGGGATCATCAAATTTGGGTAAGTGAACAAAACACTATGAATTTTCACATTGGAAGACATAAGGATAAAATTGTATGTGATATAGTACCCATGGATGTTTGTCACATTTTGTTGGGTCAACCTTGGCTTTGGGATAGGGAAGCTATACATAATGGTAGCAATAAACCTATAGCATAATCAAGGATGGGAAGGAATATGTGTTGAATCCATTGCAGGATAAACAAGAGGAAGTGGTAAAAGAATATGTGATATAGTACCCATGGATGTTTGTCACATTTTGTAAAGTCAACCTTGGCTTTGGGATAGGGAAGCTATACATAATGGCAACAATAAACCTATAACATAATCAAGGATTGGAAGGAGTATGTGTTGAATCCATTGCAAGATAAACACGAGGAAGTGGTAAAAGAAAAAAATGCAGCAGATATGAAGAATGAAGAAAAAGAAAAGGAGATTCTTGTACTAAAGGATCAAGAGGAAAGAGAAGAGATTGCAATTGAGGTTGCAACGGATGGGAAGATTTGTTGTGTCCCTTTGATAGAAGGGGCGTGGAAGGAAAGGAATGTGGGAGTAGCTCATATAGTCCAAAAAGGAGGCAAAATAGCTTTTGTAGGTTCTTTTGAAGAGGTAAATTATGAAATTGCAGCAGAGAATGATCCATTGGAAGACATGAAAATTTTAGGAGAGCGATATGAAGAAGAGACAATTCACAGAAATTTGAAAAAATTGGAGGCATTATAGGTTGTGACAAAGGCGTGTCTTTTGGAAGACACGAATGAAGAGACTAAATTTGATATAGCAAAAGCAACTACCTGTTCTTTGGAGGATGTGAGGATGATGATAGTTATGGGAGATGAAAACATTGTGGCGAAGGGCCACAAAAAAGAAATTGAAGAAGCAAAGGAAATGAGGTAAAATTTGAAACTTTTGAGTGTAATTTTTTTGGCATGATGAATGCAATAGAGGATGAGAAGAGTGAAACATTGTTTGGTGGAGGAGGTCGGATAATGGTGGGTTGGATCCCACAAAGGAAAAGTGGAGAGGAAAAATTCTTTAGAAGAGGAGGATGGTTCATGGTGGACATGAGTCCATAAGAGGAATAAGGAAGAGAGTGCAAAATTGTTGGGGAAGGATGGCGAATGTTTCAACAAGATGTTGGAAGATGAGGAAAAAGAAATTAATTTACAAGTACTAGTTTCCTTGTGGGTGAAAGTTGCAAGTTGTTCGCAACTTGGAAGAGTAGTTCTACTAATCAGCTTCGTTTTGTGAGCCTATGCTTATAAAATTTTAATCGAGTGTGTCTAATACAAGAGCATAGACCAAGTACATGAACTATTTGACTGAATGCTACATAAAATGCTAGATGTGAACAAAATGGATTTGTTGATTGGGTGGCCTAAAGCTAAACTCTTAACTTTATTAGCAATTAACCATTGCAAATTAAATGAAATTTTGCTAAGATGTTGTCGTTTCCATTGCCCTCTCGACATATATGTAAATGTGGAATCATAGACCAACACGTTGAGGAATCTTGGGCTTTCATTAAATCTGGAAAATGCAATTCATTTGTGCCTTTTCAGCTTTAAAAGCCAATGTGGGATTTTGAAAAATAAAACAATGGACACTAGAAGGAGAGTCGACTAAAAAGGAGAGGTATTTGTTTCAAATAAAGGAAACATGAAGTTAAAGGGACAATATATATAAATAGGGCATAATTAGAGCCCACGCAGGAAAATGAATGGTCGCCTAGCTGAAGAGGCAATATAGAAATTGTGTGAGGCCAAAAAGAGGAGGGGTTGTGCTGATTCGAGAGGGGGTGTTTAAAAAGACCATTTGAATAGAGGTTGCATAAGGATTTACGAAAGAAATAAATTCTGCAAGAGGTAAAGCCCACTGGAAGGTAAATAAAGCAACAAAGAAAATATGTGAGGGTTGCATAGAAGAGAAGAAGGGCAAGCAACATTGAAATAAATTGAAAGAGGACGGGTACAAGTGCAGATATTATGCAGAAAATTATAAGGGGAATGAATTATGAGATGGTAAAATATGAAATGAAGAGGGTATGGAAGGTCGATGGAAAAGAATGACATGAGATAGTGAAAAGTAGGAGTGAGGCAGTGGCCAGTGTAGAGTTTGTCCTGGAATTTATAACAATGAAATCATGTAAATGAATAAATTTTGATAGTGTTTAAATTGGAATGTCAATAAATTTTATCTCCTGTGTCTTTTTATTCAACATCCATTTAATTGTTAAAATGAATGGAGATTCAATTGACAAATGAAATAGTTAGATTGAATTAATTGTGAATAGTTTGGTTGTGGAGCTATGTTGGGAGATCTGTGTTTTCTGTGAGATTTCATTTTGTGATTTGTAAATTGGTGGGTTAGAAAAAGGGGTTTCACCTCTTACCTCTTACATCAAAATTGATCAAAACTAGCTACAAATTCTTAATTTATGTTTATGCTAAAAAAGAACAGAGTTTAGAACTTGCAAAGAACATTTAATAATTATTGTAGAGAAATGTTTTGAGCTATAGTATATTATGAGTAGTTTAAAATTTATTGAAATGTCAGAAAGGCTCTTGAAGAATGCCTAAAATCTTAATAAAGAGTTTCTTTGCTTACTTAATTTTTTTAATGGATTGAGATGTTTTAAAAACCCATAGATTCTAAAAAAGCTTTAGAGACCTTTTCTTCAATCTCAAAAAAATTGGAGTTGAGTTCTCATTTTGGCACCACAAGTAGAGTTGGAATCTACAACTTGATTGAAATGATAGAGTGCAAAAATTCAAAGATGAGCTTCCAAGTCAAAATTTTGAGCTTCCATGGTGGTGATGTCTTGACGAAGATTTGGGGTGGTGGCCTTGTAAGAAAAAATAGGGTACGATAGCATTAACAAGCCTTTGTCAGCCGAAAGAGGAGTCATATACAAAAAATAAAATCAATAAGCCTCCTCCCTTTTACATGTCAATGATTATTGGTGACCATATAGTTAATAATTTTATGATTTTTTTAAGGGCTATTAGTTCACTCATGCCTAAAAAAGTTGTTTATTTACTTGACATCAGGTATGAGCCAATTTCTAGAGAATTTGTACAATTAAATGATACAACTATTAAATGGTATGTTTCATCAAATATTTAAAGATCACCTTATATGCATGTCTTATTTTTATAGATTTACAAGATATTTTAGTTATAAAAAATTCCCTCCATAATTTTTCATTTATTTATCTAGAGACTTCATATCCAAGATATGAGGATATTTATCCTTTGATTGGTTTCATATGTTGTGCACGAGTAGGTATGTTATCAAATTAACTATAAAAGTTGAGTCTATCTCCATTTTTCATACTGAGCCATACATACCGACTCCAATTAATATGAACTATATCATACAATACCAAGGAGAAGATATTAATGACCATGAGAATGCCACTTCCATAGAAGTGATTCTTGATATCTTAATTGATGAATGAGAAACCAACTCCCAAGTAAATTTATGGTGTAGTGTGGAAGAGAAATGATTGGATGCATACCATATCCATGAAGAAAATGTAGTCATTCCAAACATTATGAAGTGACAAGAGGGAAATGATGGAATATGGAAGTTTTACTTTGATGGCTCAAGGATAAAATATTGTTTGGATGCTAGTGTAACTATGCTTTCTCCTTAAAATCCTTTCTTTAAAGTTTCAATTTAGTTGTACTAAAAATATGGTTGAGTATGAAGCTTTGGTTTAGAGGCTTCAACTTGCACAAAAAATGGGAATCAAGGCATTACTAGTGTTTGGTGATAGTGAGCTAGTTGTTCACCAAGTTTGAGGTATAAAATTCTCTAAAATGTACTTGTTGAAGTCCTATAAGCATAGGGTATGGGATGTCATTACATATTTTTAAGCCATCAACATCCAAGTTGTCCCTAGAAAGAAGAACAAAGATGCTAATAGACTTTCAACAATAAAGGCACAATTTGACATCCCAAAGAATGACATGGAGGAAAAGTAATAGCTCATCAAACTAGTGATAAGGCTATTGTTTTTTACAATATTGAGATGAAATTTTTTGAAATGGTAAAAAAATTGCTAACTTTTTAGTGGAAGAGGAAGATTTTGTTTCAAACAATTAATCAAAACTACATAATAAATATGGTGACCAAGTCATTTAGCTAAAAGTAGACGATTTTCCTAAGGGATTAATCACTTTGGAAAGCATATTTAACAGTGATGATCAATAGTGAAAATAAAAAGAATGAATATTTATATCAAGAAAAATGACATGAGGAGATTGATATCAAGTAAGAGACAATATTTTGAATGTTGGTAAGGTATGTAAAAAGGCTAAAATATAAGCTTTATTTGATCTTTGTTAAGAATATGGTGATGGTTTTACATAGAAAATCAAATATCTTAAGGGCTTTGATCCCAATTTGGCCCAACATACTATTGGACTAGATCCAAATGCAAAACATGCTAGGGAAAATCAAAGGAATATTAATCCTAAGATTGAACCATTAATGCAAAAGGATTTATCCAAAATTTTAGATGAAAACATCATTCATGCTATTAAGCACTCCTCATGGGTAGCCAACCTAGTTCTTGTTAGGAAAGAAATGGGGAGAACATAATCTAAGTGGATTTTAGAGATCTTAATAGAAAACATTTTAAATACCATTACCCACTTCGATCCAAGGAAAAAATACTACAAATTATAATAGCTAGAGATGAAATATTTTCCTTGTTAGATGGAAATTTAGGTTCCAACCATATCCTTGTCCAAGAATCAAATCAACTCAAAAAAACCTTTACCACCAAATGGGGCACCATGGCTTACAAGAAGATGCATTTTGGGTTGACCTATTCTATTGCAACCTTCCAAAGGGAAATGTACATGGCCTTTAAAGTAATGATCAATTAAATAATTTTTATTTATTTGGATGATCTAATTATTTCTTCAAAGAGTACTGTAGAAAATTGCACTCCCTTCTTGGAGATGCTACAATTTCACACTTATTTTTGACTATTTTAGTACCCTTGCATTCATAACCCTTTAAATAATCATTAATAGGCCTCTAAGACCCTTTATTTCGGATCTCAAGGCTTATTTCAGTTGAAATACTGACAAAATCAACAAAAGCATTAAATTTTCTAACAACCCGACATTGGCCCACCCCAAAAAACTAGGGTGGGAATCACACACCACCTTGGGCATATGAGTCCCCCTAGGTGGGACCCATATGCCACAAATTTTTGGTTGATGTCGGCATATGAGTCCCGTGTTGCCCATTTTTAGGGTTTGAGCAAGAAATTAAGGTTTTTAATTCAAATTTTTGGTTGATGTCAGCATTTGAGATCTAAATAGCAGTAAATTAATGAAGTTCCTATATAAACAAGGTTTCAAATCATTATTTTCATCTAGAAAATAAATTTCAAGATCTAAGCATTCACAAGCACTCAAGCATACTCTCACATGAGCATTCAAGAGCAAGTAACAAAAAAAGTTGAATTCTTGGAGCAGCATTATAGTGTTTTTGCAGGTCTTCAAGCTAACTTTCATTCAAGATCTAGCATTGTCAAGGATTGATGATGGTCACATATGGTCAATCATGATGGATTCTAGGTTGGGGAGATTCAACTAGCCATCAAGCCAAGCCTAATGACTTGTTTCCTAAGTGACTCCATCCTCCATTGTCATTCTAATTTCAACCTAAAGGAAGGTACATGTCTCATTATGGCTTATTAGGGTGATTAGACATCTCCTAAAGTGAGTCATCATGTCTATGTTTCATTCATGCATCTTATTCTAGCACAATAGAATAGTGTTTTATGGCATTTTAGATCTCCTAATCTTAGATACACTTAATATTAGGACTTGCATTCATATTTGTTCTCAAGATCTATCATCTCTAACAAGGTTTAACTACCAAACTAGGGGTTTGACCAAGGAAAACCCCCCCAATAAACAAATCAACAAAATATTCTATTTTGCAGGTCTTTTTAAAGGTTCAGATCTAGAAATCATACTAGGAATAAAGAGTAGGGACAAAAAAATAGATTCAGATCCTAATTTCTTGAAAAAGTAGAATGGGACTGATACACCACTTGTGGCCTATGACTTCTAGTATATATATTTCTAAACTTTTTTTGTAGATCTTGATTCACTAGTTCTAGATTCCATTTTTGGCCCGAAACCCTAAACTAGTACTAAATCACCCCTACTGGTGTATGAGTCATGTTAATAAATATTTAACGAGCTCCCTACAGGTGTATTTTCCTCTACATATCAGCCCGCACATTGCAGGAGATCAAATTAGCCTTCTATAAAATTTACTTTCCCCCCTCCATGTGTCTGCTTTGTGCACCCTGAATTTTTCCCTTCCTTTCACATCCCGAGAACCTCGCTATACTTCTGCGTGTCATACTTGCGGGCCATTTTTTATCATTCCTTCTAGCTTCCTCATTGGGCTCTACTCAAGTGCCATGAGGCCCTCATTCCCAAAAAGTTTGGTGGGCCCCACAATTGTTGTCTACGACGTACTCTTGCTACATGTCTACTCTTCGCAAGGTTTTCAGCATGAGGATGAAATAATGATCGCGAGTAGCAAAATGCTGCCACACATCTTTTTTGTGCCCAATTGGTGATCGTTCCCTCCACTATTGATTAAGTGCTCCTCCTACTCAACACATGTAGCCTTGGCGCATGTCTTCAGTGGTGAAAGATAAATTTTCACATGGGCAGTGAAATGCTGCCACATGCCTAGTTGACAGATCTCGTATTCAGGCAATCAACTAGGTGAACCAAATGTTGTGATTGGCCACTACATGTCATAATCATTTGCATGGGGTGACGACACTTTTCTGTTTTAACCTTTCTGAGACTGGTCATCACCATCATTCACAGGAGATGCACTTGTGCCTGGAATGACCGAATGCTTGGTTTCAAATCTTTTTTGTTGCAATGGCTTGAGGAATATTCTTATTTCTACATCATTGCTAGGGGATTGCAAAATATTTTAGGTGGCTCCACTCTGAAGCGGTTGGGGTTTTTCTGCTATATATACTTTTCTCTGTTGTGAGAGAAGGGTCCAAAATTTTGGAGGAACACTGGTTTTAGGAAAAGACACCAGGCCATTATTACTACTTTATTTTATTGCAAAAGACTTTCAAACTATGCCCATTTTTTGGCCTTTCTGTTCTTTCATGCTATTTGATTAAACTGTAAACTGTGTTTTTATTGTGTGAACATTTCATTTGAGAACTTCTATATATGTTGAATGCAAGTTTGCTGATCTAGATCATGTCTAATGAGTCTTCTTTGTAGTAGAAATGCATGCAATGTTATTTTATGTCAATGAATGGATTGTCTATTCTATAATCTTCAGTTTCTGATTTTCTAGAAAACTACAAATACAAATCAAGCCCTTAGATCCATGATTTATCATGCCTATCATTAAGTCTTGGCACATCACCTTATATTAGACTTTATTTTATTATATATGTTTCCTTTTCCCTTTCCAAACCCCCATTATAGAAGAAGTCGGCTTCTATAAAAACTTGGAGGTCACTTAGTTTAGCGCAAATGGTCCCCCATAAACTGAGTTTCCCATAAGACACTGTTACCTTGTCAAATTTTGGTGTCAACTGTTTGTTCTTTTTTTGGTATCCTGGTGGGACCCGAGCTTAAATGAATTTATGTTTTAGAAGGGTGTATGAGCCATCGACCTGTAACTAGATCCCAAACCACAAGCAACCCCAGTTTACTAGTACCTCTACTAGGAACAGTGCAAGCCGCAAATCAGTTGGTAACCGTTCCACTCCCACCACCCGTTCATCTAACCATGTTGCCATCCGCCAACAAAAATTACATGGCATGGGATGCCGAAAGTCCCCTAGCAACCCCAGTAGCACCCGCTGTTTGGGGTGCTATCCCAATTTCAATTATGAAAGCTATACCCAAGTTTACCGGAGATGGCTCAAGAACACCCGCAAAACATCTGCAAGATGTCACGGACATGTGTCTAGTGTACGAGATCACAACGCAAAATGTAGCTCTAAGGCTTCTCACCGTGTCTTTCAAAAGCAAGGCACTGGATTGGTATTGAACACTGTCACCTAGCACTATTCATACCTGGGATGAGCTCAGAGATCTATTCTATGAGAGGTTCTCAAATGACATAGATCACTCTTCATTGTATTATCAACTATCTATCATAAAACAAGCCCCCCAAGAGGCTCTGATAGAATTTAATGCCCGATTCCACACGAATTGGTAGAGGATCCCTATTACTATACACCTGACTTCTGAGTTAGCATTCATATTTTATCTGAAGTCCATCAATTACGAAATTTCTATGATGATCAAGTCTTTGGGAGGAGCTACTCTATTAGATGCTTACGGTGTCACTGTCAAAGCCGAGAGTCATTTGATAGATTGCAGAAAGTTTCCTCCTTGGCCTATCATGCCAATATTTCCTAAAATATTGATTCCCACAAAAGAAGTCACGTCAACTCGCACACCTGCAACTCCCCAATCAATGTACACATATGTGGCAGCCCCACAAAATTTAGCCTCTACATCTGGTTCTTCCAAAGATGAAATGAGCAACCTTAAAGAAATGTTGCAGACTATGGAAAATGACATAACCACCCTCAAGCAGAACCAATCAATACCTCTGAAACCTGCCTATCAAAACTATCAAGGAAGATGGTCCTCATATCAGCAGAATCAGTACCAAGGCAGTTCTCACACTAATTCACTAGCTTTGATGGTCAACCAAATGGTACCGGTGCCTACTCCACTGACGAGCGCTTCACCAAGCTCGGGTAGGGAATTAACTATGGGGAAGAATAAACTCATTAATGACATCAATATGTGGTGCTTCCCTTGTAGCGATGTGCATATGCCCCAGAATTGTCCGTGTGGCAGCTTACAACAAAAGGTGGTGGAACAACGTAACCAAGGCATGATGCCAAACCACGGGGGTTATGTATATCCCTCACCACAAATGGAGAGTGTGGTTCTTACCATGAAAATGCAAGGAATGTCTCTAGAACAAGAATCTGACATTGCTCTTGATCACACGCTTTTCTCATGGATGGAGGAAGATGAAACGATGTTTGCTAATGATACATTCATATCTAAAACACTGCAAGTGCAATCTGATTATAGCACGCGCTCAAAGAGGAGATTTACCAGCGAGTCAGTTGTTCCACATCTAGCTAGCCCGCAACTTAAAGGTGCTTCTGATTAGATTCCTGGCACTTCCACCACCTTGCCCATCTTAACCATGGAAGGAAACTATTATAACAAGAGCTAAGGAGTAGAAACCTCTGAGTTTGTCACCTTTTAATGTGGTAGAACAATTGAAGAAATCATCCACTAATGTGTCTCTATGGGACATTCTAGCTATCCCAAAGAAAAAAATGTTATTGCAGAAGGTACTTCAAGAAAAGGTCAACACAACGCCAACAGAGCAGTTAGCCAATGCAGAGGTTGTTAATCAACTACCACCAGCTAAAGTCCTTATGAACAATACAAGAGAATCCCCTATCGGAGTTAGAGATAAGTTGAAGCCCCAACCCTTCTTCTTAACTCTCATTATAGGAAAGAAGTTATTACATAATGCTATGATTGATTCTGGCGCTAGCACAACAGTTATGCCTAAATAGATAGTTGAAGCTTTAGGACTCAACTATGAACCTATGAAAAGGGGGGTAATGTAGCTTGATTCCAGGAACAAATTTGAAACCATAGGTATCATCAAGGCACTTCCTTTAACTCTATTTTCTTGACCTAGTATCACAATGCTACAAGATATTGTGATCATTGACATTCCTCCCATTTTTGGTCTCTATCTATCTCAAGAATTTATTTCAAAAGTGGGTGGATACATGTCCTTGGATTGGTCACATCCGATTCTCAGAACCAAGCACGATGCAAAAATGAAGATAGAATCTAAGGCTTTGCATTCTAAACATGTAGCAGATGAAGCCCTAATCAATTTTGAAGCCACACATACCTCTATCACCAAGCAAGAAATGTATTGCATTGAATTACTAAAGGAAGAAAAGGTGAGCAGAGATTGGGATGACCAAGAGGATGCTCTATTAAGTGAACATATGGATAGTGACCCTTTTGAAATTTATCATGCTACAAGATTGGGCACCTATGTAATTTATGATGAAGACCAAGTGCTCCCGAAGGTTGCCAAAGAGTTCAAAGGTAGCAAGAAAAATGAGCTATGGACGTTGTACTTTGACAGAGCAAGAGGTAAAGTAGGCGCTAGAGCTAGGATATGTTTAATATCCCCACAAGATGAAAAAATGCTAAGGTCTTTCTGCTTCCATTTCACCTGTTCAAACAATGAGGCCGAATATGAAGGATTAGTTCAAGGTTTAAGCCTTGCGGAGTGAATGGGAATTAAGCAACTAATGGTGTTCGGAGATTCTGAACTACTAGTCAACCAAGTCTGAGGGATTTCTGTGGCAAGGAATTTCTACATGAGATCCTATCGGCACCGAGTCTGAGACCTGGTTGAGAGTTTTGAAGCCTTTAACATCCAGACTATTCCCCAAAGATAAAATGGAGATTCAGACCGCATGGTCATGATTGGTGCTTAGTTTGATCCTGCCTATGACCTTATACATAATGAAAAATCTATATGATTAGTAGTCCGACCGGCAATTCCTGACAATGATCAAAGTTGGGAGGTTTTTGAAAGTGATGAACACATCGCCTCGTTCATCTAGCAGTCGGAAGAATTTAGCGAGGAACTTCAACCAAAGATTTCCAAGGAATATGAAGGAAAAATCATGCAACTCAGATTGAACAAGCTTCCGAAAGGGTTGGTTACTCTAAAAAAAAAATTGATTGCGATGATGCAAGAAATGATAGATAGAAGTTCATGGCTGACAAAAGTTATTACGTAGACCTTCGTGTCTCAGATGGTAGAAACCTTCGGGTCAGGAAAGATGTCCCACACCATGATAAAGAAAGGCTCATCAGTTTCTGTTAGAAATATGGAGTAGCGGCTTGGTCCTATGATGATATGGAACGATATGATCCTGATATCATTCAACACACAATCGAGGTAACAAAAGGTGCAAAACTAGTGTGAAAAAAGTAGAGGCCAGTAAACCCCAAAATTGAAGTGACAATGGCACAAGAGCTAACCAAGCTAATTAAGTAAACCCCAAAATTGAAGTGCTAATGGCATAGTACTTGGGTATCCAATCTAGTCTCGGTCCAAAAGAAGAATGGAGATATCCACTTGTGTGTGGACTTTTGAGACCAAAACAAATCATCCCTGAAGGACCATTATCCGCTGCCTTCTATGGAGTCAATCTTACAAATGATAGCAAGATCAGAAATGTTTTCTATATTGGACGACTTCTCTGGTTACAATCAGATCCGAGTTAAGGAGGATTAGCATAAGACCATATTCACTACAAAGTGGGGAAAATTTTCTTATGCTAAAATTCCTTTTGGTTTATCCAACATAGGGGCAACATTCCAACAGGCGATGGACATCGCGTTCAGTGAGCTAATCAATAAATTTATTCTAATTTATTTGGATGATCTTACTATGTTTTCTAAATCTAAAGATGATCATTTTGACCACTTAGAAATAGTTTTTCAAAAGTGGTAGGAGTTCGGGGTTTCCCTAAATCCAAAAAAATGTGTATTCGAAGTACCATAAGGAAAGCTATTAGGACGTGTGGTATCCAAGGAAGGAGTTTCGATCGACCCCGAATTGGTGAAAGCTATCAAGGAACTTCCCCTTCTGGTGAATAAGAAAGGCGTTATGTCCTTCTTGGGCAAGGTAAATTTTGTTAGCAAGTTTATTTCTGACTTTGTGGGAATAATTAAGTCGATTACCCTGATGCTTAAAAAGGATCAAGCATTCAAGTGGACAACCGAAGCTTGGGAAGCCTTTGAAAAAGTTAAGAACACTATTTCCGCAACTTTGGTACTGGTTAATCCAGATTTATCTAAGGATTTTATAATGTATGCATTCAGTAGCAAGTCCAGTATTTCTACTGTCTTAACCCAAAAGGATGATCAAGGAAAGGGAGAACATTCAATGGCATTCTACTCCCAGACCCTAATGGAATATGAGACGAATTATAATTTCGTCGAAAGAGAAGCCTTTGCAATAGTGAAGGGACTCAAAAAGTTTCACCATCTAATTTCCTACAACAAAGTGTTTGTTTATGTTGCACATTCTAGTGTGCACAAATATATATGGAGGGAGAAATCACAGAAAAAATAGCTAATTGGATCACCAAGATCCTTGAATATGACATTGAGGTCAAACCCACTAAAACTGTTAGAGGAAGAGGACTGTGCGAATACATGGTGCAAAACGAGACGATGCTTGTTGAAGGAGAGCAACCATAGCTTGTTTTGATAAATGAACTAGAATTGAAGGGCTACTGGGTAATAGATAGAATGAGGTTTATGCAAAAAATAAGTATTTGCTAGGTCTCTCTTCCCAAAAAAGGAGATACTACTGGCTGCAAAATTGTGGATATGCACTAGTGGAGGGGGTCCTTTTCAAAAGGAATTTCAATGGTCTCCTCCTGCGATGCATTACTGTAGAGAAGGCGAGGAGAATCTTTGACATATTCCACAACAGTGCTGTAGGCAGACGCTTCTCCGCTAAGACGACCACCATCAAAATCATGTGCGTAGGTTATTATTGGACTACATTTTTCAATGACTCCCACTCTTTGGTAAAATCTTGCAAAAAATACTAGTTCTTTACTGAAAGAAAGAAGAATTATGCAATGCCTCTCAAACCTATAGTGGTGTATGATTCATTTGCACAATGGGGCCTAGACTTCATTAGGATGATTAATCCCGCTTCTAGTGTCAGGAACAAGTGGATTTTGACCGCCATAGATTACTTCACGAGATGGACAGAGCTCGTCCCGCTTAAAAATGCAACAAAGATAGAGATAGTAGATTTCCTCGAAGAGTTGGTGACAAGGTTTAGTCCTCTGAACACTATCATTTCTGATAATGTCAAAGATTTCCTAGGCGCAAAGGTATGTCACTTTGCATTAACAAATGGAATATTCCTTAAGACATCATCAAATTATTATCTACAGGGAAACGGACTAGCGGAGTCAACGAATAAGAACCTCATCCGACTCCTTAAAAGAATTGGTTCGCAACACTAGAGAGAATGGCATAAAAACCTCCAAGCGATGCTTTGGGAAAACCACATAACTCCTAAGCAAGTCCTTAAGACTTCGCCTTATGAGTTGGTATATGGGAAAGAGGCACTGTTGCCTATATCTATGGAGGTTCATGTGCTCCAACTATTGAAATCTCTTGAGATAGAACAAAATGGCGCCATGGAGGTTCAGCTTGCAGAACTGTTAGAAGTACAGGAAAAAATGGAGAATTCCCTAATAGCCATGAAAAACCACCAACAATCCCCTAAAATCATTTGGTGCAAAGAGCATAACACTTTCAAGTTAGAAAGTATGGAATAGGAACCCTTAGTAATCCCAGTCAATGGGATTCATCTTAAGTCGTTCCATTAAGTGACGATTTTATTTTTGTACATATGTAAATAATGCTTTTTATTTCCCTTTATGTTGGCTGGTCTTTTTAAAAATTGGTTCATGTTCCTACGAAAACAACCTATAATTGTAGAGAGTAGAGCAATAGAATTGCTTTGCATATAAAACACACCCATGTGCAAAGAAAATGAAGACATATGCTAATAAAAGAGCCCATACAATAGATATGTAGAATGGAAGAAAGAGTCATGGATTTTATAAAGATATATGTCAATTGATATATATTCTTTTGTTTTTACATTGCAAAATGGCTAAGAAAGCCATAATCCAAAAAGTATATGACTATACGAGCTATTCTTTCATATATGCTATATTTGTAGCCCTTTTTTTTTAGGCTTATATACAAAAATGTAAAGCAGGTGGTGTATTCAACAACGGAAAATAAAGAAACTGGGGGGCATTTTATCCAGGAGTAGGAAGGCATTTTATCCAAGAGCATGGGAGGCAACAATTGACACATCTATGACAACGTCTACCGCTTCATCTACGGCAGTGTCGACTGTGTCTTCGTTGGTAGGTTCTTCAGCAGCAGAAGCAGAGTCATTCGGCACAACCTCCATTGGCAAGGGGAACACTAGGTTCCTGAAGTCAGTATACCAATCAACATCATAGAAAGGCATTATGTTGTAGCTGCGGAACAGAAAGTGCAAGGCCTAGGTAACCCTCTGCCGATGCTTGTCACTTATCTGAAGGTGGAATCCACTAAGAAATGATAGCCATACAACTAATGCTTCTTCCTCAATGTAGCGATGAAGGTCACTGGCTATTGGCAGGCCTACCCCATATGTAGTGTGAGCGACAATATCACCTAGGCCATTCAGGTATTTTCTTGGAAATATTTCCTTGACCAGCTTCATAGTTAGGGGCCTGGGGATACCAATGTCTAATATTGACACTATAAAATGTGAGCAGATATCAATATTCACATGGTACTTGTTCTCGTACTCTATACAATCCCTACCCAGATCCCATTTTAGGGCTACCAAAACAAAGGAGTGTTTATTCTTGGTCATTCTCTTCAATCACCTAGTGGAAATCTCCCACAGAAAAGTTGTATGTGACTTATAAGAGGTTAACCTAATAGGAGTATCCATGACACTGACACAATGCTACTAACTTCTAACTAACACTCGAACTTGCCTACCACCTAGCCTATAAAAAAAGCATGCTTACCGAAGCTTAGAACTGTGCCAATGACCTATTATTAAAATTGCTCAAATGCTAAGTGTGATTTATTTACTACTTACTAACCTGCTTATAGAAAAAATGAGAAGATGCATGCCAATCCATTTTGAGAAAATGTGATGATAACCAAGTGCCAACTTGAAAGGCATGCCTACGTTTGCTCACATTTCTGGACTAGTTGCATCTAAAAAGGTACGGTTTAATGTGTGCTAGGTTACTAAGAGCTAGTTAATTAGCTTTAAAAAGGGGGCACTCATCAGTAGTAAGCTGCACGGCCATAGGCTATTGTGTCATCTCACAGGTGTTTCCCAGAGCCCATGGTAGGATCCATATCTTTTCAGGTCATGATCATTTGTTTTGGTTTAATCATTTCGTCCAGGATATTAATTACCAGTACATACTACTGCAAGGTTAGAAGGAAAATTTACGGCTCAAGTTTCAAGGGAATCACAACATATCACATGATTTCCAAATGCAATAATTAATTCTTTCCACCTCAAAATGGAACTAATTCATTTTTCACGAGCCGAGGAATTAACTATACATGCCGAATTAAATGCAAAAGACATAGTTTCCTCTACTAGCTTGCCAAAAGATAGCCAAATATTGCATGGAAAGGTTTAATGTTTAAAGTGTTTTCAAATACACCAAAGCTTAAGGTGCAGAGAAATTTTTAGCATATCCAGAGCCAGATATAATTTACAAAGAGTTCAAAACCTGCAGAAGTTTTCATCTAAAGAAATATGTCGGAGAGTTTATCACAACAAATGCAAGAGGAGATTGGCCAAGAGTTTTTTAAATCCATTTAGTTGTTAGAAGATGTGTATATCTATGAGGATATAGCATATGCTACGCCTGGTATACCAAGCAGGCTGAAGAGGGCGTATATAATAGAGTTGAGCATGCCTAAAGATTGCAAAAACAAGAAAAGGGTTGAGGAGAAATGGGATAATATTTATGACCCACAACTCACAAAAAACCCTAAATCCTTAAGAGAAGTAGCTTGTGCAAGGTTGACAACACCTGAGGTGGACACATCTATCACAAGAAAGGTTTGGTATAGTGTTCTTCCACAATACATGGTCCCGCTGGTACATTACTGCCTAGAGATAGTTGACAGTGCCATTTAGCATTATAATCCTACCGCCCGCTACATCGAAGGCCAAAACTTAAGAGTTCACATCATCTCACATGCCATTTGGCATATGCTATGCATCCTAGACCCAAGTAAAAGAAGAGACACAATTGAGTCCTTTTTCTGTGGTAAAGGAGAAAAAACGTGGAGGGTGATGAAAAAGAACTCAAATTTCCTGATGGAGGAAATTGGTAAGAAGGGAGTCCTAGGTGCTAAACTACTAAGTATCCCGTTGCCACGTGGTTCATTTCACAAAGATATGCAGGATGCCATGTCAATACTAGCTTTTGTGTGTGGCTGCAACTCTGATGAGATGGTGGAAACTTTTCAACTGGGACTGGCTCTCCAGTTCCACAAACAACACGATACATTTTGGTATGATTTTGTCGAGTTCATGGTGGAGGAAATGATACAACAAAGAAAAAATTATCCGGCGAAGGGAAAGTTTAGATTTATATCTTTCCTAGTTCACATGTTCCTGCACCTAAACCCTATTTTCTTTGGTAGGTATTTTGAATTATCAATTTTTGATGAAAAGGGGAAGAGGAAGCCAGTATCCACATGGACACCCTTTCCTTCCATGCCATATGATTATTATGCATTTTTGAATTATTTTATAACTCAGGTCTTGCATGATTTACGAGGAGAAGGTGACATAATCTGGCTTGACAAGGATCATATTAGATATATGCAGAGTTTCACTGCCACTCGTGACTGGTTCTTAGGAACATATTTCACAATTCTCCAAATGTGGGGCTTCACTGGTCAACCCTTCCTTCTCCTAGCCTGCGTCACAGATAGGGTGCTTGCGCTTGAAATGTATAGGCAGGTGTGTATCAATGATTTTACTTTCTGCAACAACAAAAGTGTCAGGAGAAAATGATTCTTCTCTTGTCCAAAGAATTTCAAAATGGTGACTCTGTTAAAGAAGTAATCAGATCAATTATTGCAGGATAAACTAGCTCTTTTAGGGTTGGTTTTGGTAAATGACAAATGGGATTACAACCCTTTCAATGACCTGCCATGGTGCGTATTACCACACAAGATAATAGAGGGCCATTGCACAAGTTCTACTTTGCTGTGGTGGTGGCCGAAGATAATGTCCACATGGAATGCACCATGTACAACAAGTTGCAGAAGGATGAGGAATGGACTAATGAAAAGATAGAAGATTTTTGGAAGTATCACCAAGAGATAGGGAAATTGGATGCCCCTTATGAGATTGAGGGAGGACAAGGAGTTCAAAAAATGGTGGGATGATGACCACCCCAGCCTAGAATCTAGCATTAATAAGAGTGATGACTCGAAGGATGAGTCTGAAGAGTAGGAAGCGAAAGCGAAAATTTTTGCATCCTCTGCACCGAAAGAGAAAGGCTCTGAACAACCCGCTTATGTAGCCATGAATGTGCATTTTAATGTATCAAGGGATTCACATACGCTCACTTGGGCCACTAAGCTAGCCAGGGTATCACAACAACAAATGACAATAATTACTGAAGCTCAAGAGGGCCCGCTTGCAAAATGGCAATGTATAGAGGCCATTATCAAAGAGGGTTTGCAAGAACCTACCGAAAGACAAGGGCTTGCAACTAGCCAAGAGCCTGAGGCTGAGAAAGAGTCGCTAATGATTTTGGAGTTGCCATGAACCAGTCAATAAGTAAAATTCACTCCTTCTTCCCTTGCTTCTCATTCCTTGGTATCTACCCTTCCTCAACGAAAATCCCTGCCATGAGTACTGGCCCTTTGTTTCCCACTTTTTATCCAACACATACAGGGGGTTTCACGGAATTCTTACAGATGGCTCCACCTGGCTTTACTCCTCCGCAAACCCTTACACTAGTTGTTGCTGCTCAGGCTCTTCTTGCCTCGCTTTCTGAAGGCGTGCCCCCTACGAGCACCCCTTGTTCTGATATTATTGCGGATCCACTTACATCACAATAGGATGACTCTGCAATGACAACTCCTTCACCATTCCATCCTATGAGTCCTTTTGCAGACTCACCAATTGAGTCATGGTAGGTGGCTAGCCCTTTTGCTGGTCCTCAAACCAAGCTTTGGAATGTACCCCACTTCTCCTCGCAAACTATCACTCTCCAGAAAAAGAAAATTCCTGCACCTATCAGGGTTACCTATCCATATTCCTACCTTCTGGTGCTCGTTTTGCAGGCAGACTAGTTTCGTCACCAGTCGAATTTATGACACAAATTGATTGCGGAAAGGAAGCACACGCAAGTAGAATGCAAAAGAACAAGGCAAAGGATGACAGTACTTTTGTTGAGCCAAAAATATAGACTCTTTATGATGAATCCTGGAAAAAGCTGAAGTTTGTGACCATGTACCCGAGAGTAACCAAGCCTTAGGGGGAGATGCACCCAGAAGATTATGAAATATATGTGGTAGGGATTGACATGATGGTGGCCCGATCGTAGGATAAGGTTGAGATTATGGAGGAAACACAATGGGTGGTCACCTCTGATTTCCTTAAAACTGGTCACCAGCTAAAGAAAAAGGATGAGCAACTTAAAGAAGTAAGAGAAAGAGTTAGTTTTTTGGAGAAAAAAGAGGAATCCCTAGAGGCAGATGTTGCACATATGACAGAGAGGGCATTGGCAGCAAAAAATGAGAAGAACAAACTTTAGGGTGAGCTTGCAAAGATTGAGACTATCGACCCTGCCATGTTAAAAGAGTCGCATGGTAAGAATCAAGAGGCAGAGCAAAATTTGCAACTGAAGAATGAAGAGTTGGAATGGCTTCGCCTTGAGTATAGTCAAGGCATAGCACAGAGGAATGAGGATTTGGAGTACCAACAAGCTCAGTATGAGAAGAAGTTACAAGAAAAAGAGGCTGAATTTGAGGGCCTAAAAGCTCAATTAAAACAAGAGCTCCAAGAGACAAAATCTCTCTGGACATGCATTTAGAAAATCACTCCTGAGCTGAAGAGAATTGGAATAAAGAAATGAGCAGGTCTGCGGAGCAACTAGTGTCCAAGAAAAGGAAAAGGGCAGAGTTGGCTGAGGCCATTAACTCAAAAGACATAGAAGTTGCTTCTCTAGAAAGCTCTCTCTTGTCTTCTCCTACACAGCCGGACATTATTCTGTTGGTTAGGCAGTTGTACATTTCTTACTGGGAAAAGATTAAAATTTTTTCCTAGCACTACAACCCACACTCTGATTTAGCACCAAGGCATCAAGGCTGAGCCAGGAGGCTCATGACATAATTGAGCAGTTCCCATGGTTTATCTTGGAAAAATTTTTGAAGGCAAAAGATCTGCTCACTGAGCTATACTCGGTCTTTGATGAAATCCTCACCAGGGCAGGAATTGAAGACCGGGATGTTGTTGGTCAGATGGAAAATAAGTTTATCCATTGCCACTCGGCCTTCCAATGCACTAAAGCATCTGCAGCTACTCTAAGCAAGACAATGGACAGGATACAGGAGAGTTTCTCCAAGTTAAACATGATGGGTTTGCCATCCCCGTTCCTTGAAAATGGCTCTATTGCTACGATTGAACAAATTGCAGAAAAAATAGAAGAGAAGGAAAATGATCTAGATGCTTTTAGGGATTTTAGTCATCCTCCCACTGCAACCGACATTGAGGGAGTGATTCATCCACTTGCACAACTATTGTTTCATTGTGAAGTAGGGGCAGGTTTACCTAATGCACTACCTCATAAAGAAACTGTTGATCTAAGTGGAGCACAGGAGAATTTGTGCAACATGGTAAGGCCATCTGAGGATCAATGGTCGCCTCTGCATGCGGATCGTTCCAAACTATGACTCCATTATTTGATGAAATGGCACTCTGGCCTGTAAACCAGAGAAATTTTGGGTTCTTCATTCCTCAAGCGAAACGCCCTTGGTAGTCGCCAAAAGCTGTTAATAAATATTTAACGAGCTCCTTGCAGGTGTATTTTCCTCTAGATATCATCCCGCGCATCACAGGAGATCAACATAGATTTCTATAAAATATGCTTTCCCCCCTCCATGTGTCTGTTGTGCACACCCTGAGTTTTTCCCTTCCTTTCGCATCCTAAGAACCTCACTATACTTCCACATGTCGTACTTGCGGGACATTTTTTATCATTCCTTCTTGCTTCCTCATCGGGCTCCGCTTGAGTGCTAGGAGGCCCTCATTCCAAAAAGAGTTTGGTGGGTCCCACAATTGTTGTCTGCGGCGTACTCTTGCTACATGTCTACTCTTTGGAAGGTTTTCAATATGAGGATGAAATAACGACCGTGGGAAGTGAAATGCTACCATGCATCTTTTTTTCTCCTGGCTGGTGATCGTTCCCTCCACTATTGGTTAAGTGCTCTACCAATTTAACACATGTAGCCTTGGTGCATGTCTTCAGCGACAAAAGATAAATTTTCGCATGGGTAGCAAAATCCTGCCACATGCCTAGTCAACGGATCTCGTATTCAGGCGATCAGACAGGTGAACCAAATGTTGCGATTAGCCACTGCATGTCATAATCATTTGCATGGGGTGGTGACACTTGTCTATTTTAACCCTTTCGGGACCATCACCATCATTCGCAGAAGATGCACCTATGCCTAGAATGACCAGATGCTTGGTTTCAAATCTTTTCTGTTGCAATGGCTTGAGGAATATTCTTATTTCTGCATCATTTCTAGGGGATTGCAAAATCTTTTAGGTGGCTGCTCTCTGAAGCAGTTGGGGTTTTTCTACTATATATACTTTTCTCTATTGTGAGAGAAGGGTCCAGAATTTTGGAGGAACACTGGTATTAGAAAAAGACGCCAGGCCTTTATTACTGCTTTATTTTATTGCAAAAGACTTTTAGACTATGCCCATTGTCTGGCCTTTCTATTCTTTCATGCTATTTGATTAAACTGTAAACTATGCTTTTATTGTCTGAACATTTCATTTGATAACTTCTATATATGTTGAATGCAAGTTTTTTGATCTCGATCATGTCTAATGACTCTTCTTGGCAATAGGAATTTGTGCAATGTTATTTTATGTCAATGAATGGATTGTCTATGCTATAATCTTCAGTTTTTGATTTTCTGGAACACTACAAATACAAATCAGGCCCTTAGATCCATGATTTATCATGCCTATCATTAAGTCTTGGCGCATCGCCTTAGGTTAGACTTTATTTTATTATATCCATTTCCTTTTCCCTTTCCAAACCCCCATTGTAGAAGAAATCAGATTCTCTAAAAACCTGAAGGTCACTCAGTTTAGCGCAAAAGGTCCCCCGTAAATTGAGTTTCCCATAAGACACTGTTACCTTGTCAAATTTTGGCATCAACAAGTCCCAATGAGCATTAAAATTAAATTTTCAACATTTCAGACCTTGTTACGAGATTCCATAGGTTTCCAGGTGCACCTTTGTGTTTTCCAAGTTTACTATTATGATTTACATTCATTTCTAGGTCATTCATTTAAGTTTTGCATAGCATTAGGTTTTGCCATTAGATCTTGCATGTTACTAGTTCTTCCAAGACCTTGCTTGGTGGTGAACCCCTTTTTAGTTTCTAAACACACCCCAGGATAGCCTATTGCAGATCTCTTTCAATCATTCTATCATTAGATTGAAATCTCTAAGGTATCCTTGAGTGAAACTTGAGTGAAATAGGTCCTCCTAGTTCCATCTCTCAAAAAGATAGAACACCTATTCCCCTTGTTTCACAAAGCTTGAACATGAACATTTGAGGAAATACTTTGAAAGGTGTAGGGAATTTAGTGTGTCATTGAATCTAAGGATGTTTGAATTTGTTGTCCGTGAGGGAAAATGTGGAGACATATAGTCCCAAAGGGTGGGTTTTTCATTCATAGAGAAATGGTGAGTGACATTTTATCTCATTCTCTTCCAGCTCATGGGAAAGGTCTCCCAACTTTTCTTGGGAAAATTAATTTTGTAAGGAGATTTATTCCTAATTTTTCTTCATTGGCCAAACCTCTTACTTTCATGCTCAGAAATAATATTTCTTTCAGCTAGACCAAGGATATTAAGGATAATTTTGAGTCAATTAAACAATTCATTTCTCAAGTCCCTACATTATTTAACCTTAACTACAAAAGCGACTTCATTATTTATGATTTTTAAGGTGAGGAGAGTATATCATAAATTTTGACTTAGAAAAAATATGACCAAATAAAACAACCAATTTCATTTTTTAGTCAATCACTCAAGGCGTATGAAATTAGGTACAATTTTGTTGACATGAAGGTCTGTGTTATAAAATATCTAAAAAATTTAGGCACATACTTTCTAACAACAAATTGAAATTGATGGTTAACCATCTAAGAGTGAAGGAGTTCCTTTTTAGAAAATATGTAAGAAAAGGGTTGGATAGATAACAAGAATCATGGGATACGATATAAATATCAAAATCAACAAACTTGTAAGGGGTAAAGGGTTGTGCGAACAACTAGTAGTAGACACAAAGACTTCTAATGATGTAGTATATGATCAAGGACAAGTGCAATCAATTGAACATGGTCATCCAACAAACTAGTATTATGATATGGTGTATTTTTCATAAATAGGTGAGTACCCTCATGGCTCGAGTTCATGAAAAATAAGGTATTTCAAGCTACAATCTATGACATTTTAATCTTATGGTATTTTGTTCAAAACATATATCAATGGATTTATTTTTAGGTTTATTCAGTAAAATAAAACTAACAAGGTGCTTCGATATTTCCATAATATCCTTTTCAGGGGTCATTATTCACAAAGAACAACTACTATCAATATTATGAGGGTTGGTTACTATTGGCCTAATCTATTCAAGGATGACCACAAATAGGTAAGGAATTGTAAGAAGTGTGCCAACTTCATAGATAAAAAACCTTGTTGATCTTCCTCTTCACCCCAGCAAGTATTGGTAATAAGTGGGTTTTAACAGCTACTAATTATTTTAAAAGATGGATAGAGGAAATTGCATTGAAAGATGTCACTAAAGCATCTATTTCGGACTTCCTTGATGGGTTGGTAATAAGGTTTGGGGTCCCATTGAATTTTATTTATGATATTTCTAAATAGTTTTTAGGCACACGAATCAATGACTGGGTTGTCAAACATGGAATTTATTTTAAGATCTCCTCCAACTATTACCCTCAAGGTAATGCTTTGGTTGACTCTACCAATAAGAACCTCTTCTAGATCGTCAAAAGGACAATAGAGGAAAACCAAAGGATCTACACACTAATCTCAAAACAACCCTTTGGGCTATTAGAATCACAGTAAAGAGGGTTGTTGGTAACTCTCAATTCATGTTGGTTTATGGTAAAGAAGAAAAACTCTTATTGTCATTTGATTTTCCTTCTCTTGAACTTTCTCGTTAGCTAGAAATCTTGGAAAATTATGCTATGATAGTGAGGCTAGCTAGGTTGATAGATTTGGAAGAATTAAGAGACAAAGAAAAGAAAACCATCGAGGATCATCAAACACAAATGAAGAATAGTTTTGATAAAAGGGTAGCTGATAGGGCATTTCAAGAAGGAAATTTTATTTTGAAATGGGATGAAGATAGAATAAAATCTAGGAGAAACACCAAGTTTGATGTCATTTGGATTGGCCCATACATCATCACTAGCTATATAAGCAACCTAACATATCCAATGCTCCAAGATGAATGGTGAAGTTCTTCCTATCCCAATCAATGGTATACACCTCAAACCCTGATTTTGATGTTTGATTTCAAACATTTGTATATAGTAGATTATATGTCCTAATAAAATAGGAAGGAAAAAAAAATAGGAAGAAAAGTGATATATTAGGTTATATGTCCAGTAAAACATTTTAAAAGAATGGAAGCACTCATTCTAATTGAAAAATAGTAAAGCAAATTTCTTACATATGCCTCCTCCCACAATGCTTCCAACTTCTGAGCTTCTAGAAGCTCTAGAATTCTAATGTTCTCGAGTGAGAGCCACGATGGAATATATCTGTGCTCAAACCTAGACCATCGAAGCCACACAAGGTCTCTCGATAGCTCCCCACATTCTTGGGTAAAATCATTTTCTTTAACAAGAGGTAGCTGTAATCCAACCCTAAGATTTCAGATTCTCTCCATCTCCATGTACTCCTTGAGATTCTCTTCACTAGACTACCTGATCCAAGGCTCTCCTTTAGTGGCAACAGGGCATCCATTTGATCATCCAAAACTATGAGGACGCTAAGAGATATCAAGCTTTTTTCTACAATTCTCTTGCCTTCCCTCACATTGTCAAATGATACAGTTTGAATACGGAGGTCTTCCAGCAGTTTCTTCTGCTTGGTATGTAAAGAATTTTTGGATGCAGCATCCTTCATGTCATACAGAAAATTGCACCTATTCATAGAGGAGCCTTTCCTGTTGTAAAGCTCTTCTGCGAGTGTCGTTTTACCAGAGCCACCAAACCCAACGATCCCCAATTTGTACTTGCTGCTCACTCTTAATACACTCTTCTCGACTTCTTTCAAAGTCTTGTGCCACTTCATCCATTCCAACCGGATGTTTGGCTACCTCCGACGGCTCTTTTCTCATCACTCTCAAAAACAGAATTCACTATGCTCTTCAATAGCATCCCTCCATCGCTGAACATTTAGAATCATAATTAATCTGATGAAACACACATACATATTGGAAGAATATACATACCATTCAAAGCTTAACCAAAACGCCGAGATTGATAAGGGAAGACATAAATTAATTCTAGGAATGAGGTATGAGAAATGTGAGAAAAGCCGCGTATACGAAATCAAGTGCAATTAAATTACAAAATTGGAAGCAATTAAATATCTTTTTTGGTTATATATACTTTTAACCAGGGAACAAAAAAAATAGTGAAGGAAGAAGAATCACCATATTCAAAATCAAATAGTTAATCCACATATGCCATATTGAACAAATGAAAAAAGGTTAACCAATTTGCATTCACACAAAAAAATACAAGAAAACTTAGGATATTATATAAATAATAAAAGTACAAAATATCATGATGAATAAATGAGAAGCGCACTTCTTCAAAAATGATGTGTATTTCTTCTATAATTGAACAAAATCTTGATCATTGCTCTTTATAAAATTTGGTGCAAAACAATTCCCTTCTACAATATAGATATTTCCAATGTAAAGATATGGAAACCCTTCACCTTCCATTACAGTTGTCCAACTTACATAATTTAAATTTTACAAATACTAAAATGAATAAAATATTAAAGTTTTAAAATATACAAACATTTCAGCCCATTAAAATATTACACCAATAATATTATAACATATCTAAAATTTTACACTTATTCAGATGTCATGAACGCACTTTGACAAGCTCATTGGTAGGATGAGGAAGTTCTAACATGTTGTCATGATTCCAATTGCTTTGAGGAATCATTTGACTCAACTTCATTGATGCAAGAGTAAGACTCAATAAGGCATTATTAGAAACAACTTTACCATGCCCCAAGGAAGCTAGTTTACACAAAGAAAGAACTTACTATAAGTTCATCACTAAATTTTTAATAATGGCATGTCTCCATAGGTGAGCTTACAATAGCATTTATCTTTAAATGTGAATCAGCATATCCTATTTTGTCCATTATAGGTGTGGCTTGCATTTTGAATACAAACCACCAAATTAGATGCATGGGAGAGATGTTCAAGCTTAAGCTATGAAATGCATGTTTGAAAACTCCTCTTTTTTAGAATAAAAACACAAATTAAGAGCTTTGGAAATTACATATTCTCTTTTACTTTATGAATATTTGCATCTCCATCTAAATCTTTCACCATATTTTTTTTAGGGTTAGCTTGAAGTTTGTAGCCTCTAGATGGCTTTATCTTCCTATAAAATTATCTTACAAGTTTTGTCACTCCTCTATCATCAATTATGCTTAGTATCATCATCATTGTAAGAATTTAATTAAACATTGGCATAGTCATCACTTCCACCTTGTAATGAACCTCTAAATTTCCTTCTAAAATGGGTATAATGACAATTGATGGATAATATAGAGTAGGTTGATCAAACAACATAAATTGGGTTTCTAACTCATTGTTTATCACCATTTTCTTTCTTAACTAGAGAAATCACAATTACAACTATGATGAAATATTTTTTTTCCATATTTCTTGACAAACATTTACATAGCATGCTTGAAAGGTTTCTTGTTTTAATACAAGTTGGAAGAATGCTTCTAAATGTTTTGATTATATTAAAACTGGAAGGGCTGGTACCCATTACAAACCAGCCATAGAGGAAAACTAGGGACTCATGAGGAGTGAGAAAACCAAAAAAGTAAATGGAAACTAAATCTTAAACAATTCGTCCAATAGGAAAATAACAACAAAAAGAAACCACAGAACCGGGACCAACACTAAACCACCTAGCACCTATAGGTCTCCTAAAAGCTTGAGACTAACGATTGCATTCCACTCCTAAGATAGGAATGCTTCTAAATGTTAAGAAATATTTTTTTTGTCAATTGATTTCACTTTAAAATCTTACATGACTTTTACAAATTAATTTTATTTGTCTAGGCACTATTGCATCTAATATAGTCATGATGAGCGGATCTTATCAGACAACCCAATCACATCGCCACAATAGGAAAAGTTTTGCACATAAATAATTCAAAATTCAAATCTATATTCATACACTATAGTATATTGATTAGGAATACAATAAAATTCAAAATCAATCCTCTTCTAAAACAAATCTTCTTCCAACCAATACGGCCCAATCTGCCAGATTATTCAGGTGAACTCCACAAGCTCAAAATTTCTTTTTATCCCCCCAAAAAAATCCTTCGTAGAGTGTGTTAATGACCTTCATATATCCATTTTGAAGGAAGTTTAATTGTTCAAATTGAACACCATGTGAAATGAAGAAAAGGTGATACCCTAAGATTTTACTCTAGGGTTTAGGCACCTTTCCTAATGTGTTTCATTTAAAATTTGAGGTAGTAGGGTTTTGAGGAATTTGGACAAGATATAGGACTAACTTACAACTTGAAAAGTGAATCAATCTACCCTTGACCAAACATAGGATGAATTTTTGACCAAGATAACGATGAAAATAGCTATTTTGATACAAAAACAATAGATCTAGAATGTCACTGCAAATAAATTTAGACTTCAAAAATAGACTGAGTAGAGGTTTGTGTGTCTGTGATACAAATTTGAAGATGATTTCTGAGGACCAAGTCACCCTGAGCAACTATGTCCTATTAGATGAATCCAAGATCTAATTTCACAGTCTTTTGGAGCCAGATTAGAGTGTTCCTTTCCTAAGTTTCACATTATCAAATCTTTTTTGAGTGCCAAGATAACTGAGTTTTTATATGTTGTCAAGATGTAGCGTTTTAATGCAACAATGAATAATTGACCTTCAAACTTTTCCCTATCTTCTTTAGATCTGCAACCTGCACATTCAAAGAGAGAGAAAAGGTTGTACCATATAGCCTGGGCTTGCCTTGGTCAAACCTTGTGTTGTTGTTTCCACCTCCACAATGACACGGTCAATGAAATACATATTATCCTTTCGAGAGATAGATGCTTAATGAATGATGAATCAACAATGGAATATAGCTCACCACTCAAAAATGGCTTCTTTAAAGGATTAAATTCATACACATCTCCTCAAGGCTTGATTTTTGTTTCATTGACTTTCTTTAAGACCTACAAGTGTTATATCACACAAACAATATGATAACATAAACAAGAACAAAATCACATACAACTTGACATGATTCTTTGATATTGCAATAATTTTTCTCATGAATTCTCTTCACTTGATCTTGATTTCTTGATAGTGCTCTCGATTTCCAATATTATCCAATTAGTTTTCAAATGATGGAATGACTAGGTATTTATAGGAATTTAATCTAATTTCTCAAAAATTAAATCCCTATAGCCAATATTTGACATTTGAAATTCAAATAATAAAATGACACCTCCAACATATTAAATTTGGAGTGTAATATAGGGGGACCAAGTTGCTTAGAGCGAATTAGTCCCAGCCCTATTTTGTAAAGTGTCGGGAGAAAAATATTAAATGTGTGCATTGGTTTTCCACATGGTTTTTATTGATAAATATCTAAATGGGCCATAGTATGCATAATTTAGGGCATTAGATGTACAATTAGGTTCAATTACTTAAGGGGGAGCAAAATATAGTGTGAAATTTTCATGGGCAACAATTTACAATGCTACACCATGTACCAACATTTAAAAGAATTTTAAAATGTTTTTTGAATTTGTAACACCCTTTAGGCACCACGAACCAACACTAGTCGAAGGTTCCTATTCCATGTAAGGAACTTCTGAAACGTCTTTTTTGCTCTTGTCGGGGGTTCTAACCCCATCAAGAATGGGGAAACACCACTTGATTAAGGGTTCCTACTTGATAGGAACCATGCTAATTATTCAATCCATTTCTTAAACACTTGCTCAGGGATTCCAACCTTGAAAGGAACCTTCAATTCATTGGGGGTTCCTACCCCGAAAGGAACCTTCACTTGGTCAAGGGTTCTAACCCTGAAAGGAACCTTCACTTCGTCGGGGGTTCCTACCCCGAAAGGAACCTTCACTTGGTTAAGGGTTCTAACCTTGAAAGGAAACTTCACTTAGTCAGGGGTTCCTACCCTGAAGGAACCTTCACTTCATCAAGGGTTCTTACCCCAAAAGGAACCTTCACTTGGTCAAGGGTTCTAACCCTGAAAGGAACCTTCACTTCATTGGGGGTTCCTACCTCGAAAGGAACTTTCACTTGGTCAAGAGTTCTAACCTTGAAAGGAACCTTCACTTAGTTAGGGGTTCCTACCCTGAAGGAAGCTTCACTTGGTTGTGGGTTCCTACCCCATTAGGAACTATGCGAAGTGTTTAAATCTTTTATTCCTCATGTTAGGGGTTCTAATTCCATGAAGAACTACGAAACTCTACCTGTCAAAGGTTTCTACTCCACCAAGAACCTTCTAAAAACTTAGCAAAAGACTTCTATGTATTGAGTTCGTAATTTCCATAGGAATAGGAACTGTTGGGAAAAGGAGAGGCAACAAGCTCCTTTCACTGGTTCCAACTCCACCAAGAACTAAGAATCATCAGAGGGTTTGGTAGGAACCAAAACTTGTCAGTGGTTCTTAGGCTTCCTAGAACTTCCCAAACCTTTGAGTTAGTTCCTAAGTAGGCTTCAACCTCCAATTTTGCACAAATTGGTAATATATTCCCCAATTTTCACCAAATTAAAACTGCAAGCACCCATTAAGTGCTCATACAGATGATGTCCTTAATTTGGTCATAAATTCTTCCAAAAACAAAAGACTATAAAAAGTCAATAGAAATTAAAAAAAAATGAATGGAACCTAATTTTTTTTTATCTAACGCATGATTGCTCATGAATCTGCATGCTCTTCATTAGCATCATATGAAGCCATCTTTCCATCAGATGATTTTTCAAACTATTCAAGTGCCATGTGTATGTCCTTTCATTGTTAATACACACTTGAACCAGAGCAGCTGCAATCACAACATAAGATTCTTCTATTTTGAAGTACTAAACTTCTTTTATCTCCTCAATCCAAAATACAATAGGTTTTATAGCAGATTGCAATATCATTTCCTTGAATAAATAGGCAGAGAAGAAACACAAAACTAGAAATGACAAGGGGTGAAGATAATTAGACAATTTTCATCTCTACCAACATTTCTGACATTACAATTTTGATAAGTTCACCTAGTTTGTCCAAATTGTTTTTGCATAGCTGTGTAGCCCCTGTTCCAAGTATCTCTGAAATCTTAAGGACTTTTGCATATTTCTTGGTACGTTTCTTCTATGTTTGACGAAGTTCTCTATATCCAAAGCTCTTACATAACTAAAATTTGGTAATAGTTTTACAAACTTCTAACATATTCCCCTTGTCAATGCTTTCATTATCTGCAAACGTTGTCACCCAGTCAGCCTTGAAATTGCTTCAAAAATTCATTATTTATGCAGACCAACCGTTCCATTAGAATGTATTGCTTTGAAGAGTTATCACATAGCTTGTTTGCTCTATTTATGCTTCTACATGCTCTACATCCATACGTCTTTGAATATCACCTCTGGTAAACTTTTGATGTCAACTTGTTATGAGTTACAAGTTTGTAATGCATACATGTTCATAGGGGCGACTACAACTCCAACATTGAACCGATTGTATTCTTCCCCTGTTAGAAGTTCTTTTTGTATAAGTTGTGGACAACTAACTTCTTAATAGTGTTTGCTTATTAATCACTTAAAAAAATAAAAACTTAAAATGTATTCATTAAACCAAATCTAAACTAGAGTTACATAAAAACAAATGTAAAATCTAGCCTTACAGCTAGCATTTGCATTTGATTAAACATTTCAAACATGTTCTCAATGGATCCACTGCACCTTCGTTAAGCTTCCACATTTAGCGTTGATGCTTATATGTTAGGAACCATATGAAGAATAAAAATAGAAACATAAATCAAGCATGGAACAAGAACACAATCACAACATAGTGATTGACCCTGGAAAACCCCAAACTGGGGAAAAACCAGCAATGAAGATCTTTATATTAACCCTTAGCCCCAACCGGGCTAAGCCTGGAGGCTTCAACCAGCCACACATACAATGGAGTCACCAAGCCATTATATAGACTTCCATACGTGCAAAACCATGGGCTCAAAACCATGAGCTCCAAAACCATGGACCAATACAACTAGCATAAAACCATGTGCTCAAGACCACTTCTGGTTAATCCACTAACTCTAACCCAAGAGCTAGTTTAACCCAACAATCTCCCTTTTAAACTTGGTCTTGGGGTTAGCACCAAATCCCCCTTCCACAAGCACCAAGTGCAATGCCCTCTCTATCATTGAGATCGACATCAAACTAGGAATCCACATGACTCTAAGCCCCCCTTACCACCTAGGAGAACTCCTCTCTTACCAAGCCTTTCCTTTCAGGGATTGAGCAAGCCATACCAGGTCTTAGAGCCATCAACCCAAATAAATATATAAATTTTACATACAAATCCATTACAATTTTGTTCTTGTTACAGCTAGCCTTGGCTGTGGGCACCTGCATACAGTGACTTTAACCAGGCAACATGGCTACAACAACAACCACAAGCAAGCTTGCATAGACTTTCTCAACTTTTTGTCTTGACAAAATCGAGAGAAATCCAACTTCATTTTGAAAGCCAAAAAAGACCTCCATCACAACTAGAATGAGCGCATTCACCACGTCGCTTCATTAACATTCTAGCTACACACATGCTCAAACTTCTGCCATTATACTTTCTTCATCAATGCATCCGTCAGATTGCTTAATACTTCTCCAAGGCTCAATCTTTAGCTAATTCCTTCAGACTTCCTCAAGCTTGTTAGGCTAAGAAATCTTCACAGAACAAATACACAGAACCTTAAACACCAGGAAATCTTACATGCAAACCACATGTGAGTCCATGCAAGTACAAGCAACACACATGCAAGTACATGCAACACACAAACCTGCACATGCAAGCAAAAAGAAAATCCCAAAACCTTGCTCTGATACCACTTGTTAGGAACCATATGAAGAATAAAAATAGAAACATAAATCAAGCATGGAACAAGAACATAATCACAACATAGTGATTTACCCCAGAAAACCCCAAACAGGGGAAAAACCAACAATGAAGATCTTCATATTAACCCTTAGCCCCAACCGGCCTGAGTCTAGAGGCTTCAACCAACCACACATACAATGGAGTCACCAAGCCATTATATAGACTTCCATACCTACAAAACCATGGGCTCAAAACCATGAGCTCCAAAACCATGGACCAATACAACTAGCACAAAACCATGTGCTTAAGACCACTTATGGTTAATCCACTAACTCTAACCCAAGAACTAGTTTAACCCAACATTATCATCAAACAAAGTTTCCTTGACTTGCAGATCCAATTTGGAAGTGGTGGGGTCTTGTATTAAATCTCTAGTGTCCATTAGTATTGCCCTAGCCTGCCTAGAGTTCCTTCTGTCATCATCATGTGCACGTTAGACTTGTTAGTACGTGATGAGAAATGGTGGGTCCTTGTAGTCATTTTGAAGTGACTAAACTTGCACATATTTCCTTGCTATCAATGAAGCACTACTAAATAACATCTTAGCACTAGAGGGATATTTAGTGAGATGACCTTGTTTCCTTACACCATCTTAGCATACTATTACCGTAGGTTTGGCCTCTTACCTAATCTCTTTCAAAATATTTTTCATACATTTGCTATCTACTCATTCTTATATCATAATGATTTATGTGTACATTTGCATTTTATTTTAAGATCATCATTTTATTCTTCTAATTTATTAGTCAATAGAATAGATACAGTATGAGATTTGAGCCTTAAACAAGTTTCAGGCCTGCAAACTACTATTAAGCTGTCGGAAAACAAGTTTTAATTGTCATTTAATGGTTAAAAAACTGTTGTTTAATGGTAAAAGCCTTCAAGATCTCACTTATCACCAAAAGCCAAATAAATATTGATTTGCCTATTGGATGGGAAATTCAATTTCTATTTGCAATATTTTTTTCCAATTTGATGGCAACTTTTTTTCATTTGCATTGCTTTATGTCTTAAATCTACATATAGATATTTAGATAATAAGTAATTTCTTTAAGGAAAAAAATCTAGATTTGTGCAAGTTTATTTCATTCAATTATTTAGCACTTATTATTAATTGTTTAATCCAACCATATGTAAGTTCTAGAATTTGCAACACATGGCATCCATATGCACCCATGCACAAATATGTACTCTCTAACAAATTAGCATACATACAATTTTCTATCAGTGTAATCCTTGCATCTTCTTTAGATACAAATGCTAGTAATACCTGACAATGTGGATGCACTTTGAACTGTATGAAATGCGCTCACATTAAATATGCCACTTTATAAATTTGCATCTTCAACAAGTTCCTTGAAGTTATATATTATTGATTATATAAATTATATAATATTTAATGTTTTAAAAATTATTATAAATATAATATTTAGATAACTATTTATTATTAAAAAATTGAATCATATTTAAATTATTAATTATTAATTAATGTAATATATTATAATATAATTAAGTATAAAATAGTAATTTTTAATAAATTTATGAATTAGCAATGAAAAAAAAAGTTTTTCTATCTTAAATAAATAATAAATAAAATTAAAATTTAGAGATAGAAATAATAATAATTTATGTAAGAATACAATAATAAATATAGAATTTAAATAAATAAAATAAGGTACTGGAATTATTTGTTTATGTTGCCATATAATGTTAGAAATCTCTTTGTCAAAGGTTTTAAATATTAGGGTTTTGTTTAGATAAATATTTCAATATTTGTGAATTTATTGCATTTTTTCTCTAGTTCAAATTCACACAAGTGTCTACTAAGCTAGTTCATAACTTCTACTAGAAATAGGTAGTAAACTTAAATTTTCAATTTTAGGGTTCATTTTCATTCTCTTCTGGATTAAACTAAGTATATCTTCAATTTCTTGAAAATGAACTAGACGGATAAGATGGTGATCTCAAGGTAGGATGTAAATGTATGTAAAAAATCACAATGGGGATGATATATGAGTGAGTAGATATAAAATACATGGGAATTAGTGCACTTGGGTGAAATAAACGTAGAAATAAATTAGATCATGGGCCAAACTTAAGACAATAGTATGCTACTTGTATATATGTTATTGCATTAAGGTGTTAACAAAATTCCAATCAAGTTGGACACAAAAATAAATGGGAAATGACATGGTTATGCTAATTTCACATTGCACCTCTATATCCATATTTAGTTTTAGACAACTCAAAATAAGAATAATATCTAAATCTAGATAGCTACAATTATATATATTTTTAATAGAATGATTGTACCCAACAATGTGTATATAATCTTGCATGCCACGCTTGTACATTTCTTACTATAATCAATCAAATAATAAATTTTAAAATGAAAATGATTTGGCTCTATAGATCTACATTATTTTCTTGAATTGCATGAGAAAAGTTTTAGATTATTCTCACAATTTCTAAAGTGCTCATTCTTAAAATTTATAGGACCCCTATCATGCATCAGATTAGGTCTACATTCATAAAAAAAACACATTTGTGCATGTATCTAAAATTTGATAACACATAACCAAATTTCTAGGTCAACAAAAAGGAAAAAAAAAAAAAACATTGGCTTATGCACCCCTCACACTTGGACAGACTATTGCATTAAAATTAAAGAAAAGATACCATGTAATTAAATTAGTTAATTTTCTATATTTAACTCCCACACTAGTCTATAAGTGTTTGGTTCTCTACCTTTTGTCAAATTGTTGTTCTTGCTTACATGGATAATAATTGTTGCACTCTTTGGAGATTTGTCAATGGTGAATACTAGAAAGGGAAAGTTCTTTGAGATAAACATATGGAGGCACAATTATCAACTATCAACTTTGAAAATTTACATGATTGGTTGCATCAATACTCTATACATAGGTAGGATTGAGGTTATCAACCAAGTGAGGTAGGATATACATGCACTAAGAGGTCTATTGTGTGCATTGATTATGATTTTATGGTAACATTGGTCATCTTGTTTGGAGAGGATATGTTTGAATTGATTATTGTATCAATAATGTGTGAGGAGGGATCTTCTGCAAATAAGGTTGACAAATATTATTTGAATGATTTCTTGGTGAAATTTTAAGCCATATAAGAATAAAGGTTGGATTCTTAGAACCAAAGGTGAAGATATAAAAAATATAGAATCAAATTATTCTAAGCACATTACACACTTTCTTATTGTATTCAATCATTGTTCAAAGTATTTGAATTAGTCCACCTAGTGGCTTGATTAAAGAGGAATATTTTTTTCTTTGAAAGTTCACAAACAATGTCTATATAAACCATCTCACTTCAAAAGTATTGCAACCCATCGCAAAGTATTATAGCCCCTATATTCATGTGATGATTTATAAAGTATTAATATAAATTACAATAAATATTAGTAATATATTATTATAATATAGTAATTAATAAATTAATAGCACAAATAGTAATATATTAATATTAATTATATTGTTATAATTATAATTATTATATCATATTAATTACAATACCATGTTGTGGTTTAAGGCAATAGAGGGTATCTTGTGAGTCAATATCTTAATCTTAGAGAGCTTGGAGGAAGAGGTTGATTAGTAGTGTCTATTGTAGTACCTACTAATTGATATTACTATTTTAGTATGTTTCTACATGTTTCTCAAAAACACTTGTAGGTTTTTTGGAATTTGTTTGTTAAGGATTTTACTTCTTCCCTTGACTTTGGTGGCATATCTTGATATAACCTTCAATATGTAATTTTTTTTAAATTTTCTTTGATATATATACAAGAGAAACCCTCGTGGTTGTATTTTAATCTATAATGGTGATGCTAAAGTATATATTTTTATAAAAAATTAAAACTATAAAATTGGAATATAAGTGTATAATATTTTCAATGCTTATCAAAGTAAAATAAAAATATTTAATAATCATCCAAATAATGAATGTTGAATTTCTAAAAATAAAATTAAAACTTACATACAAATATAAAATATCTCTTGAAATAAAAAATAAAGCTAAAAAAAATTATGTTTCCATTTATGTATGTAGTTAATAAAAAAGTTCCAAAGTACAATAAAATAGCTCAAAATAAATATTTCTTGATAAATTTTAAATAGATGTATTTAAGGTACCTATACTAGTTAGAGCCCAATCTACACATTCATTTGGTAGGTTCTCTCATCCAAGGATGTCTGCTACCCAAGTAAATAGAGTATTATTTAATGCTCATCATATGGGTTTCCCAATAAATATTTTTTCTTACCTTTGATTGAGGTAGCCCTCTTAACTCGTAGAAACATGATGGTATGCTAGTAGTTTCCCTAAAAAATATCCCATATTTTATTGGTGAAAAAACTACCACCTCCATCAAAAACATCTAAAATGTTTCTAGTAGTTTCTATATGCATAAAATCACTAAGGAAAATGTAGTTGTTAGGCTCCTTGCAACCTCACTAAAAGAGAAGGAACTTCCATGGTATAAGGGGTTGTGTCATAATTCCATCCACAACTAGCCCATGAGCTAGGTAAAAATATATGTTGACATTTTATGACAAAAGTGACAACCTTTCTCTAATTGATAAATTGATCACCATAAAGAGAGCCCTTCATGAATTCATAGGATATTTTAATTTTATATTTCCAAATACCTAGGATCTAATCCCCACATTATTCAAGCCTCTTCCCAACCATTCTTTATTTTAGTACCTAAGATCCTTGAATAGTAGCAACACTATCATGATTCATCCTATGATATGTACCATATTATGATATTCGTATGTAACTAATATTAGAGTGGAAAGTTATTTAATAAGAAAGGAATATATAGGCCTCTAATTCCCTTGTTCCTAGACACAACTTTCCTACCCAATATTGTGTCTTTCTCCTATAGCAACAATAAGTCGACTAGTTACTTCCCCTACACCTTCTAGTGAATTGCATGAGGTTAGGGCTTTGTTGCATAGCTTTAGAAATGATTTGGTCAATATAAAGAGGTAACAAGTAGAGGAAAACAAACCATATTACCCCTATTATCAAGATTATCAATTGAATAGGTGATCCTATCAAGAAAATTTCCAAGTTAAGAATCATTTGAGTTGTGCAAGGCTCCTTATTACTATAAATCTAGCTATTTTAATCTCATCAAGGGACCTTGTTCTAGTGTAGAATAATTTTTCTTAGGAGGTTGAATGGTTTTATCCATGTAATCAAACCCACAATCAAAGATCATGTGAAAAATTGGTCCTCATTCAAGCTCTGATGATTCAAGGAACAACAATACTCTAATAAAAATAGGGTGAATCATGTCGAGAAGGAGTCTGAAGGGTATTAGGTGTAGGGTGATTCAATTCTACTAAATTGGGATGAGCATGTTTTATGACTCTGATTCTCAAATATTTCTATTCTTCAATGAGGTTGAAGATGACTACCAATCTAGTGAGGTAAAATCTATCCCTTCTATGCATCTGCAATGATGTGGAAAATGAAGTGTGATGACATATGCAATGACACACATTACGATTAAATAAAAAATGTTGGCACAATTGTTGGAATTATTATAGTGGTGTATTTAGAGGATGAATTGTGTCACAAGTATGTCTTTTTTTTTCTTTTTTTTTAATAAAAGGAGGGCAAAAACTTTATTGAATCATAACAGCAATACAAAGTCCAAAGAAAGAAGCCACAAGGGGCCAAAAACAACAAGAATTAATTCACACCCAAGAAGCACCTCATATCCTCAGCAACCCACTCCTCAAGAACAGGGGCCATATTAATAGGGAGATTGCTCCAATCATCCACAGACCAAGAATAAGTCTTTTTCGACGCCCATCTAACCAGCCCATCATCCACCCTATTCCACTCCCACAGAATATGGCAGAAAATAATGGACTCCAAGGTAGAGCACAGAGAAATAATCTGTTTGACAACCACAGCCAGCTGCCAATTCACATCCTCCAAATTTTGATTATTCAACATATCAATAACCACCTGAGAATCAACTTCACAAATAATCCACCGCCATCCAAGGGAAACCGCGTGCTCAATCGCCAAGAGAATAACACTTGCCTCCATAAGATTATTAGTTTGCAAACCACGATACATAGAAAAGAAGAAAACCACCACTCCAAGGCTATCTCTACCAATACCACCAACCCCAGCATGCCCCGGGTTACCCCTAAATGACCCATCCATATTAATTTTCAACTCCCCTAGAGTAGGCGAGCACCAAAAGCCCTCACGAGCAACCCTCTCACGCCCTCGCCTACGATGCACTTTGCTCAAAACACACTTCTCCCCTGTGGCAAGACTCAAGGCATTTACAAAACCCAAGTCCCCAGGATCAATCGACACAGACAAGTCACACTTTATAGTCAAAGTCTCCTACAAAGCCCCAAGAATTCGCCTCCAAAGTTGCCCCACAAGCAATTTTTTATCCAAGAATATTCTTCTGTTACGTTCCAACCAAATTTTCCAAACAATCAAACTAGGACCAATGCTCCAAGCAATTTTAAGAAAAGAGGTTGTAGTAGGAGAAGAACCTTGTCTCTTCCAAAAATCCTCTAAAGAAGAGACATAACAACACAGTAAGCTCCAAAGATTCCACTAGTGATGCCAGATAGTCTTAACAAAAGAACACTGAAAAAAGAGATGTGATAAGCATTCATCATGCTGACCACATAGAATGCACATGGAGGGGCTTTGGAACCCACTTTTCCAAAGATTATCCCAAGTAAGACACTTACCTTGAACCACGAGCCAAGAGAAAAAATTACACTTAGGCCAAGAAAATTTATTCCAAACATGCTTCCACCAAGAAACTTGGGAGCTTCCAAAAACCTGTTTATCCAAAACCTGATAACCAGAGGCAGCCAAAAATTTTCCTTTCAAGTCAGGACCCCAAGAAAGCACATCACCCCCTTGGAGAGAATTACAGACACGGCCTGAAAAAATCTTAGCAAGCTCTTGACCATCCTCCACCGCACCACTAGGAGGCCAATCCAAGGGGCTCTTCCACTTGGACACATAAATTTGACCCAAAGATTGTTACGATTTGAAATCTGCTACATGACTCCAACCCACCTCCACAAAAATCTGGCACAAATCTTGGAGATGGGGATGAGATGACACAATGGGTGGGTATCCATCCCATGAATCATGCCAGAAAAGAGCATCTCGACCCCCATTACAATTCCAAAAAATTCCCTATTCAACCAACTTGGCACCACGTTTAAGGGTACTCCAAATCACAGAGCCTTTCCCCTCCATACTAAACCTTGCTACCTCCCTACTTTCTACCACCCCCAAATATTTGAAGGTCAGAATTTTAGCCCAGCACATATGTTGTTGAGAGCACCAACGCTAATACAACTTAGTAGCCAAGGCTTGCCCATTCAAATCAGTCCGTCGTAAACCAAGACCCCTCTCTTGCTTTGGCCTACAAACAACATCCCACTTCACTAGACTCCATTTTCTATGAAGAATATTACCAGCCCACAGAAACTGACGAGACAATTTCTCAAAATCTCTAATAAAACTTCAAGGAGTAGAAAGAACAAAGCATTTATAAACAGGAAAAGCCTGGACCACCGACTTTAAAAGAGTCACTCTACCTGCTGAAGAAAGCCACCTGTAAGTCTAATGAATAACCAATCTTCGAAACTTATCAAGAGTCTCTTGCCAAAACCTTTTGGGGAGAGTGCAAATAGCAAGAGGGATTCCAAGATAGGAAAAAGGAAGCGAACCAATCTGAAACCAAAGGATACCAACAATTCTCCTTTGAATACCCTTAGGAGTGTGGAAGAAATATATGAAGGACTTCCCCTCATTTATACGTTGCCCAGAAGCTGCCAAGTAATTGTCCAAAACACTACGCCAATTGAGAGCCTCCTCAACCTTAGCCCTGCCCATCAAGGCAGTATCATCTACAAATTGCAGATGAGACTAAGGGGGAATACCATCTCCCCAACTCCATCCCTGAAGCAAGCCACTAGCAACCTAAGCACGAATGAGTCTTCCCAGGCCTTCCGCAAGGAGGATGAATAAGTAAGGAGATAGGGGGATCTCCCTGCCTAAGGCGTCTAGAAGCTCCAAACAAACAAGTGGGCTCACCATTGATAAGCACTGAAAAGGAGGAGGAAGTGACACAACTCCTAACCCATTCAATCCAACCCTCAGCAAAGCCAAAAGCTCCAAGGATTTTAAATAGAAAGCTCCATTTAACATGATCATATGCTTTAGCCATGTCCAACTTGATAAACATAGATTTATCTTTTGAGGATTCCATAGAATGGATGGCCTCAGCAGCAATAACCACTCCATCCATGATCTATCTTCTAGCAACAAAACCCCCCTGCTCTTCAGAAATTAAGTCATCAAGCCAAGGCTTCAGCCTTTCCGCAATCAACTTAGTAATAATTTTATACACAACATTACATAGAGCTATAGGCCTAAACAAATCCAAGGAGTTAGCTCCCATCTTCTTAGGAATAAGAGCTAAAAATGTAGCATTCAGGGACTTCAACATTTGTTTATGCATAAAGGATTCTTTGACAACCTCTAAAAGGTCTGATTTAACCACTTCCCAGAACTCCTGAAAAAAATCAATGGGGAATCCATCAGGCCCAGGAGCTTTACCTTTCTTCATTTGGAACACAACCTTCTCAAGCTCCAACAAGGTAATAGGAGCAAGCAATGATTAATTCATTTCATTAATCACTAGCTTCGGGATACAATCTAAAATTTTAGCTTCATCCTCCTCCATAGGAGGCGAATCCTTAGAGAAAAGGGTAGAGAAATACTGAATGCATTCGGCTGAAATAGAGGCTGAAGAGGACAAAGATTCCCCATCAGGCAACAAAATAGAAGAAATAGCATTACCTTGTCTCTGATCCTTAGCTGAGTTATGGAAGAAAGTAGTGTTTCGATCCCTAGCTTGGAGCCATTCAATACAAGACTTTTGTTTCCAAAAAATCTCTTCTCTTATCTCCCATTCCTCAAGCTCTTTTGTTGCAACAACCTCTAATAAACTCAGCTCCTCTGAGAGGCCTTGATCTTGAATTTTTCTAGTAATTAGGTCCAGATTATCTCATTCCTTTTGCTTTTCCTAAAATAAATTACCAAAATGCTGCCTATTCCATCTTTTCAATCTATATTTAACATACTGGAGCCTCTTTGAGAAAGAGTACATGGCAGTGCCATAAGCTAGATTCCCCTGATCCCACCAACTAGGAGAAAAACATGAAGAGATTCATCCCTAAGCCACATGAGTTGGAACTTAAAGGTCTGTCTAGCACACCGTTGAGGCACATCAACCACTAGCTTAATAGGCCAATGGTCAGAACCACGACCATCCAAAATTTGAGAGCTAGTCAACCACCTGTCCCCCACCCAAAAACTAGACACCAAAAATCTATCAAGTTTTTTAGAAATAGAAGCATCACCAATTCTCCTATTATTCCAAGTAAAAAGACCATTGCCAGGCTTGATATCCACAAGATTCAAAGTAGAGATATTGTCCTGGAGCAATAATGCAGAAGCCTCCAACCTTGCAATACCACCTCGTTTCTCTGCAAGCTTTGTGATAGCATTAAAATCACCTCCAATAATCCAAGGATGGTAGGGAAATAAGCTATGAACTAAACGAATGTTGGACCACAAAAGTTGCTTGCCCTGCAACTCCACAAGCGCATACACATTGGAGAAGAGAGCAATTTCCCCTAACATAAAACAAGAGGCCACAATGGAAAGGGAGGACTTAAAAGACACCCACCAAAGGGGGCAGATCTTACGCGGGTTCCATAAGCACGCCACCCCGCCAGAAGACCTTTGAGCACCAGTGCATTGGCATCCACCATTCCCCCATAACTTAGGAGCTAAATCCATCATACCCTCCACAAAGAGCTTAGTCTCTTGTAGAAAAAGAACATCAGGTGAATGACACCTAATCAAATCCTGAACAGCTTTTTGTCTAGGGCCACTATTCAAGCCCCTTACATTCCAAGAGAGAACTATCATTTCGAGGGGCATGAAAAATGTGAATCCAGAGTCTTGACTGACCTCGACTCTACCAAAGTCTCCCCTATCATCTTAATCTTTTCCTCATCCTTCTTCCTTCCCAGCTTAGAAATTTTCTCTGGCCCCCCTTCTTGAGAACTTTTTGCAGAACACCCAACTGAGAGAACGCCTTAATATTCTTCTTGCCCACCTCCGGACCAACTTTTTGCAAGAGGTGAACCTTATCCACACTATCTTTCACTACCTCAGAACTACCACCCAACTCATCCTGAACCCCCATTTGACGATCTGGCCCTAGAGCCAAAGTTCCATCAGCAAGTGGAGCCATAATCACCTATGAGTTGAGTATTACCTGACCAGGATCTTTACTGACCTCATCTAAGCATGGCACTCCCATACCCCCCTCCTGTTGGGGAGCAAGCATTGCCTCAACCGAAGGGCCATGCTAATCAATATCCAAAGTCCCAGATCTAGATCCAGAAATCATAGGTTCACCTCCTGCTGACTAAGATCCTCCAGCACCTCAAACCTATTGAAGGTGTCCTCCTCCTTCCTATCCTTCAAAGTCCTTTTATGACTTTTATTTCTGTTTCGGCCTCTAACAGGAATAAAACCATCATCCCAACCACCAGAACCCTAAATGGGGTCCTTGCCCTTATCCACCCTAGGTGGATTAGCCGAAGGTTGAGAAGATTGAGCCTCCAAAGGCTTGGCCTTTGGACATCTGTGTAGGAGGTGACCATACTCATGATAGAAATGACAACGGAAGGGAAGTGTTTCATAATCCAGCTATTGCACCCATGAATAATCTCCTGCACTCACTTCTAAAGAGTTTTGCAATGACTTACTTAAATAAATTTCTACATAGAACCAGGCAAAAGTCATTACCTTTTTGAATTGTGTTTGCTGAGACGAACCCACAGGTTTCCCCAGCTTCGAGGCTAATAGGTACAACACATCCTCTCGCCAGCATTCCATAGGGAGCCTTGGAAGACAAACCCAAACCGGAACCTGATTCGGAAGTTCCTCCACCGGGTTGAAGCCAGCATGCCATGGCTTAATGAATAAGCCCACCTGGTTATAAAAATACGGGCCCCCTTCAAGAATCCTATTCCGATCAGCCAAGCAGTCAGATGTAACCATGAAGTAGTTATTTGCCAGGAGGCAAATCTCCATCTCTCCCTCAAGTATCCATGTCTTTTGAGCCCACATATCCAAGAATTGCAAAGAAATTTTCAAACCTAAGAATTTGCAATAAAGAGAATGCCGTGCATAATAATCAATGTCTTCAGCCAACATCTCCATTAGAATGACTACATTCGGCTTCTCTTTACACCGTTCGAGGCACCCATTAATCTTCAGAATTCTAGGCCCCCCTACCGAGCCCATCTCGACTTTCTCAGGTTCCACCAAAAAAAGATTATTATAAAAAATCTCCGAACCCTATGGAGAGGGTTTCAAACCAAAAGCAGAGCGAAAGTCCATATTAGGACAAACCCTAGAAGATTCTCCAGTATCCATCAAAGATCACACAACGTAAAATGAGCAAGCAAGACCAAAAACAAAACCAAGAGCCCTTCGATGAAGGCACACTCCACTAGACACCAAGATCACAACCCCACAACCCCAGAATACACACCTGCTTCAAAAGAAAAGAACCTCCCCCCGAATAGCGTAAAAAACCCACCCCCAAGAAGCTCTAGAGAAGAAGAGAACAGATCCGACCTCCAAACATTCATGCAACCACCAAAAGACCACATGCAAGCCGAGCCTCAAGTGGAATAGGCACCTCCCTAATATTTTGTCACAAGTATGTCTCTCAAGTAACAAAGTTGTTACATTTAGTTGCCAAGAAGAAATTGAAATAAAGACATAATTTAAAGAATGTAGTTCTCTGCTTGAAGTGTCACATGGTTCCAACATCTATGCTAATGAATATGGCATAAACACACATGATAATTAGATAACCTGGTTGTCCATTATCTATGATATTAGCAAGGCTAAGTATGAAGTCTTCAGCCAAGATGAAGATTCTTTGATTGTTTGCATTAGGAATGGTGTGCTTGAGTTTGAGTGTTTCACTTGGGACTAGTATACCAATATTGGTGTTGTTCATAAACAACATGTTTAGAAATAAATAAAAATGTTTCTCAACTCAATACAATGCTAAAGACTCAATGTTTTTTATTTTATCTACATGAGGAAGAGCTTCCCTATGTAGATCAATAAGTATGTATGGAATATTCTTCATTACCATGTGAGATGAAGATACTTTATTTTTTCATCAACTGATCTAATAGGGAGGTTAACTATTATAACAACAAGGTGCCCTTATGTTGGGAATTATTTTGTTCCTCTACAAGTTGTATTTATTTTTATGATGATATACTTCTAAAAATACTCATGTTGCTTTGTGTGTGTCTGATGCATCATTGGAAGATTCTAGCACTTATGTTTTGTGTCTTCCATGTAATGAAAAAAGTCAATAATAGGGTGAATCTTCAATACAAATTCAATATTTATAGTGTGATGCATCTAATAAAAGAGATCCAATAGTTACATCTAGGTAGTTAATGCACTTGTGGTTTGAGAGAGATCATCTCTTTTAGGAGACTTATCTTTAAGAGAGGCAAATAGTTTTGTATTTGTTTGTAAATTTTGTACATTTTATATTAGTTATTGTTTTCCAAGAAGTGTTGTTTCACACCTTATGATCTCATTAGGAGAATGTATAATTTTATCTTTTTTTATTTCCTTCAAGTGGTCTACACAAGAGTGTGTTCTATTTTGTTGTTTTTTGAGGTATTTTATATTTCCTCAAGGCTATTTGAGCTTTATTTTAGTAAGGTATTTGTGAATATATTCCTAATCAACTAATAAGGCTACTAGATCCATGTTCATTAGGCAAACACCTTGAGAGGTCACCAAAATGTTTTATATTTCATATCTTCTTTTTTTTCCCATTGATCATAACCAATCTAAGAGATATTAAATGGGTTATGCATTCTCATATTGATACTTATCATTGTTGTATTAGTCCCCCATTTCATTCTTTAGTCAAATACCTAAGTTAAAAAATCAAAATTAGGTTAACTATTGAGTTTTTCGGGGTATCACAGTTTTGGTTTTATTAATAGCTAAATTCCTTCCTTGTCAATCCTAACTCCCTATTATAACCCTTTTGAAAGAAATATTATTTTTGAGAGTTTTATTATTTTAGTGGTACCCATCCTTACATTATCTTCTTATCGATCCTAAAATTCCACCTAGAGGCCTTGTGAAATCATCTTAAGTGCTTCATTTGTTAGCTTTTTAGACTATCAATATTTATTGTCCATGTGTACCATTCAATTGACACTCCCAATCTATGAATTTTAAAACCAAAAAAAATAATAAAGTGTTAAATTTATTGGCCTTTTAGGTTGCAAGTTTCCCTTACCTTCCTACCATTCCTTCCTTCCTTGACTCCCTAAAATTATTTTATCTTTTTAAGTTTAGACTTGTTCATCCCTTTCAGACTTATTATATTGGTCATTCCTTCTTTAAAAGTATAATTCACTAAAATTTCTATCAATCCATTCTAAATTTATCTAATTCCTTTTGAATTTCACACTATCTCATCCCTTCATACCTTCCCTTATATTTCTAATGCCTTAAGGGTCTGACTTTCCTTTGATGACTTAATGCTAATATTATTGTCTCATCAGAATTTTAGAGTGTCTCATCTCCCTCCCCATGGAAATTAGCTCAATGAATGCTCGATGTATTGATCTCTAATGGATTAGTGATTTGATGACATATTAAAGGTGGATGTGCCTATGTCCTAAGTTTGATAGATATGTTAATAAGGAAACGCCTAGTAAATTAATAAAGCATGAGTGTAAAGTTTTTTTACAGGTCATCCATGGACTTTATGCTCTTTTTCCAAGTCTACTAATAATAAAGGTAAGTGATGGCCCGATACTCCACCAATAACAATAAGGCCACTGTAGAAGATTTGTTTTTCTATCCACCACTCTAACAAACCATTAATTATTATGCAATACAATCACAAACTAATAGATTTTTCAAAGGTCAAAAACTTGTTTTTTTAGAGTAGTTATCCATGATTTGTTCAATGTTGTTGCCGTCCCTTTCTAATTATATGATTCCTTAGGTGATATTTTTCAATGGAATTCTTAGGCAGGTTGATATTTTTAAAAGCCATCAATAGAATAATGTTCTTCTTACCTCAATTGATCAAATCACATTGTACTTAGGTCTTTTGATGCAGGGGCATCATCTTCCTCTTTCATTTACTTTTTTTTCTCTGTTCATTTTGGCCTTTTATTTAGTTGTTGGTTTTGCAGATTAGTTAGATGAAATAAAAATCCTTTGGTTTTGTTTGAAGTTTGATAGTTCAATTTGTCTCTATCATCGTTGGGACAAGGAAATCTATGTCCTTATTATTTCCTTTCATCATTGGGACAAGAAATCTATGTAGTCAATTTTATTGGTAGAATATACTCCTAGTTGGTTAACTTCCATCGACGGTTGGTATGCATCCATTGTGGTGTCAGATTGGATTGCCTTATCACAGTCTATTTGTATGTGGTTGATCATAAAGTCTAGATTCAGTCGGGTTTTAGAGAAATCCATAAAAACAAAACAGTTGATAGGAGCTCGAGTATGTAGAGAGTTGAGAGTGAAGATAGGAAATAGAACTTTTTGTTCCACATAGGGAAGGCCGACTATTGCAAGCCAATGGCATATGTACTATCATGTTTTGTAATGGGAATGTAACAATGGGGAGTTGGGTTTATAACACCGTCCTATGTAAAATCATTGTTAATAAAGTCTGCATTTATATACTTCTAGCATTCATTGTATTTGATTTTTAAGACTGTGAAGGAGACATCCCGAACTTCCTATCATTATTGTTGAATTTCTCTTTGATTGAATTCACTGTGAAGTTGATTTTTTCTTTGATCAACAAGGCTAGCCATCATTTGGTATCCGAGCCTGAAGTGATTGGGCATTGGTGAATAGTCAGAATTCCTCCAAGGAGAATGGGAAGAGGAGGAGCCCAAGGAAAAAGTAGAAGAGACTATGGTGAGGAAGTTCATGAGATGATGCAACATCTGATTGTAAGAATGGATGCCCTAGAGAGGGAACAAAGAAGAGGGACCCTTGATGAGGGTGTAAGTGATGAGGAGGAAGAACAACAAAGAGAAGAGAATGAGGAAGGACAAGGGGAGCAACAAGAAGGATTTGAGGAAATACTGTTGAAGACAGCTATGAATGTGGGTTCTAAACCCAAAATAGGGGTGCCAACTTATGCAAGAAGCCTCAATGGTGAAGAATTGATCGATTAGATCAATGACTTGGAAAGTATTTTGAATATGAGGGTGTTGCAGAGGAAAGGAGAGTGATTTTTTCTTGTACCATATTGAAGGGCCATGCTGCCATGTGGTGGGACTTTGTCCAAACCGAGAGAAAGGAAGAGGGTATGTGCAGAATCATGGGGGTCCAAACTAGGCCTCTAAGTGGCGATAAAAATTTAGAAAATTAGAGTTAAACAACTTAACATAAAAATTTGAATAGGTTGTTAACATAATTTAAAAAATATGTAAGAACAAAAGTTGTAGCAAATTGAATGTAGTTTCTAGGCTACTAGTCCTTTTTTAGAAAAAAAAAATTGTTTTGAGAAAGTTTGAAATTTCAATGTAGTAGTACTAAATTTTAAGGAAAAAGATAAGAAGCAGGTGTATGTCTGACCATCCTAAAAAAAAAAAAAATTATTTTTTATTTTTTGAATTTTACAATGTAAGTAGACACATGCCCGGATGTGCCAGATTTTTTTTTTTGTAGTTTTTTCTATGTAAATAATCAGTTATGATTTTTTTATTAGAACTTTTCAGAATTATTAAAACCTCTGTGTCTGACCACCATAACTTGGGGTGAACCCACAATACTGGTTTACAAATTTTGGCCAAACTGGACACTGAACTGATTTTTCTAACTAAATCTTCACTTTCGGGCACCTATAGCGGCTAAACCATGAGGAATTTGAAGATGATGCAAACTAGTGATTTGTGGAATTTTGTTTGTAGATTCTAAATATATTTTTTTCAAAATTTTTGGAATCAAATTGCACTTCTTTCTCCATCTCCTTATAAAACTAGTTTTTTCAGTAAACACCATTTTTAAGGAGTGACGCTCACCTTATAACACATAAATTTTTGTCCATGAAGGATAAAATTCTAATGTTTTCAAATTTATATTTATAACTAAGATATCTAGTGCTTCCAATTGCTTTCATAATGTTTTATTGAATATTTTTTCCTTAATCAAGTTTCAAAGTCAAACCAATTACAATTTAGACATAGGCAGACTGTATAACACAACTTTTTTCGAATGTATCGAAATTATTATTTTTTTTAGTTGGATCAAGGACTTCAATATCTGGTGCATTCATATTTTTCAAAAAAAAAATTTGATAATATTCTATTTTTCCACATGTGCAAAATAGAGCTTGATTTTTGGTGAGAAACCTACGTTCACAAGAAATAAAAAAATAAATATAATAATAAAATTAAATTGATATAAATTATACTTTTTGGGAAGCTTATAATAAGGACTACATACTTACAAAAAATAAATTTTAAATGAATTCATTTGATCCCCCAAAAGGTAAATCAAAAGTGAATTTTTATCAGCATTTTGATAGGTGTAAAGGAGACTTTGTTATAGGTATGGTTTAAAACTAGCGGGGTTCTATCTAAGGGGTTTGATCTAAGGTACTTTGATGAAACCCTCTTCAATTCGAATGCTTTAAATGGAACCTTTTAAGGATTAAATCATTATATTTTCTAAAAATATGTGGTTTTAGCAAAAATCAGAATCTCCCAAAAATTGTAAACCAGCTTTGTATTGGAATGCTTTAAATGGAACCTTTTAAGGCTTAAATCATTATATTTTCTAAAAATATGTGATTTTAGCAAAAAACAGAATCTCCCAAAAATTGTAAACCAGTTTTGTGGGATCACTCCTTTGTCAAAAATTTATGAAATTCAATTTTTTTTTTCATCCTATAGTATGTGAAGCATAAAATGTGGTGCATCTTGTAGATTCAAAAAATGTTAAGTAGTTTGAAAGTTATATAACTTTTTTCAATCAGCCTATAAATAAGGACTTTAGACCTAATGTAGGTAGAAAATCAATAATAATTATTTATTAAATTCAAAATAAGACAAAATTTATATTGGTGGAAAGCTAACAATTTTTTCTATAAACCCTTTTCATATACGGATAAAAAAAAAAGTCGTCAACCACAAGGGTGAACTTTGGAAAACTAAGTAAATTTTTCAAAGCACATTTTTTAGGTTGACATTCTAGGTTAGGCAATCTCAAACCAAATCCTGAGCCAATATCCATTTTGGTTTGGTAATACCAAACCGAAACGGATATCCGTTTTGAGACAGATATCTGTTTTAAAATGGATATCCGTTTTGGAAAGCGGGAACCCTTTTTTTGAAAAAGAAAACGGATATGATCTGTTTGAAATGGATATCCATTTTGAAGACCTAAAAAACCCTCTTTAGTAAAATGGGCATAACTTTTGCATTTCTTATCGAAATTTTGACTTTTTATAGGCATTGGAAAGGTTATTGAGAGCTCTACGCAATGGACTAGGTGTTGTTTCTATATTATACACAATAAAATAATTATAATAATTTCAATTTCATCTTTCATTTTTGAAACATCAAATGCTCACTACTTTCACATGCAAAGTTTTTTTTTCATGATTTTTTTGTAACACTTATCTCAAAATACTTGAAAAATTAGAAATAGTTACAATGAATAATGAAATATTTATTATTTTTTTAGCAAGGAGATGAACAATTCTTCATAAATCATCATATCTCTCTATCCCTTTCTCTACCTCTCTATATATCACTATGTCTCCCCTTAAGCTCTAGACATATCCCTCCCTCCTTTCTTCTCTCTTTGTCCATCTTTATACCTATCTCACTCTCAATATCCTTGATCTCTACACCTATCTTTCTACCTATATCTCCTTCATCTCTCTCTCTCTCTCCCCCCTCTCTCTCTCTCTCTCAAGTCTCTCTCACTCCCTCTCTCTCTCTCTCTCCCTCTCCATCTCCCTCTCACTCTCCATCTCTCCCTCCCTTTGAAGTCTCTCTTCCTCTTAAGTCTCTCTCCCTCTTAGTTCTCTCTCAGGTCTCTCCGACTCCCTCTCTCCCTCCTAGGTCTCTCCCGCTACCTCTCTCTTTGTTTTCTCCCACTCCCTCTCTCTCAATCTCTCACTCACACTCGCACTCTCTCCCTCTCAGCTCTCT
>VDFB02373365.1:200157864-200195083 GCA_007258455.2 Sequoia sempervirens
TGCCCATTTTACTAAAGGGTTTTTAGGTTTTCAAAATGGATATCCATTCTATTTTAAAAAATGGGTTCCTGCTTTCCAAAACGAATATCCATTTTGAAAACAAAATGGATATTTTACCCAAGCTTGCAAAAAGTCAAAGGTGTGAATGCCACATTTTTGGACGTGTTAAAAATGCCTTTTTTCCCATTGCCACTTTTTGGACCCCCATGATCGTGCACATACCAAAGAATAAGGAGAAGATCAACTCTTGGGATGGAATGGTGGCCAAGTTGAAGGCCAAATTCCTTCCGAGCTATTATCAAACTAATCTCTTTAATAGATTGCATAATTTGAATTAGAAAGATATGTCTGTGAAAGACAATACAGGGGAATTCTACAAGTTGGTAATTAGATCAGGGCATGGTGAGGAAGATGTGGAGAAAATAGTCTGATATATTAATGGTCTCAAGTATAGTTTACAAGATGAAATAAGCCTTATGTCCCCTAGAAGCTTGGAAGAGGCTTATGAACTTGCACTAAAGGAAGAGGAGAAGTTTCAAAGAAAGCAAAGTCAGCAAGAGGAGAAGAGAGGAAGAGGGTTTAGAGGAAGGGGGCAGCAACATCATCAAGGAGAAGAGGCTAGAAGTTCAAGTGAGACAACAAATAATGAGAGAGGTGGTTATCAAAGAAAAGGGGGAAGATATTATGGAAGGGGTGGATCACAAGGTAGAGGTAGAGGATTTGTTGGAAAATGCTTTAAGTGCAACCAATACAGGCACAAGAGTTGGAAATGCTCTGAATCATCTCAAGGAGGACATTCAAAATTTGAGAGGAGTAATCAGGTTGTACATGCTGATCAAGAGAGTGTTGGGTCACCAGTACACCACAAGGATGAACTAGAATTAGGTGAGTCCTTATTGCTCAAGATGGTGTTGTTGAAGCCACAAAAATAAATTCAACAGCTAATTTAAAGGAGAGCATTGTTCAAAACCAAGTGCAAGTCACAATGTAAATGTTGTAAACTCATTATAGATAGTGGTAGCACATATGATATTGTTGCAACTGAGATCTAGTAGAAAAGATAAATTTGAAAAGTATTAAACACACTTCTCCATGCAAGGTGTCTTGGTTACAAAAAGCTCATCAAATATTGGTTAGTGAGAAGGTGTAATGTCCCCATTTTGGCCATACGCTCTTCTTTGACTGATAGCCTATTTCCAGAAATCCGCAAGTTGATCAGAAGTGAAATTAGGGTTTCTTGGCTTGGAGGTTTGTGGCATTTCTAGGTATTTACTATTTTTAGTAAATACTAATTTTGGCAGTGGTTCAGTTGTCAGCCTTCATTAAGTCATTTTCAGTTGGAGCAGTTGCTTGGGTTTGATTTTGGCTTTAAAAAGCATTATTTTGGTGAAATAATATATTTCAAGGCATTAATGTTTTAATTTCAAGTTGACCCCTTGGCCTAGTTCATTAACTTTAAGTTGTTCTTAAAAGGTGGTCATGAAGGGGGACGTCATCATGGAGAATGAATTTAATATTTAAAAGTCTTTTAATGCCTTGGGAAAAGTGGACGCCTTTTCTTGAAGATATTCTTTAAAAAAAATAAAGTTTATTTGTGCATTGATAAAGTGGATGCCTTTTTGAGAAGTTGGAAGATTTCTAGAAATTTGAAGAGACTCATGTGTCTTTTGGCATACTTCCTTGAGGAATTGAAGAGTCTTCTACTCTTCTATAAAATGAATGCTTTGCTTCAGCATTGGTATCCATGAATTTATGTTAATGTTATGCTGTCAAAATGACAACTTGGTTTTTACTTCAAGGGATGCTTACCTCCTAGTTTCAATCCAATTTCGTGTTTGAAATACAACACCTAGTTGGTTTTCATTGCTGCTTCTCATCCAGACTAACAGATTGAGCTCAACAGTTGAAGTTTCTAATGATATTTCCAGTTTTGAAGTTGCTGATGCAGTCACAGCTGAAAGTGGTTTTTGCATACAGCTTTTTGTGTGAATTTAATTTGCTTTTGGGTACTTTTCCAATCCATTCCTACACCCAAGGCGACCATCTTTGGAGAGTTTCAGATTTTAATTTTGAGTTGTTGATTTTTACTTGTCAAAATCGCCACTCATGAAGGTCATACCATTCTTGCTGCATTGGGATTCATGTAAGAATTAAATTACAAGTTTTTGTTGCTGTTTCTTCGTCTAATGTTGGGCGCCTATCTTCCAACAGCTCATTGGTTTTTGTTTCACACAAAACAGAGGTATTTTGAGTGAGTTATGAGTATTTTTCTGATTTCCAGTTTGCTGATATGAATTTCCAGAACTCAGGATTTTACATCAGATTTATAAGTTTCTAGTTTTATTCATATTTCAGTCATTGGAAAGCAAAGAATATTGTTGGAATTTATTCTTATCTCCTTATCTCATTTCTCTATCATTGTAATTCATGTTTTTGCAGTCATTTTGAATTGTAAGGTTCTGATTAGTAGTACTAATCTAACCCATTATTATTGCTGCAACTACTTGATTAAATTCTCATTAAATTACCCCTGGATGGTTTACTGCCAGTGTGGATAATCTGTTTGTAACATTCATATACCCACTTTCATAGTGGAGAATTCCCATAGTGCTGTGGATGCCCACCGCAGCGGATGAATTATTTTTAAATGTAATCTTTTCCCCCCACTATTTGGTGGTAGTGTGGAAATGTTATTCATGGCTGGTTATCCGCCTATCAGTTAATGTTCTTCATGGCTGGTTATCCGCCTATCAGTTTTTAAAATTTAAAATTCAACACTTCGTCATATGTTAGCACCTCACCCTCAGTGGGATCTTGAGTGCACATTCTTGACGACGTTGAGTAGTTTTCATTTCAAGTTCAGTTTTTAGTTTGATGCTAACGCTAATCCAGTTAACTATTGCTGGTTATGTGTGTTAAATTCATCGAAAAAATTGGTTAGCATATTTCAGATGGTGTTGTTGAAGCCACAAAAATAAATTCAGCAGCTAATTTAAAGGAGAGCATTGTTCAAAACCAAGTGCAAGTCACAATGTAAATGTTGTAAACTCATTATAGATAGTGGTAGCACATATGATATTGTTGCAACTGAGATCTAGTAGAAAAGATAAATTTGAAAAGTATTAAACACACTTCTCCATGCAAGGTGTCTTGGTTACAAAAAGCTCATCAAATATTGGTTAGTGAGAAGGCCTATGTTGATTTTCAGATTGAGAGCTATAAAGATAGTGTTTTATGTGATGTAATGCCAATAGATGTGTGCCATGTTTTGCTTGGAAGACTGTGGAAATTTGACAGGAGAGCGGTGCATGATGGATAGGAGAATATATATACCATTGAAAGGATGGAGAGAAGCATACCTTGCTGCCCTTAAGAGAGAAAAAGGAGGACAATAGTAGTAAGGTAATGGTGGTAAGTGGTAAGTAATTTCTTCATGATTTGAAAGAAGAGGAAGTAGGGTTTGCTTTGGTTCTTAAACCTAGATGTGTAATGACTTCTACAAGACTTGATGATTTTCCTATTGAAGTACAAGGTATTTTGAATGAGAATATGGATATTGTTGCATCTGATTTTCCTAACGAATTGCCTCCTATGAGAAGCATTAGCCATCAAAAGGATTTGATTCTAGGAGCTATCCTTCCAAACAAGGCTTCCTATAGGTTAAAGCCTATGGAAAATAAGGAGATAAGGAAGCAAGTGGAGGACCTCTTGAAGAAGAGTTTAATAAGGGAAAGCCTAAGTCCTTGTGTTGTTCCCATAGTACTTGTGCCAAAGAAAGGAGGGGAATGGCGTATATGTACTGATTCAAGGGCTATTAATAAGATTACTATAAGATATAGGTTTCCTATGCCTATAATAGATGATCTAATGGATTGTTTGAGTGGGTCTATGAGTTTTTCCAAGATAGATTTAAAAAGTGGCTATCATTAAATAAGAATCAGACCAGGGGATGAATGGAAGTTAGCCTTTATTACTAGTGATGGGTTGTATGAATGGCTAGTTATTCCTTTTGGATTATCCAATGCCTCTAGAAATTTTATGAGACTAATGAATGAGGTTTTGAAATCATTCCTTGTTAAATTTTTTATTGTATATTTGGATGACATTTTGGTGTTTAGCAGGTCCAAAGAGGAGCATATAGAACATTTGAGGTAGTTTTTGAGGAGGCTACATGAAGAGAAATTGTAGATCAATATGAAATATGTAGACTGGACTTATTTACTTGGGATTTGTGGTGTTCAAAGATGGGATAAAGATGGATAAGGTGAAGGTTCAAGCCATACTTTATTGGCCAACACCAAGAAGTGTAATGGAGGTAAGGATCTTTCATGGTCTTTCTAGTTTTTATTGAAATCTTATAAGAAATTTCAGTCATGTAGTGGCACCTATACTGGAGACTATTAAGGGGAACAAAAGACCATTTGTTTAGAGTAAGGAGGTTGAAGAAAATTTCATATTTCTTAAGAAGAAGGTAAGTGAGCAGCCCATTCTTTCTTTTCCTAATTTTGACAAGGTGTTTCAAGTGGAATGTGATGCTAGTGGGTTGGCTATTGGGGCAATCCTAAGTCAAGAAGGTAAACCAATAGCATTCTTAGTGAGAAACTCAATGATGAAAAAAGGAAGTATTATTTTTATGATTTGGAATTCTATGCTTTGGTTCAAGCTTTAAACAAATGGAGACATTATTTTTTTCCTAAAGAATTCATTGTATACATGAATAACCATGCTTTGCAGTTTATCAATAACCAATACAAGTTGAATCAAGGACATGCTAAGTGGGTTGAGTATCTTCAGATTTTTTAATTTTTTTTGAAACATAAGAGTGGACAAATGAATAAAGTTGTTGATGCTCTAAGTAAGAATAATTTGTTGTTATGTGAAATACAAACTAACAATGTGGGGTTTGAAAGTTTGAAGGAATTATATGCAAAGGGTGCAGATTTTGAAGAGGTATTTGTAGCCTTCCATCATCCTATTTACAGGAACAAAGATCCATGGATGGATTACATGATTCAATACGGTTTGTTGTTTAAGGGTCGAACAAGTTGTGTATCCCTAGAGGCTCCATGAGAGATAATTTATTGTAAGAAAAGCATTGTGATATTCTTGCTGGTCACTTTCGATAGGATAAGACATCTACAATTGAGAACTCACTATTATTGGCCTAATATGCAAGCAGGTGTGAAGAGGTATGTGGAAAAGTGTAGAATTTGTCAACATGCTAAAGGGAGAAGTCAAAATGTTGGGCTTTATCAGCCATTACCAGTTCCAACTAGGCCTTAGGACTCAGTGAGTATGGATTTTGTTTTGGATTTGACTCATACATAGAGGGGAAATGATTCAATATTTGTAGTGGCAGATAGATTTTCTAAAATGGTGCATTTCATACCTTGTAAGAATACTAGTGATGCCACTAACATTGATAATTTGTTCTTTAAAGAAGTTGTACGGTTGCATGGTATTCCAAGAAGCATAATTTCTGATAGTGATACTAAGTAACGCAGAGCATCTACAAAATTTCAACAAACTTAAAGGGTACTCAAGGCCCAAATCTCAAACTAGGAAGATTAACTAAACTTTCAACCAAAATTCACTTGAACTTTCAACAAATTCCACTTGTTTCCACATTGCTAGAAGGCATCAATTCTTCAAATCTTGTCTCTAAACTTCCATCAGACCTTAAAACACTTACATCATCATTATTTTGACTAAATCAATGAAAAAACCCACTGAGAAAACTTTGAATCAACCAACTCATTCAACATGCACACCCAAGACACTCAAATCCTTGTAGTTGTCCATCATGCTTAAATTGGGCATAAATTTTTAATGTGATGGAGATTTACCAAAATAAACATAGTTTCAAGGACCCATTTGGGCCTACTTTAACATACTTTAGGAAGGTATTGTTGTTTTGGAAAATATATGAGAATAATTGACTGTGCCATAGATTTTAGACTCAATTAGGCCTAAATTACCAAGCAAGTACCTTTCATTTCACTCCAAAACCATAAATAACCAAGGGAAGCATTGAAACAGGTCATAAAACCACCAAATCAATCATATTTCTCAAGAAAATCATTTACTAAAGCAGCAAATAAAGAAACCCTTACTCAAGGCTTGAACTAAGCTTCATACAATGAGGGTTTGATGAAAATATGTATTCTAAACCTCCTTGGACTTTTCCACAGCCTTAAACATCTGAGAATTAGTCTGCACAAGCAAAATAAACCATTTCCCAACCTTCTTCAATGCATCTTCAACTTATTCTACCTTGGAACCATTAATTTCATGAAGAAAAACATAGAATTTTCTTATTTTCTGTGAGGGAAGAAACAATAGCTCTAAACTTTCACTTCCCTTGCATTTGTACACACACACACACACACTAAAAACACTCTATTTAACCCATACCACTTAGCTACTAATCCTACATCAGTGAGATGGTATATTAAACACTCACTTGACTCTCAAACCCTTGAATTTTGGGGTTACAAATGGTTTTTAGAAAGAAGGCTTCCAACACACTTTCTATAAAATAATATCCACTCAAACCAACTTAAATTGATAGATTACAACCTATTCAACTAAGAACAACAAATAACAAAGCTTGGTGAAGTGGCTCAATCCGTACAAGGCTTAAAAATGACAGTGAAAACGCTACTACAACAATACATGGAACTTTTATTACAAAAAATGTTTCTAGATACAAACTACAATACTTTATCCACCTTCACATGGCTCTTTTAAATTGTTTACAAAAATATTCTTGGCTTCACATTAGTTACAAATGTCCTACCAACTCCATGACTCTTCATCTTCCTCTTACAATTTTGCAATTTCTTGCAATTTTGCACTTTTGCACCTTTTGCAGCAAAATGACATTTATTTTTACAAATTTACTTAATTGACCCCCTAGAGACCTAATGGTGACTTAATTACACTTGAAATGACCTTACCATGACCTTTTTATAATTTTTTTCATTTGAAAATTCAAATTTTACAATTTTTCCTATTGGAGGCATACATTGCTCAAGGTGCTCCTACACCACTAAGTTTGTGGGTTTTTTTTGGAGGACCCTATGGAACAAATTAGGCACAAATCTAAACTTTAGTTCTGCTTATCCTCCACAAATAGATGGTCAAACTAAGGTTGTGAATAGAAGCCTTGGTAATCTATTAAGTTGTCTTGTTGGTGATTCACCCAAAAATTGGGATTTGATGTTGGCACAGGTTGAATTTGCCTATAATGATTCTCTAAATAAAAGTATAGGTTTCAACCCTTTCTATGTGATGTATGGAATGCACCCAAGAGGTGTGTTTGAACTTAGAGATCTTACTGGAATGGAAAAAGAGGAGTGTAGATGGAGAGGATTTTTCTGAAGTCATTCATGACATTCAAGAAAGGGTGAAACAAAACATAAAATCTAGCAATCTGCAATACAATAAGTATGTTGATCAAAAGTGAAGGAAATTGTAGTTTCAGATTGGAGACCTTGTATTGGCTCATCTTCAAAAGGAGAAATTTCCTACCAGAACATACAATAAACTCAAGATGAAGAAGATTGGACCCTACCAAATACTTAGGAAGTTCTCTGCCAATGCATATGAAATTTCCCTGCTTGAAGATTTGAATATATCTCCTATTTTCAACATTGCAGATTTGTATCCATATAAGGGGGATATAGAAGTGGATGTAATTGAAGCAACAATTTCATCTCTTGAAGAACAATCTGGAACAGTATCTTCTCCACTATAGATAGAATGCATTCTGGACAAGTAGTTACTGAAGAAGACCCATAAGCATGACTACTTTAAGTATCTCATCAAGTAGAGCAATCATCCCATTGAAGATGCTTCCTGGCTCACAAAGGATGAGATTAATAAGAGGTTTCATTCAATTGCAAACCTCATGAGTAGGAGCTCATGAATCTTTTCTTCTTAAGGAGTCTAATGGAGGGGCATCATCTTCCCCTTTCATTTCCTTTTTGTTCTTTGTTCATTTTGGTCTTTTGTTTAGTTGTTGGTTCTACAGACTAGTTAGATGAAATAAAACTCCTTTGGTTTTGTTTGAAGTTGGATAGTTCAGTTTATTTTTGTCATCGTTGAGACAAGAAATATGTGTCGTTGTTATTTCCTATCATCATTGGGATATGAAATTTATGTAGTCGAAGTCATTGGTAGAATACACTCCCGGTTGGTTAACTACCATCAACAGTTGGGATGCAACCACTGTGGTGTCAGTTTGGAAATACCCGATCACAGTCTATTTTTATGTGGTCAATCACAAAGTCTAGGTTCGGTTGATTTTTGGAGAAGTTTGTAAAAAGAAAATAGTCAACAGGAGGCCGAGTATGAAGAGATTCAGGAGTGAATAGAGGAAATAAAACTATCTGTTGCATATAGGGAAGGCCGACTATTGCAGGCCAATGTCATATGTACTATCATGTTTTGTAAGGGGAATGTAACAATGAGGAGTCAGGTTTATAATTTTGTCCTATGTAAAATCATTGTTAATAAAGTATGCATTTATATACTTCTTTCATTCATTGTATTTGATTGTTTAAGACTGCAAAGGAGACATCCTGAACTTTCCTATCATTATTTTGATTGAATTCACTGTGAAGTTGATTTTTTCTATGATCAACAAGGCTTTCCATCATCTTTTTTCATTGGCTAAGATGGTGGCTAGGGATTCCTTTTCCCTACCAATTTTTTGATAGTTTTTTCATCTATGTTAAAGAGTTAAAGTCCTATAACACTCATTTTCTAAGAGTTCTTATTTTACTTTATCTACCAAAAGAAAAAGAAGATGTTATATTCTCTTTTATTATTTCTATTCTAAAGAGGCTCAATGCTTGTGAATCAATAAATTTTACCTTATTTTCACCTCTTCTAACTTTATATTTTTTGTATAATCTCTTCTTACCTGAACATATGTGAATGATTTTACTACTTTTCTAGATATTTATATTGTGTAATATATAATTGCAAGAACTATATATGGATACCTTCTTCCATCTTAGTGACTTTCAAATCTGTTATCTCTATAATTTTTCTTTGAGGGATACTAAATAGTATTTGTCTAAGTTTAGGTTTTTTTTTTCAATGCTTTAATGTGAAAGGAAGAAACTCATTTTAAATCTTGGTGCATCACCACCCTTTTTATTCCTTAAATTAATTCTATCCATTTTTCAAAGAAAATCAATAGAATAGGATTATGTCATAGGTTTAGTCTATGTTCGGTTGGATCATAACATGCATCTAGATTTAGCATGAAACCATCATTTTCTATATTTTTTAATCTCTCATTGTGTGATTGGAATGGTGAACTAGTTTCAACAAAGGGTGCAATTTCAAGTGATAATAGGTACAATAGTTATTCAAAAAAGGTAGGTTTGATCACGATCCCAACACAAAACTCTTAGAATAGTAGTAACCACCAACACATTATTCATTGTGTCACTTGTTTATTGAGTAAGTACTTTAGGGGTCCATGATCCATGGAGAATAAAAATGGGGTGAACAATACATAATGCCATAATTTTTGCAAGTCATATACCATTGCTATAGCCTCCCACTGTATGGTAGTGTGTGTATATATATAGTTTACAACTAGAAAATACAATTGGGTGGCTCTTATTTCTCCTAGTTGTGAAAATGCTAATCCAATTGTGGTTCTTGAGGCAAAAAAATGGACATGAAATGCGATAATTTAGTCTATAAAAAATAATATGGCTAGCTATAGTATTTTTTGTTTTAATATATTAGAAGCTTGTTGACATTGCTCATTCCAATTGATTTTTTTTCTTTCCAAATAGTTATTTTATTGGTTATGTAATTGTGAAATAACCTTTAATACTTGAAATTATATCTTGAAAATCCTAAGAATATTTAACCTACAAATTTATTTTGGGAGGTGGCAGATTTATGATAATGGCTACCTTTAAAGGATTGATCTTAAATCCTTCCTTGCATATAATATATCCACGTAGTGTACCAAATGGTTTGATAAATACAAATTTCTTTATATTCAAGGATATTTGTATGCATTTCCATCCTTCTAGTAGTAAATGAAGTTCTTGACCATGATCCTTAAGTAATCCATATACTATTAAATCATCTAGATGGCTTCTAGCAAATCATGTATAAAATATTTAAATGCATTTAGCATGACCTAGCCAAATACAATTGGTGCATATTTAGACCAAATGGCATTAATGTATATATTAAGGATCCATATTATGTAATATATGACATTTTAAGTTAATCATCTTCAAGATATATTTTGATATGGTGATATCTAGAAAATTCTTTCCTTCTACTAACGAAATCTAAAACTATTTCTATAAATGGTGCAGGGAAGGGATCACAAACACAAGCTTTTTTGAGATATCTAAACCCTACACATATTTTGATATCACTAAATATGATAATTTTTCTACTTTTACAATTGGCATGAGACCAATATTTATTCAAATGTTTATTTTCTCCTTTATTATGTAATTTCTCTAGCATGTGGGAATGTTGGGAGACATCATTGTACCAATTTAGAAGCCAAGTATATCACCATAATTAAGAGAAGGAAATTTTTAGAAAGTAATCCAAACAAAATGCTAAACTTATCTAGGAATTATCTAATATAAATTATATTTTGTATGTGGAAGTTCACCCATTTTTGTAGAGATTGTATGATGGTTTATATATATATATATATACATATATATGTATACATATATACATATATATATATGTATATATATGTATATATGTATATACATGTATATATATACATATATGTATATACATGTATATATATATATATGTATATATATACATATATACATATGTATATGTATACATATGTATATATGTATATATAATAATACATATACATATATATATACATATATACATATATAAATATGTACATATATATGTATATATATGTATGTATATATATATGTACACACATATATGTCAAGCTAGTAACTTAGAGAACAAATAGTGCTAAATGGAGATGTATAGCTAAGAATAGTATGTGAAGAAAAATTAAGTTGTATGGTAAAGATTATTAGCTCAAAGAGGATTAAGACAATGCTTCTAGTATGTCTAAAATTAGATTCAAAATTTTATTTATCATATAATCCTAAAAGTAAAGCTAATTCAATTAATGCAATATTTAAATATACTAATATAAGGAAGTATACATCTTAAGAAAATATTTGGGTTGTTGTGTCCTTGAATGGTGTTCTTCAAATATTTTTTTTGGCATCTTAGTATTTCTATCTATTATTTTATGATTTTGGACATCCCTCAGTTGAGATGGTCCCTAACAAAATCACAATTAGTTAGCTTGATTTTATAATTGTGATATGGATCTTAAACTAAAATAAGTTTTAAAGCAGGCATAGTTCTATGTGTGGAATGTATTCTAGGAGTGACATACCCAGGTGGTATATCAATTTTTTTATGTCATTGACATGACTCATGCATACCAATCAATTCAATATTTGTTCAAATTGAAAAAAATATTGAAAACTAAATACTGGTCAAACAAATATTATCATTCATAAAACCCTCATGTATAGAAACAAATTTATATTAAAGGTACCTAAAATTTGAAATTTGCTAGAAATATGTTGTTTCTCCAAAATTCCTAGTGGATCAATCATTTGAATGACATAAGATAAGATTGATGAGTAAAAATATATAAAATGGATTCATACTAAATTCATTTACATGAAATAAAATCACTTTTAGATAGGGATGAACAGTAAAATTGGTCTTTTATAAATATACTTTAACAAAATGAAATACATAGGTCACTACTTTAGAAACACCAATAAATAACTTCTATAATTATAAAATGATCTTTTTGAATCATGAAAAGGAATTATCTAATGGTAATATAGGCTTTGAGAAACCAAGATCAAATACTTTGAAAAATTGTATACATTCAAAATATAATAAGTAAAATTTCATGTGGTTCTACGTTTGACACATTATAGTAAACAAGATGAAGATCCCCTTAAAATGCTTCAAAAAAGTTATGTCATAACACAATTCTCAAAAGCTATAATGAGCATATGCCATTACTAGGGATCTCACTAGAGCATTATTTCTATGTCAATAATAATGGATTAAATACATATGTTAGACTTGTAATTTTAATAAATATCATATCCTAATGTGGGAGCATCTAGGTCCATAGGTTATCAAACATCAACCAAATACATTTAAGGTTTTTCTTTAAGTATTAGTTCAAATTTTGTTTTTTTTACTTAGATTTTGGTGGTTTTCTTCAACAAGAAAATTTAAATTAAAAATTGGTCAAATTCAACAAATTATCTTATTGAAGGGCCCACTTAGGAACTAATTTGGTGAAAATTGGGTGAAAAATGACCAATTTATGCAAAATCAATTGTTGAGGCCCACTTAGGAAATAATTTGGAGGTTTCAACAATTCCATAAACCCAAGGAAACACTACAAGTTCCAGCTCCTACCAAGCCCTCTAATGGATCCTAGTTCTTGATGGAGTTCGAACTCCAAACATGTGACTATTATCTCTCTTTTCCATGACAAAGAGTCAAGTTCAATGTTAAAACCATATTGGGAACTTGACACCATGCACCATATTAGGGCGTTGCTAAGGAGATAGGAATACCCCAATATGCTACTTGGCTTCAACTTTTTAATAGGGTTTGGACCCACAATAAAAGAGATAAGTTAAATGTTTAATGAGTTCATAAGGTGATCGGAACCCCTGATAAGGTACTTGATGTTGAGTTCCCGTTAGGGTTAAAAATGTTAAAACAAGGCTACAATGGAAAAATATTTTAGGAGTTCTTAAGGAAGTAGGAAATTTTTATAAAGTGGAAGGTTCTTGGTTCTTGATGGGTTCAAAACCCCTAACAACAGGCTACACTGATAGCACTTTAGGAGTTCTTAAAGAGGAAGGAACCTTCAATAAAGAGCTTGGTGTTGGGTTACTATTTGGGTTGAGATCTCTGATCAAAGAGGCAAAGCAAGTTAACACAACAAAAGAAAAGGTTACTAAGGAGGTAACAACCTTTGGCATATGGTGGTTCTTCGTGCTTAAATGGTGTTAAATCTCTAACACAGCTATGAACACTCCTTTGAGCATTTTTCAAGGATCTTTTCTATGTTAACATGTCATAAAATGTGATGGCGAAGATTGTGGTCACTCAGTTTTTTGGTGTGACAATTGAACTTCCTCATATGAGAAGTATAAAAAGGGCAAGACAAGTTTTTTTTGGTGGTTGGCAAAGGAGGGGGAGAAGGTTATGGCCTAAGAATAAGTAATAGGCTTTCATCAAAAAAAAATTTAGAGGGTTTTTGGACTGTTGGGGATCTTGACAACTTGGAAGAAGAACAAATGGGAGATAGATGATTGATAGAGGAGATGGGAAAAAATAGAGGGATAATGTGAGAATAAAATGATAGGGAAGTATTAGTCTATATTCTTGAAGAAGACTAAATTGAAATCTTAAAATGTGTATTTCTCATTTTTGCTACAAAAAAATGTATTTTGTACCTATGTACTTCAGATTTGGATAAATTCAATGAGATTGTGTTTCTTTATCAATTTTTTCTTCCATTATGTTGTATTGGATATGTGATTGGTTTTCCTCAAAAGGCCCCCTATTCTTGACTATATCATGTCCTTGTAAGACTCACTTTAAGAAAACCCATTTTTATTCTATCTTAGACTAGGGTTGAAATTTGGCAACTATGTTGTTTAGTTTGATTGTGTCTTTGTGTGTAAATTATTTATTTATTTATTTTTGTGTTGATAAATCCAATGAGTATGATTATTTTTATGTCTAACCTAGACTAATTAAATTGTATGTGAAGGATATTCGTTCATCTTAAAATTGCTAAGATGCAAAATGATATGCATTCAATGGCTCTATCAAGAAAGAAGGGAACCAATTCCAATTTCATTTTAAAATCTTTTGTAAATTATAACTGATATATACTCGTGGATTTGAACAATGTTCATGTCTACAATGATATATTGGATGCATAGCTTCTAGTATACACATAATATAAGAGTAGAGTATACCTTAGAAATATCCCTTCTAAATTTAAATGCAAGGCTATCCATTGAACGGACTGAAAAGTAATTACCTTGAAATTTGACTTTTATTGATTAAAAAAGCCTTCTTATATACAACTAAAACTTCTTATTCTTCTTTCAAGTAGACTTTTTAGATTTTTTAAATCCAACCATCATGCAATCTTTACAAAGATATTCTTGAACATTCGAGAAATATACAAGTTGCAGATTGTTCCAATGCTTTACTTCCATCCACTTTAAGAATATGTGCGTTTATCTCTTTTCCCTAAGATGCTTTGCATAGGTATATACCTACTCATTATGTATAATTGCAGAGCGTCTTTATATCCAACTGGAATCTATGGAAGCTGAATTTCATTAATCATTTGATGCCACCTTTCTGTGTTTGTTCCAAAATTCTTTCAAAAGTTATTCTTCCCTGTATCATAACATATGAGCCACCTACAATAAAATCCTAGTAGAATATGTGAATTAAAATGAATATTCTTTGTGAAGGTGCAATTCTGGAAACCTAGTTGCAGAGAAAAATGCAAGGATCCACACAATAAAGGAAAATTCCTTTCGTATCTTATTCTCCCCTCCTCTGATTTTGGATGCATCATGAAAACATGATCTTTTAAATCTTTTTATTACGATAAAGTAAGAAAGAGGATGGGATACATATAAGAGAGAAAATTTAATAGTCATGTATTTTAATTTTCTATTTTAAGTTTTAAATTGTAAATTATTGTAAAAATTTAGTAAGTTTTGAGCATCAATAATGTAATCATATCATTGGTGTTTCATTGAAATGTCTGAATATACTAAATAGAAATGTTTCAAAAAAATGTGTCATCAAAATATGTATTATAGATTATTTTAGATGTCATTGTATACTTCATTTTTCTTTCATGTAATCTATAAAAATGACCTTTTTCTTATTATTTTGAAAGTACAAACATAATACTTAAGTTTATAATATTAAATTAGAATTTAAAAAAACTTTTACTAAATAATACTATAATTACTATTGACATAAAAGTAGCTACTACTAAATCATCTCCCCAAATCCTTCTTTGTTATAATCATAATAATATCTTTACTTACAAATGATATATCCATACAAGTATTTTAGCTTGGTTCGTTTCAAAACATATGAGAGTGTGTGTGTTTATTTATTTTAATAAGTGAAGTGATGTATATTAAAAATCATATATATTAATGGTTGCTATCTATTTTCTTTCAAATCTATGGTATTATAATATTTAGAGGGCCCCAAAAATTTCACCAATCTTTTTTTCAATTAACTATAGTCACTAAAAGAATGTCAATGTATTTTTTAAAAGTGTTACATTTTTCAAAAATATTGTTATCTATATGGCTCATATTGTCTAGTATGTACTCATGTGCACTCCCCTGTTTTGTAAGTTTTATCTTCTCATTTTATTCTAGTTTATTATGAAATGGATTCATTATAGAAATCAATTCCATGCCATGTTTATATCTATTATATATTATATGATAAGTTAAATTTCACTTTTCTATTAGTATTGTTAGCTTCTAGTTCAAAATCGCAATAGTTGGCATGTTTGTACATTAATGCTTGTCAAGATTTAGAACATGCAAGATCATATAAAAAAATATCTTCAAAAATCATAACAAGTAGGTTGTAAGATGTCATTTACACTATGTGTGATCATCAATAATATAATGCAAATACCTTTTATTACTTTTTCCAATCCATCAAAGATTAATGGTCTAGAAAAACTCTTTGAGATACAAAAAAATAAGGAAACACCACATAATATAGCTTTTGGGTATTTCAATAAGAGAATTTTAAGCACTATGATGACGTGTTTGTAAGGTGTAACCTACCTCAATTTATAGCTAAAGAGCTAACAAATAAAATATAGTTAGTCTTGGTCAAATTTCAATATATAAATATAAGTTTTTTAGTTTTCATATAATGTAGCTCATGGAATATTCCTTGTTCTATCTTCCTCTCAAACTAATGGAGTAAAAATATTAGTGCTCTTCACTTTTTGTTGATCAAAACATGTAGGAATGTTCAATATAAAGCTGGTATTATTGTACATGTCATAGATGAAATAATTGGAAAGAGTTAAATGAGATATATATTTTAAGATACAAACCATTTAAAAAACTTACACATTTAATTTAATTCTTTCAATTTAGCATTGACATGTGGCTCTATGAATAATAATATACTTGATTCTTATATTTTTCTAATGACTCAACTAAGTCACGACCATTTTGTACTTATGATGTAATTCCAAGGTCTAGATTTTATCCAAAATTATTTGTTAGACATTAGACATTAGTTGATAAGTAAAGTGTATATGGTGCTAGCTCACTTATTGGGTTGAGACAAACATGAAAAATGGTGTAGTTAGCCTTTCATAAAAAATTTAAAATAAGGCCTTTAAGCCAATGAGTAGGATGAAAGAAACCCATGAGGGTAGTCATAATGAATATAATAACAAGTTACCATTCAACATGTATATATTACAACATTAAGTTCCTAGTGATCCATTATTACCAATCAAATTAAAAATTTAAATAAAATTACATGAATTTTATGCAAGAGCATTCATGTCCATGGGAAATCCTACATCAACCAAACACATTTCCTTGCTTTTTTTCTTGTTTGTTTTCTTATTTTTTTAACTTGCAAGAGCTATTGATCAATTTTTAGGGAATTCCAATTGGTTCATGGCCAAGTGATGACTCAACCTTGAAGAAGGGCTAAATGGGTGCTCACATTTTAAATTTGGGGAAGATCCAAGAAAAAAATGAGAATGCTATATAAAATTGTGGAACTTTGTTTCATATCAAGATATGCTTAACTTTCAATACCTCCTGGATATGCCCACTAGCCTGGTAATTCCTCGAGGAGATAAAATTTGATGTATGAGCATCCAATGGTTTAAGGGAAATTTTGAATAATGCAAAATATTGTATTTTTATTTTTTTTGCATTTTCCTTAGTTTTTTGGGGGCCCATGGAAGCTCATGCATTGTTTGGGATAGTTAGAAATTTGAAACAGCCAAAAATAGTCACTTTCTATTTTCAGTACATCATCTATTCAGGTTCCTATGGACATGAAAATTTACACCAAGGAGTGAAATTGGAAAATAATATTTTTGGTGGAAGAATCATCTCAAGATCCTATACAGTTTGGAAGATATTAAATTTTCATCTTGAGGAATTTCTCCATTGAGGTTTAAAACTAAAAATTGGGGCCCTTTGAAGCCCTAGAATAGGGTGCAAAATATCTGATCTTTTAGATCTAGAAAAAGATGGTTATAGGTCTCATCACAAGCTTTCCAACAATATATTACAATTGAAAATATGATGGTCGTATCAAAAGTTATGACCTCGAGAAGTTGTAAATATATAAATATAAAATAAAAATATTCTAGAGTGGGAAATAGATGATGGAATTTTGGCATCAAAATGGGGTTACACCTTCGAGAATATTCTAAGGAAGTTACACTTCTTGGATAAAGAGGGAGAAAAAGGGTTATAGAAGAGAGCTCCAGTAGTGCAGATCATGTATTTTTTCTTACAGATTTTTTTAATGAGAAGACCCATGTGGTTGTAGTATGCTATTTTTTGAGTATTGTAATTTCGCTCCATCAAGATAATAGAAATCAAGTGTTTCTTTCTACAATTTTTTTTTATCTCTCTTGTTTAGTTTTATGTGTATGGTTTTGTAAGGGGATTATCCTCATAAAAATTCCACTAAGCTCCTTTATCACAAAGTTGTGAAACTCCCATGCACCTTTAGACTTATCCCTTGCCCTCTTGAACTATCGCCAAGTCCTAAGGAGCCTTATTCTTCCATAAATATCCCAAGCTACATAGTTTCCCCACAAGGCCCTTAAGGATATGACTTCCCCACATGATTTTGAATGGAATAACTTCTTATAGGAGGACATAGATCTAGTTCCACTTCATATCCTTGTAACATCCTATTACACCTTGGTTTCCAACAATGACCGAGTGACTCTCGTTTTCTTGCCTTACAAATGAAAGGAATTTGTTTGGGATTTTTATGTATATTTGGACCACCTGGAAGCCCCATGAATTCTTGCAATATCTCAAAGGGCCATTTTTTCGTACAAATTTATAAAGGAAAATTTCCATCCAATTTTTGAAGCATCAAAAACCCCTTGAATTTACACAACATCAAAAAGGTCATGGTTTCTTTGCCTAACCAAAAAAGGGTATAAAAAAGGGTTATAAATTTACTTGTGTAATGGATCAAGGGGACTTTTGATATGTGTCCAAGCCTTCCATACTGTGGGAAACCATGCCTCCCTCATGGCATGCTTATAAGGTGGATTTTTGACTGACTTGAGAAGCTTTTTTGAGGAGTCAACCATAATTTATCTTGAAGAGTATGCAAAATTATAATATTTCAACATGAAGAAACAAAGGAAGGATTCCTAGATTGATGCATGTATGTTTCTAAGAATTTGTATCCAAGGCATGCATCTGTGAACACTTGTTAGAATAATGAATATTTGAATCATTAAATCCTCCTTGACTGCCACTAGAATAATTTTATTGCATGTTAATAATAGAATAATTCAACATGGTGTTTTATATTTAACTTTCTACCTAGCTCAATAGTTTATCAAAACCCTTGAAACATGATTTGCATTATGTGGTAACAAAGTAGGATGAATTGTAACGATTATGGAAGGTTGAGCTCAAACTCTTGAATATATCTGTATAATATGAGTGAAGAGTTAGTAATTTGCAACTATAGTGGATCTAAGAACATGTGTCATGGAGAGGAAGAGGAAAAAGGGCAGCCCCATGAGTTGGAGACATGGAACTTGTAGAAATGCTAAGGTGAACCATAGCAAGATTGGATGCTATAGAGATAACATAACATAGAGGAGTACTTGTAGAAAATGTGATTGATAATGAAGAAGTCAACAAGAAGTAGAAGGAAGATACTATCAATAAGGGAGGTTTTTCAATGTAATGACCAAAATTTGTAAAAAAACCCTATGTAGACCGACTTGCTGAGCACATGATTGATTATATTGAGAGGGAGCCAAATTAATACAATACAAAATTTTACCAATATAAACTTAATTAATCATAACAATAATAAACATGCAATATATTTGACAATTGAGAGAAAAAGAACACCAAGATTTACATGGAAACCCTTATGGGAGAAAACCATGGAAAAAATATTTGTTTTAATAAACTTCTTTTTAGAAATTCTAGAGGCACCAATCCCTAAATCAATTTCTGATCACCAACCCACTAGAGGCACCAATCCCTATTTCAATTTATTAGCACCAACCCACTAGAAGCACCAACTCCCACCCCTAAATTTGTAGTCACCAAACTACTAGAGGCACCAACCCCTCATTCAATATGAAGTACTTTTCTAAAATTTGTTATGACTTTGATGACCAATCTGCAATTACTTTTATTTAAAATATGCCAAAAACTGATTACAAATATTGGAAAAAGTCTAATAAAAATATCCTATGTGATTTCTCACTCTCTTCTTTATTCAATTTGATATTATGCTAATCATAAATCTCCCATAAATTTGCCAAAAATCTTCACAACTTTCTCTTCATAAGTCAGCAAGTAATCTTCTTATAATCTCCTCATATACAAATCTTCTTCTGATAATTTATTCTCCTCTCATATAATCCTATTGGTGTACATAAGATATAATATTTTTACTCCACACATATATTTCTACTCAAATAATAGTCATTGTATTTCTTCTTATATTTAGTTGATACATTTTTTATTCTTCCACATTAGGCCTTCTTTCAAATATTTTATGGATCAAATAATGTTTCATTACCTAAATAAAATCCTCTTCATAAGTGCTTCAAAAATTTACAACTACTATAAAGTTTTCCTTTAAATTCCCTCTAATGCTCCCCACAATTCTTTCATAAAATCTACAAATTAACTCCTCATGATATGCTCATCATTTACTAGTGTATTTGTAATATTATTATTTATATTGCACTCCCACACCTTCTCAAACCTTCATATGTAGATCTGAATATGTCTCCTTGATATTCACTTCTTTATCCAAATGTGCTTTTATCTCACATTAAAAAATAGCATTTTATACATGCTTGAACAATAACAATATTCATGAAGGAATGCATCCTTTCATTAAGAAATTTTAAGCTTTTCTAATTGCACCACCTCATATCTAACATGAATAAGGCAAATTTTGTTCTATAATATGAAGCACTTCACACATATATCTCCTAACTAGTCTACCTTCTAATATCCTTCAAGATAAACCACTTCAAATAATAATAGCTTCAGTTATATATATATATATATATAGTCACTACTCCTCAAATTATTTTTGATTTCTCCATCTAGTTCAATTATATTTTTTAATCATATCCCATATCTTTCTTTAAGTTGGCCTAGTAAATAAATCTTTGTCATGACAACTTATTTTGAACTATAATCACTATCTTGTTTAACACTTGCTTCATGCCATTTAATTGATTTAATCACTCCTCATCACATTTTCAAAATTGTATTATTAAGAAACTCTTGTCCTATATATAGAGTTCGCACCATACCATATGTTATGAATAAGATGATTTTTATCTTTTTATGGGGATACCTTCTTACATATATCTCCACATAAATCACACCATCCTATCTCGATTTAAATAAGGCTCTATGTCTTATATGGATGCTCTACATTACAAGAAATTCAACCACCTTGGATAATAGTTTAAATCTTTAAACTAATATCTTTGGCACTATACAACCATCTTATAGTGGGCCATCATCACGAGGAGTTATTTATTATTTCAAAAAAAAATTGCATTCCTTCTAAAATTTAGCCCAAGATATATAATTTTAAAAATATTTAATTTAAAATTTAAACCAAACCATATATTGGCCCCATCATTATCTTTGTCAACCTTGTATCTTTGCCCAAACTTTATCTTTGATCAACATCTAATCCAATTAATTTTTATCCAACTTTCCTTTAGGCATAAATGTGGTGTTGGAACCACAATGAATCATAGAATTGTGTAGCATCTTATCCCCTACAATGAGGGTCAAGAAGAATGGGATAGGTTTTGGATTACTTACCTCTTCGTTAATTCCTTTTCTTTTGTGTTTATGAATGTCGCAGCTCCTAAGGCTCGTGACTCTTTAACTAGCTCTTTGCATTTCTCATGATTATGTTATGAGACTACATTGGCTTGCAATGGTCTTTTATCTTCCCCCAAATCCTCTCACAACAAGGATTTCTACTCTAGGATAACCAAACTATCCCATAAAGATACATGGGTTGGATCTTTCTTCAATTGATCTACTACAGTGAGTGCTCCATGTATGGGGGACTTTGGCTCTTTTGTTTTATTCAAAATTTCCTCGCTCCACTTTTTGGGCACTGGAGCTGCTACTAGTGATTCCATGTCCTTCTCAATGATTCGATTAGGTTGTTGCATATAGGTGCATGCTATTTTATCAACCTCCTTTTGGACCGTGTATAATTATTTGACTTAACCTGAGGGGTTTTTGACATTGATGCCTCATTAACAAACACTACATCTTCTCCCTATGTCCAATAAAATAGAGCATGGTCTAAAGAAATTTCCCCTTCTTGCTCAACTCTCAAGGGGCATGCCTTGCATTTGCAACACTAGGATACCATTTTCCACTCCCAAGGGTTGATAGGCATATTGCTTGTATCAACAGTGATTCCTTGGTTCTACTATTCTAAGACAATCTATTGGATGTTACCCCTCAGGTAGTTCTGAGGCATGTGTGCATTATTACAGGGGAAACAAGTTATGAATTAGTTTAATCTACTAGATTATTTTTCCCTACCGTCAATTCTTTGTTATTATTTTGTGATACAAACTATAATGGGGTCTAGACTGAGGCTGTATGATTTGAAGGCTACGATTGATTTTTCACTCATGCTCCTTCTTGGTGTTGGTTATGCTAGAAGGGAAGCTTGTTTCCTTGAAAATTATGGTAAGGAGTTTTATGTGGTGTATTTTACTATCTCTTAAGGTTAAGTATCTCATTGGAGAAGGTTCATAATAAACTCATCATATCGTTCACTTCATCAACCAATGATGAAGGAGCAACTTCATTAGTCTGTGCATTGGGATAAACATACATTGAAGGAGGCACAACATAGTTATAAATGCATAGGTGGCTAGGGAGGGATCTTTCCAGCATCTATAAGATCATTCTTGGCTCTAATTGCCAAGTCATATGCATCTAGTAGTGTTAGTTCTCCCATTAATTGGATCATTTATACTATGTCAAAATTAAAATCCTTTAGGTAGGAAACAATAGCCATACTTGTTGGAGGTCTAGTCGTCAAAGGGATCCTTTACCAAATTTTTTGAAACCTAGTGTTGAAATATATGACAATCTCTTGGGGAGCCCTTTTACTAGATATTAGTTGTTGGAGTAAGAAATATTGGTCACCTTTTTCTATAAAACCTTTGAGGAAACTATCTCTGAGTTGATCCCATGTAGCACTTGAATTCAACGAAAGGTATTTGTACTAGCCTTGAGCATTCCTTTGGAAGGAACCAACAAGCAGCCTTAAGGCCACACTTTATTTAGTTACATGATGCACCATGCACATGTCAATGACATCAAGACCCTCTTTCTTAGGCCATTTGAAAAAATCTTTATTATTATTAAGTTAGTTTGAAATAATTATTATTAGTATGGATAATTTATAAAGTTAAAACTAAAGGAAAAATAAATTTAAAATCAATAAATTAAAATATTTAGAAAACCAAATAGATACTTTGAAAAATAAATAAAATTGTGATGCAAAATTTTATTTATGGAAATATGAATCTTTTTCAAATTATGGGAGAATGAAAAATAAATAAATTTTAATTATTTAAAAGTTGTCATATTTCTCTACTTCAAATTTCTAATTTCTCTTCTAGTCAACACCTCGACTCTTTTTAGTTAACTCCATCTTGTTTTAGAATTGAAATCATTCCTTATCAATTAACTACTCTTCTTTTATGGAAACTTCATTTTATAACTATGCATAAAGTGAGAAATTTCATGTGCACCATTATCCATCTTTTTAAATTAAAAATTCATTATTATCCTCTCATGAGTTAGAATAGAAACTTTTCATTCTCTCCTCTAATCTTAACCATCAATTTTGCTACCAAATCTTGACCGTCAATCAAGCATACATCTCTTATAAAAGGATGTGGGAAATGCATACAACAATTTTTTTTTTTTGAGGGAGAATAACTTAATTTTATAAAAAAAAATAGGTACAACAGTTTTAGTTTTCTTGAAAAACTTTATTGCACAGAAGAAAAAGACACCAATAGATTGAGAAAAGGGGTTTTCATGTTCAAGCCTTCTTGAAAGATTTTAGATAAAGCTTCATAAGCGTAAGTTATTTACTTGCATTACTTTTTTAATTCTCCTCTCTAATTAATTTAATTTATATGTAGTTCTTTCAAATTTAATCTCCTAGAAAGGAAAATTAGGTTTGATAGTTTTTTTTTTCTTGGAAAAATTTTACTACATGGAAGAAGACATGTGGAGGAAAGAAGAAGATGACAACAAAGATATTCAAAAAAAGGGTTTGTTGAACAATCTCTCTTACAAGTTTTTAGAGGAAAATTTAGAATGGTAAATGATTTGTTTTTATTCCTTCTCCTCTTGCTCTTCTCTTTAATTTCTTCAACCTATCACTAATTTTATTTCAAATTTAATCTCCCTATAAAGTCAATTCATCAAATTCAAATCTCCCCAAAATAATCTTTTTTTAATTGTTTTATCTTCTATTAAAATTATTATGTATGATGAAATATTTAAATCTAAGATCATTCTTGTTTATTTACAATTTATTTTGAAATTAAAATTCTATTTCATAAATTCATGTTGATTAAAAGAATATATATATATAATTTTTATAAGATCTAAAAATAATAAATTGATTTGTGTATGAACTTGTATAATTAATATTCAAGTATTAAATTAAAAATTACATAATCATTTATTTTTATTTTTTTGATTTAATATATTTTTTAAAAATATCCCTTTTTGAAAGATCAATTTATATATAAAATTTGATATATTTTTTAAGTTTTTAAAATATAATTTTTTTATATATAAATATTTATAAATTATTTTTATATGTTTAGATTACTCTATATATAAAATAGAAAATAATTAATAGGAATAACATATGCATTATAATATTAGATTAAATAAATAATTATTAAAATATTTAAAATATTTTTAATATAAAATTTACATATAAATAAATAATATTAAAATAATATTTATATGTTTAGAATAAATTAAATACTTTCAAATAGATTAATTTAAATGTGATTATATATATAATATTTAAATAATAGATTTAAAATTATAAATAAGAAAAATTATTTTGTTAATTTTGTAGTAGGTTTTAGTTTATAAAATGCTTATTTAACTTAGTAACTAAATTGGTAATTATAAGTTAATGTTAGAAATTTAAGTTAAGGATAGTTATTATTTAATTATCTTTCTTTTCATGGTGAATGTAATAAAATTAGGAGGGAATGATAAGGTAGTTAAGATTCTTTTGTGGGAATAATTTAATACTAGAGGGGTTCTATCTAAGGGAGATTGATCTAAGGGGGTGTTAAATCTAATCCTCGTCAATTAAAACCCTTTAGATGGAACCTCTCAAGGCTTAAATTGTTAGTTTTTTAAAAAATAAGTGATTTCAGTAAAAAAATCAAGATGTCCCAAATGTGAGACACACTATTGTGGTAACACCCCCTAATAGGGGTGATGATGCCATCTTTTACTCCACGATTACCCCCTGTAACCACTCGCAAGCTGCATTATTGATAGCTGGTGGTGAGCATTCATTCTTTAGGATGCATGCAGGTCAACCACACATCGGTCTCTACCATTTGTTTGCAATGGACCCACTAAGATTTTGACCAATCGTGCATCATATACTACATGTGATGCTTAGAAGCCCTTTCGTGTTATGCTAGCTTTGCATGTGTCTTGAGGGAAAATAGGCACTCGATAAAATAAAAACATCACTTATTCCTTCTAGTTGGTGTGCAAAACCACCACGTGGCGTCTCACTGCACTACACATTAAGTGTAGTCCCCAAATTTGATAGTAGTTGTGTAGGATTGACAAGTGGTTTTATCTAGCATGAGAATTTGAACTTGAACACAAAAACCATAGCAACATGAAAAAGGAAGACATTATTCCTAACAAAGCCTTGGGAAAGAACCCTTCAGAGAATAAGGTGTGATAGATAAAGTCTACATAAACCATGTATATGATTTTCCAAACTTCTACTCATATATCGTACTCATCCTAATTCTTGTTGACTAGTGATGTGTAAGGATTGGTAGTTATTAAAAATAACTTAGGGAGATAGCAAAGTTGCAATGGTTCATGTTATTTTGAGTCAACCTTATTCAATGTATACCTTTATAACCATAACAAGTGGGTGGAAACTAGCCAAGCATGCAAGTATTATTGTTTAGTACTCAAAATCAATATTTTGCTAATAGTGCTCATTAGTATGCTAAATATGCTCGAATGATCTAGTATGTTCATTTATGTGTTTTGATGTTCAAATGAATATCTTTAAACACCAAGATAGTGAATTGTCACACACAAATGTGTACCAACTTAGTTACTAATGGTTAGTGGAAATGGGTGGGAGTTAACAATTTGAATTTTTAAATATTTAAACTTTATGCTAGATCCACATCATGTGGGATTCCCAATACATTGTAAAAATGACTTAAGATGATGCTAGATCTTAGGATTAGGAATATATTAGTGGAAATATGTGCCAATAAATGAGACAAATGTGTGAGATTACTTGTATCTATATTGTTAGGATAGGGTCAAATATATGAGAATGTATGTAGATGAGAATAAGTGAAGATGGATAGACATAAGTGAAAATATCAAACTTAATGCAAAAGAGTGTCAAATATTTCAATGTTATTCTATTAATATATTCCAATGAAATGAACTCAAAACTAAATATAAATTGAAGTGAACATGCAAATTTCATCATTACAAATATCTTATATATTATAGACAATAATTATCTCTATAGAACTTTTTCCCTACATATTTGTTATATGTATATATATGCTTATGATGCTGTTTGTTGCCGGATAAAGTTTATATAACATTAATACCTCTACTCCAGTTATAATAAAACATAGTTTTTATGTCTTACAATATAAGCGTTACATAAAATAAAACAACCAGAGATACATAAAAGTTGCAGTATATGCAATACAGAATGTATTTTAAAGACATTTCCAGAGATTCCTCGAAGTGGAGGATATAATTCAGTCCCAACACCAATATAATTAGTTATATATAATATTCTATGGTTACTCATATTCACAGGTTCCATTTCCCCCTCTTTTCTCCTAACCTGATGGATTTGCATTGCATAAATTAAGAATTAAGGAGCTCCAATAGTCAAGCATCACTTTGGGAGTCTGTCTTATTCGAGCCTCATGCGCATAAATTGCCTGAACACAAGGAAACAGAGCTTTCAGCAATATGGAGTGAGAAAGGGTTAATTTATCTCCATTTTCAAGGAATTAAATAATAAATCTAGAATTCCCAGGCATGACTAGCACTTGAACTTTTGTGTGTAAAGAATGTTGGTTGGGATGCTCTCTTTATGTCATTGTTTTTCATTCATAATCGAAGAGAACCTTCACATAAAAATAAGTTTATGCAGGTTAGGGCAATGTGGAAAAAAAAGCACTTGAACTTTTATGTGTAGAGAATGTTCATTGGGTTGCTCTCTTTCTCTGCTATGTCATAATTTTTTCATTCATAACCAAAGAGAATCTACCTGCAAAAACAAGTTTCCTAGGGACAGGTGTACAAGAAAAGTGAGAAATAAAATAGAGTTGGCTTTGTTGAAAGATAGCAAGATACAATATGCAAGATGTGCAAAAGTTGACTTCATCCAAAAGTCAAAAAGAAATTTACTAATTCAACTTATTCCATAAAAAAATTGAATGATATACATTTATCTTCTCATAATTAGATCTCCATCCACCTTTACAAGATAAACTCTATAAACCACTACTAAGGGCTTTAATAAAAACGTAGATCCAAGTTGTTACTTAAAAGGAAAAGAGATATATCCAAGGACAAAGCAAGAAATACTTCAAAGCATCCTTGGCTTTGAAACTCTCATAATGATTACTTCAAAGCTCTAACTGTGTTGGTTCATGATAGTCACTGGTAAAATGTATGAAAGGATTTCAATGAAACAAGCTTTTAAACATACCTGTTCTGTTTGTCTCCCCAGTTGCCAGAATTTTGCCCTCCAGAGCCCTCTCGATTTTTTAGACCTGAGGATTTATAGTCTGGAAAAGGCACTTCGCCTGCCTCAATGCAATTCAAATCATCTAACAGAATATCATAATGCCCTTTTACGTCAGCGAGAGATTTCCCATCAACCATGGCAGCCACATTTTTCCAACGGTCAGGAGTGTCTTTGTCATAAATAGCTAATGCCCTTTCAAACAATTTATTTTGCTTGGTTGTCCAGATTGATGTGGAATTTCTTCCAGATGATGAACCTTGATCAGCCATCCTATTAACTCGGGATTTTAGGGAAACAAATTCAGGGTAGAACTTATAGGGACAATGTACTGCACCTTGATATGCTCTGTCGACCTTGGAGTAAAGCAGTTCTTGTAAAAGAAATTCCAGAGGACTTAGTTATACCTCACAGACAAGATTAGTAAGCAAGTAACAATAACAACTGGAGGTGGTCTGTTTCCCAGGAAGTTTAAAAGTTCATTCAAATTAAACTGACAAATAAATATAAAACCTAAGGACTAAAACAATAGCAAAGGTAGAAGACAAAGGACTAATAAGCCATGCCAAAATCTCAACAAATGCCTTAAACGAGAACTAAGAACAGGGATATTCAAATTTAGAAAAAAATAGAAGTTGAAGACTTTAGGGGATTTGATACAGGGGACGTTTGGGCTTCGAGGCTAATTGCTATTGAGGTTCTACTGTAGGGGAAGCGGTTTGCTTTGGGCACTGCAAATGGGTAATCTAGATGTCCTTAAAAAGGGTGGAGCTTGGGTTGTGTAATAGTGAACCAGTTGTCAGAATCTGTAGAAGAGAAGAGGAAATGAGAATGAGTGACTCATCTCTATGCAGGCCACAGGATGGACTCTTAATCCAGATAAGAAGAATAGGAATCAAAAGAACATCACTGTCTAGCGATCAGAATCCACCATAAAGATTCCCTTCATTGTCAGTCGGAAAAGACAGCACTGATGATTGATAAAAGGAGGCAAAAGATTGGAAACCCATCAATACTCATTATATGATCATCAAACTGTTTTAATCCACTTCATCGTAGCACAGGTGAAAAAGTTTTTATTAAATCAAAGAGTTTAACCCACTCTGGTAATATGGCAAAAAAAAACTTAAAGAGTGGTTATTATGGAAAGATAAAGTTGTTAATTGAGCAGTTGAACATCCCATTGCATTATCTGAGGTGAGAGAGGGGTAGATGGATTATACTTAAGAAATGTTGAAAGAAAGAATTTAGATATTCTATAGTAAGGGAGTGGTGGAGATGGAATGACACTTCATCATAAAGTGCATAACTTATGAGCATATCCGCACTCAGTATGAAAACAGTCTGAAAGTTGACAGTCTATATGAATTATTTGAGAGAGAGAGGATTAGCAAGACTGTTGACTTCCTGATCAAAATCAATAATAATAAATCTGACATTGAAAGGTGTTTGAAGATAAGTTAGATAACTTAAAACTGTGGTTCTTAATCCCTTAGACCGCTTAATCTTCATAAATGCCATTCAAATCCCTCATTCATTCACCAGAAATCAGGCTGTTAAGATTTTAATATGCCATATAATTTGACATAATACGAAGATCAAATTGGCTTTGTGTCTTTTTCTCGGTATATAATTCATGGTATATAGAACCTTTTATTTTGTGCTGAATAAAAGTTGGCCATATGCTTCAATGTAAAAACTACCCGCGTACAGATATGTGCTTGTATTGCTAGATTTAATCTAATTACTTAATTTTCCATGTACATCTAGCTTTTTGTCTTTTTCGTTACTAGTACCGAAAGCCTGGTGCTTTGTACAGGCATAAATTGGTCCTCAATACCATACAAGTTGGCATACAGCAATGCATGATTGGAGATTCTTAACCAAGAATAGTTTTGTTGTACAAAATATATACTTCTCCGGACTGGCTTTACGTCAGGGCAGTCCTTGTCTTCACATAGCTGATTCATAAAGTGACTTGTAAAATTGAGAACACGAACATACAGTAAGATGATTGATTCATCATATTCTGACACTGGCCCTGCTGAGGATTTTTCTTCACTCATTCCGAATTAGACGTCCAGAGATAGTACTACTAGTATGTAGAATATTGTACGTGGAGTCAGAAGCATTTGTCTTGTGTATTAAATTATTGCACCATGTAACTTTATACGTGCCCGAAGCAGCTGGCATTGAAAGATGACAGTAATTATGTCTTCGAGTGTTGTAAAATTATTTTAGTACTTTGTAAAATTATTTTAGTACTTGCTCACAGGAAGTATAGCATTTCAAATTGTTTAACGGGGTTAATAATTTGTGTACCTTTTAGCAAATGATGTGTCTGAATTATTTTGTGGGAGTGAAATTTGACGGTTTGGTTATGATTTGAGAGGTAAAGATGTAATTGTTTTAACAAAACATATTTTAAGTGGCATTTATCGAGGATTTGATTAGACGTTGTAAAAGTTTTAGTGCAAATGTGAAGGTTTGAGTCATTCTTGCAACCTTCACGTAGTTCGAGAGAGGCAACTACTTTTCAATAATAAAAAAAGACCCTTTTAGGTGTGGTTTTTTTTAGTAATAATCTATTCATGTCTTTAATGTTTTTTTGCACTGGATGAGAGTTGTTTAGTACGTTTTACAGTACTATTTAAGGACATATAATGATTATAAAGCATTAATGTAAAGTGGTAAAAAGATAGTTTGTAGGTGTTTCTTCGACCAATCAAATTTTAGAATTTGAGTGTTAAGTGTTATTTGTTTAGTTTGGATTAAAAAGATGCATGGTTTTTAAGGCCACAGTAGCTTTGTTCTTGTCAACGTGGTCGCAGATCGAGAGCTTTCTTGTTTGGAAAGTCATTTGCATTAAGTGCACGATATGCAAACGCTTGTTAACTTTAGAAAACATTCTAGCTATGCATTCTACCTTTTTTTGATATTCTAGAATTGTCCTTGGCTGGTGACTTGACCATCCTCTGTGGCTTTGAGCCCCTTTATGCTCTTTACAAAATTCTTTATGTGGGAGGGTGGAAAGTTAGTAGGCGGCAACATAAGCAACTACATTGCAACATTTGCATAATTACCTTTTAGTGTGAGTCTTTTAATGTTCCTTTGAAAGCAAGTCAGTGCTTTTAGCTATATGTCTACATGGCACAAGATTTTGAGAATAATAAGTTTGATAGGTTTTGTACATTACGCAATTGGTGAAGAATGGGTGATGAGAATAATATTAGATTTTGAAAATAATATTATAATATATCTATTATATAATAAGTATTATTATATATAATAAAGTTAATCAATATTATTATTTATGATATTATCGATAAAATTAATAATATAAAATTATGTTATATAATGAAATAGACATAATGTATTTATTAATTAATTCTAATAATTGTATATATTGGAGATTTATTGATTTTATCTTGAGAAACTTGCAACTAAATAAATTGACTCTCTATACAATAAAAATAGTTTATTCTAATGTTACTATTGTGTCGTAGAAAAATGGCCACTTGTCATTTTCATGGCCTTTTAGGTCTCACTTCATGGTGTTTTTCTATGTTGCTCTAATTTTATGTTGCGACATAGCTTGAACATGCTTATTTAGGTACTAAAATTCAAAGAACAACATCTTGAGAAGGTGTTGTGAAGTATTGTATGACATTTCTACATTCTTCTAGACTCTATTTATTACAATTCACCTAAAAATAACCTTTTCATCACTAATCAAGTCCTATTTTGAAGTGTTATAAAGTCTTGTGACAAGCTTTCATGCTTTTCTAGGCACATCTTCACTATTTATCCCTTTTTCATGCTTTGTTTGGACCCTTTATGCTCTCATATGCTTAATTAGGTGTATCTTTTAGTATTATCTTGACAAACAACATTAAATACAACATATTTCCCAACACATGTTTTCAGGTCCTAGGTGGGACCCATTCGCCATGGGTAGCGAATGAGTCCCCCTTGGCCCCAAGTTCAAAATATTTTAAATTTCCTTTCGGGATTTTATTCAAAATTACTTGATGTTGGCCTATGATGAGGTATGAATGGGTAACTAAGGCACAAGTGTGTATAAATAAGTGATCTTCAACTCATTTCAACCCCCAATCATCAGGTTCACTTATCCACCTATTCACTCAAGCATTCAAGCATTTTACAACATCTTTCCAAGCACTATTCAAGCACTTTGAAGCAACCATTGGCATTACTTTAGATTTGCATCATCAAGGGTTTGGTAAGTTGATAGCAATTGCATGTTGTTAGTTTATCATTCCTTTCCATTTCATTATCTTATTAAAGGTTTGATTAACAAAAATAGGGTTTCACCAAGGCAAACCCCTTATTCACTAACCTTAAACCATTTTACCCCTATTGTATGTTTGTTTGTAGACCTAGGTATGTAGATTTGACAAGTCTTTTGGTGTTGAAGATTGCTTTACAAGTCAACTAGGTGCTTCAAGTCAACTCAAGTCTATTTCAAGCTTGGAGAAGGTTTTGTCTGTTTCCTGCAAAATTGACTTCAACAACCTAACAAGTAGTGATTTCCAGATTTGGTGTTGCAGAGTTGTCTCCTAATTTTTCAAAAATTTGGGAGAGGATTGATTTGCCACCTATGGAAAATGAGTCCGACCTTAGGACTAAAAATCTAAATTTTGTCAAATTCCAGATCCCAATAGACATAAACTTGTTCCTGACAGTTTTTCACCAAGAGGAGGACTAATTCACCACCTTGGGCGAATGATTCCCACTGTGAAAAATTAGTGATTTCAGCCAGCATCCAAAACACTCTAGATTCATCATTTTTTGCCCAGGTGCACTCAGATTCTTCTTGTTCCTTTCTGTTCTACATATTTTCTTCATTTAGTTCATTGTTGCATTGCACAATGTGTTTTCAAACATAGCTTTAATTTCACTTTTGCATTTTTTTCATTCATTCAGGTTAGTCAATTTCTTTCAGTTAACTTCATTTAGGTTATACAACATCACACCTAACATTATTTGAATGAACCATTAGCATTTTTGCTCCTATCTCTCTCCTTTTAGGTGAAAAACCCTAGAAGTGCAAGAGTTGTCCATATGAGCCAAAAATCAATGGTTCATTTTGGTGAACTCAAATTTTGAGCTATTTGCATTTCTGATTTCATTTACATATTGCATCCTAGTTTGCATTTGCATTCAATTAGTACATTGTTTTGTTTTTGCATTTTAGGACACTTTATCTTGCATTAGTGAAAGCTTCATTTAGATTTTATTTTTGCATTGCATCTCATTGAAAAAGGTAGAAATATGCAATTTGCATCCTTGTTTGCATTTTGTAGAGCATTAAAATCACATTTCAAATTCTAAAAAACACATAAAAACATCATACTGGGACTCATTCACCACCCAAGATGAATCCGTCCCTTTGCACTTGTTAAACAACATTTTTAGCACTTTTCTGGCATTTGTTTTCATTTTTGTTTTCTATAGTTAGATCTCAGTTATAGTTAGTATTATTCCTGTTATTTGCATTGCAAACTCTTAGATTTGTTTACATTTGCATTCACCCCTCCTTTGTGGTACTTGCATGAGTGTTTGGTGCCCCATTGACAATACTTTAGTGAGAATAAGTTCTAGACTCATGGCCTCCCATAATAACACTTTTGTTGTGGACCTTGGGATATCACGAGCTCCTACTCCTAGTATGGAAAATGGTGTATTAGCCCTTGAAAATACCACTTCCATGCCTTCACCTTTCTATCCAATGGATGTTGACAACCAAAAAAATCTCTTCCTGAAGACAAGGTCACTAGTATTCATGAAGAATTTGCACATTTACAACAAGGCTTGTCACTTGAAAACATTTCCCAAATTTCTATACCTGCCATTGCCAATCTTCATAATTTGATTGAAAGTGATGATGGCTTGCAAGTGATGAAGAAGATTGTCAAGATTTACAATAAATATACCTCTTCTAATACCCAATCCACAACCATTCCTGTAAGCCAAGGAGGACCTCAAGTTTCGCCCCCTTCAACCATAGCTTCCATACCAACTTATACCAATCCACAAGTCCACACAACTATACATCAAGTTAATTGTTCAACTACTTATTTCTCGATTCCAACTAGCATTCCTACTTCTCTTGTGGCATTGCAAGTCCCGTTCACCACCTTCACACCCCATAGTATTCCTTTCACTTCACCTAACATCGCTTACACTCCATCACCATTTTCCCCCCCATCTCAACCCACATACCCTAATCCCCTTCTTACACAACTCCTTACCATCGTTTCATCCATGCAACATCATCTTTCCACCATTAGCCAAGGTCAATCCACTCCACCTACATATCATGTCCGTAGTATCCCTTTATCATTAGAAATCTTATGTATCCCGATGCCACAAGGGATAGAAATGCCTTGGTTTGAGAAATATGGAGGAAAAGGAGACCCTGTCAACCATGTTCATGCCTATACAACTTTGTGTAGTGACTTCATCCTTGATGATAAAATGTTAGCCAAACTATTTCCAAGGACCTTGAAAGACATTGCCTTAGAATGGTTTTCCAACTTGCCTAATCATTCCACCCATTCATTCAATGAATTGGAAAATGCTTAAATCATAAGTAACTTTCAAGTCCACATGACACCTAAAAAGATAATGGCTGACCTTATGCGATGTAGACAAAACATAGATTAAAAAAAGTAACAGATTTTATCTCACAATACCAATTTGTGTATGCTCAAATTGATGTCAAGATTCCTAATGCACATCTACAAAAGATGTTTATTGAAAACTTGCACACACGCCTTCAAGATAAATTAACAATGATGAAACTCCCTTTGTTTATGCATTTATGCACAACATTTTGTGAATACCATAATTTAGTTTCAAGTCATGATTCAAAATCCACTTCTAACCAAGCTGAAAAACCTGAACACAACAATCAAAACTAGAATAACCAACAAAACTTCTACAAACCAAATAGAGGCTTTTTGTAGTTTAACCTGCCTCCTCAACCTCACGCGCAACCAACTCAATCTATTCCAAATCAAGTGGCAATTGCTAAAGCAATGGTGCCTTATACGTATGGGGACCCAAAGAGATAGTTTACTCCCATACATGACACCCTTCATAATACAATGAACCAATTAATTCAACAATGCCTACTAAATTTTCCACCCGTCTAACCGCTTGATCCAAACCAACCTTTACCACCCTCCTTCAAACCTAATGCTTATTTTCATTTTCATCGCTAGAATGGACATGACACTAAACATTTCAAGAATCTCCAACATTTAGTTTAAGACCTGGGTATGTGCAGGATCATGATGGGCCAAAAAGTAGAAATATGGTGGGTATGTGGTTGATGACTATTTTTTTACCCAAAATTGATGAAACGAAAAGGGTTTTTAGAGGAGATTCTTAGCTTTCCATCGATATAAATTATGCTTTATTTTTAATTTAATAAGTAATTATTATTCATTTTCTATTCAAATTATGACTAAAGTCCTTATTGATAGGCTGATTGAAAAACATCTATAGCTTTCAAACAGTATCACATTTTTGAATCCAAAACATGTGCCACATTCTATGCTTCGCATACTATAGGATTAAAAATTAAAATTGAATTTCATGAATTTTTGACCAAGTTAAGGTGGGATCGACATACGAAGTTTTTACTTTTTAAAAAAGTTGTAATAAAAATTCATAATTAATTATTTACTTGGAAAAAAATTACAAAAAAATATGCATCGCATCGAAGCATGAGTCCTATAGTTATATCTAAAATATTATAGAAAAATATTATCATTTTATTGTGGTTAGGGTGGTCAGACAGACACCTACTTATTTTTCCCTCAAATTTAAGTACCACTACATTGAAATTTCAAATTTTCACCAAATAGATTTATAAAAAAAAAAAAAACCTAGTAGTTTAGAAACTACATTCAATTTGCTACAAATTTTATTCTTACATATTTTTGAAATAATATAGATAACTTATTCAAATTTTTATGTCAAGTTGCCTAACTCTGATTTTTCTGAATTTTTTGCCACTTAAGGGCCTGTTTTTTCCATGATGATCCTACACATACCCACATCATTGATTGAGGCCATTTGTCCATTATGTGTGTTAATGATCAAGGCAATAAGTCTGTTGCACCCCCTAACTAAAATTTGCAAATTTTCACTAATCCCATGCCTAAACATACTACCTTATTTGTCAAGGCTAGCAACCCTTCAACCACTTATTTAATGACTGTTGATACAAACAATGAACAATATGATACACCTACCCCTATTACTATGGAAACTCCTATGGAAGAACTTGTAGCTACAATAAATGTTATCCCTCATAAGGGCCAAATCACTAAATCTCTTGATATTACTTTTTCTACTAAAGGCATCCTACAAAAACTTCCTAATGGTCCTCTTTACATAGCTGGCAGAATCTATAATAAGCCCACTAATGGGATATTAATAGATCATGCTTGTGGCAAGAATGTGATCATAGAGGAGTTTCTAGTATTACATGAGCTATATCAAGATGAATATAATAAACTAAGTGCATGGATTAAAACACATACTAGGTTTGCATGCCCTACAATCAGATCAATCGTACTCCCCTTATAGATAGGACCTAAAACTTTCGATGTAACATTTTAAATTATTCCACAATCTGACCAATTTGCGGCTAGGCCACCTTGGATTCGCTCAATGAAAGTAGTCTCATCAATTGTTTACAAGTGTTTGAAGTTTCCATATGATAATGAGATAGTCACCATACACCATAGTGGCTTTAATCCTTTATCTTCCAAAGGTAATTTTTCATTAGAAGCCTTTTGGCCTACACCTATGGAACCCATTAACCCCGGAAAGGACTTCTTTTTCATTGCTTATCAAAAGTTTAAAGCGAAAAAGATAGCTGAATTGTCTCTTCAGAACTCATCCCCATCCACTTCCATGCTTCCTATCATAGATGAAACCATGCTTCAACCTGAGTCCAACATCAAGCAAACCATACAACCTCCTGAACAACCACCCCTTGATACTTCCCCGCCATCATTTAAACGACCAAGGGAAAATGAAACCACTCCTATCATGCCCCCATGCCTTAAAAGTACATATATTTAAGCCAAAGAGAAAGTGGTTGATCCATCCTCTTCGATTTCTTTTGTTCTTCCCTCTTCGGAAGTAGAACCTATGATGACTCCATCCATTCTTACACCTCAACAACTCCAAAACTGAATTAAACAAAACCTTGGTTTTGGGGAATGTAGGTGTCATCGTCGTCTCCTTGCTTGTCAATCTTGCATAGAAGAAAATAAAGAAAATCAACCTTTGACCAAAGTAATAGATGACCACCCTCCTTCTCCTGACCCACCACAAGATAGTCCAGTGCAACAATCCCAACAAATTGAACCAATCCAACAACCTCCACTTTTGATCCATCCATCCTTAGAACTCACCCTTCGTCCTCATGTTGTCATTAATCTTGATGATGATGATGATGATGATGTGATGATAGAAAAAATAGATGAAGAAGTACATAATGATTTAACTTCTTTATTTTCATCTACAATGAGCTTAAATGATACATCCTCTCCACCATTTGAAGAACCTAGCATCACTCCTAGTTTGGCACTTTCAGTTATTCCTTTAGATAGTCAACTGCCCTCGCATTACACTGAACATGATTGAGAGGCAGATGAATTGTTAAATGGTTGACTTGCATTTCCCT
>VDFB02373365.1:200195183-200278385 GCA_007258455.2 Sequoia sempervirens
AAAGAAGGGAACCAATTCCAATTTCATTTTAAAATCTTTACTTGTGGATTTGAACAATGTTCATGTCTACAATGATATATTGGATGCATAGCTTCTAGTTTACACATAATATAAGAGTAGAGTATACCTTAGAAATATCCCTTCTAAATTTAAATGCAAGGCTATCCATTGAACGGACTGAAAAGTAATTACCTTGAAATTTGACTTTTATTGATTAAAAAAGCCTTCTTATATACAACTAAAACTTCTTATTCTTCTTTCAAGTAGACTTTTTAGATTTTTTAAATCCAACCATCATGCAATCTTTACAAAGATATTCTTGAACATTCGAGAAATATACAAGTTGCAGATTGTTCCAATGCTTTACTTCCATCCACTTTAAGAATATGTGCGTTTATCTCTTTTCCCTAAGATGCTTTGCATAGGTATATACCTACTCATTCTGTATAATTGCAGAGCTTCTTTATATCCAACTGGAATCTATGGAAGCTGAATTTCATTAATCATTTGATGCCACCTTTCTGTGTTTGTTCCAAAATTCTTTCAAAAGTTATTCTTTTTGGTATCATAACATATGAGCCACCTACAATAAAATCCTAGTAGAATATGTGAATTAAAATGAATATTCTTTCTGAAGGTGCAATTCTGGAAACCTAGTTGCAGAGAAAAATGCAAGGATCCACACAATAAAGGAAAATTCCTTTCTTATCTTATTCTCCCCTCTGATTTTGGATGCATCATGAAAACATGATCTTTTAAATCTTTTTATTACGATAAAGTTAGAAAGAGGATGGGATACATATAAGAGAGAAAATTTAATAGTCATGTATTTTAATTTTCTATTTTAAGTTTTAAATTGTAAATTGCTGTAAAAATTTAGTAAGTTTTGAGCATCAATAATGCAATCATGTCATTGGTGTTTCATTGAAATGTCTGAAAATACTAAATAAAAATGTTTCAAAAAAATGTGTCATCAAAATATGTATTATAGATTATTTTAGATGTCATTATATACTTCATTTTTCTTTCATGTAATCTATAAAAATGACCTTTTTTTTATTATTTTGAAAGTACAAACATAATACTTAAGTATATAATATTAAATTAGATTTTAAAAAAACTTTTACTAAATAATACTATAATTACTATTGACATAAAAATAGCTACTACCAAATCATCTCCCCAAATCCTTCTTTGTTATAATCATAATAATATCTTTACTTACAAATGATATATCCATACAAGTATTTTAGCTTGGTTCATTTCAAAACATATGAGAGTGTGTGTTTATTTATTTTAATAAGTGAAGTGATGTATATTAAAAATCATATATATTAATGGTTGCTATCTATTTTCTTTCAAATCTATGATATTATAATATTTAGAGGGCCCCAAAAATTTCACCAATATTTTTTTCAATTAACTATAGTCACTAAAAGAATGTCAATGTATTTTTCAAAAGTGTTACATTTTTCAAAAATATTGATGTCTATATGGCTCATATTATCTAGTATGTAATCATGTGCACTCCCTTGTTTTGTAAGTTTTATCTTCTCATTTTATTCTAGTTTACTATGACATGGATTCATTGTAGAAATCAATTCCATGCCATATTTATATCTATTATATATTGTATGAAAAGTTAAATTTCACTTTTCTATTAGTATTGCTAGTTTCTAGTTCAAAATAACAATAGTTGGCATGTTTTTACATTAATGCTTGTCAAGATTTAGAACATGCAAGATCATATAAAAAAAAATCTTCAAAAATCATAACAAGTAGGTTGTAAGATGTCATTTACACTATGTGTGATCATCAATAATATAATGCAAATACCTTTTATTATTTTTTCCAATCCATCAAAGATTAATGGTCTAGAAAAACTCTTTGAGATACAAAAAATAAGGAAACACCACATAATATAGCTTTTGGTTATTTCAATAAGAGAATTTTAAGCACTATGATGACGTGTTTGTAAGGTGTAACCTACCTCAGTTTACAACTAAAGAGCTCACAAATAAAACATAGTTAGTCTTGGTCAAATTTCAATATACAAATATAAGTTTTTTATTTTTCATATAATGTAGCTCATGGAATATCCCTTGTTCTATCTTCCTCTCAAACTAATGGAATCAAAATATTAGTGTTATTCATTTTGTGTTGATCAAAACATGTAGGAATGTTCAATATAAAGTTGGTATTATTGTACATGTCATAGATGAAATAATTGGAAAGAGTTAAATGAGATATATGTTTTAAGATATAAACCATTTAAAAAACTTACACACATTTAATTTAATTCTTTCAACCTAGCATTGACATGTGGCTCTATGAATAATAATATACTTGATTCTTATATTTTTCTAATGACTCAACTAAGTCATGCTACCATTTTGTACTTATGATGTAATTTCAAGGTCTAGATTTTATCCAAAATTCTTTGTTAGACACTAGACCATTAGTTGATAAGTAAAGTGTATATGGTGCTAGCTCACTTATTGTGTTGAGACAAACATGAAAAATGGTGTAGTTAGCCTTTTATAAAAATGTTAAAATAAGGCCTTTAAACCAATGAGTAGGATGAAAGAAACCCATGAGGGTAGTCCTAATGAATATAATAACAAGTTCCCATTCAACATATATATTACAACATTAAGTTCCTAGTGATCCACTATTACCAATCAAATAAAAAATTGAAATAAAATTACATGAATTTGATGCAAGAGCATTTGTTTCCATGAGCAATCCTACATCAACCAAACACATTTCCTTTCTTTCTTGTTTGTTTTCTTCTTTTTTTTTACTTGCAAGAGTTATTGATCAATTTTTAGGGAATTCCAATTGGTTCATGGCCAAGTGATGACTCAACCTTGAAGAAGGGCTAAATGGATGCTCACATTTTAAATTTGGGGAAGATCCAAGAAAAATTGAGAATGTTATATAAAATTTTGGAACTTTGTTTCATATCAAGATATGCTAAACTTTCAATACCTCCTGGATATGCCCACTAGCCTGCTAATTCTTCGAGGAGAGAAAATTTGATGTATGAGCATCCAATGGTTTAAGGGAAATCTTGCATCACCCAAAAATATTGTATTTTTATTTTGTTTGCATTTTCCTTAGTTGTTTTGGGGCCCATGGAAGCTCATGCATTCTTTGGGATAGTTAGAAGTTTGAAACAACCAAAATTAGTCACTTTCTATATTTAGTACATCATCTATTCAAGTTCCTATGGACATGAAAATTTACACCAAGGAGTGAAATTGGAAAATAAGATTTTTGGTGAAAGAATCATCTCAAGATCCTATACCGTTTGGAAGATATTAAATTTTCATCTCGATGAATTTCTCCATTGAGGTTTAAAACTAAAAAATGGGGCCCTTTGAAGCCCTAGAATAGGGTGCAAAATATCTAATCTTTTAGATTTGGAAAAAGATGGTTGTAGGTCTCATCACAAGCTTTCCAACAATATATTACAATTGAAAATATGATGGTAGTATCAAAAGTTATGACCTCGAGAAGTTGTAAATATATAAATATAAAATAAAAATAAAATAAAAATATTCTAGAGTGGGAAATAGATGATGGAATTTTGGCACCAAAATGGGGTTACACCTTCTAGAATATTCTAAGGAAGTTACACTTCTTGGATAAAGAGGGAGAAAAAGGGTTATAGAAGAGAGCTCTAGTAGTGCAGATCATGTCTTTTTTCTTGTAGATTTCTGTAATGAGAAGGCCCATGTGGTTTAGTATGTTATTTTTTGAGTATTGTAATTTCACTTCATCAAGATAATAGAAAGCAAGTGTTTCTTTCTACAGTTTTTGTTTATCTCTCTTGTTTAGTTGTTTGTGTATGGTTTTTTAAGGGGATTATCCTCATCAAAATTCCACTAAGCTCCTTTATCACAAAGTTGTGAAACTCCCATGCACCTTTAGACTTATCCCTTGCCCTCTTGAACTCTCGCCAAGTCCTAAGGAGCCTTATTCTTCCATAAATATCCCAAGCTACATAGTTTCCCGACAAGGCCCTTAAGGATATGACTTCCCCACATGATTTTGAATGGAATAAATTCTTATAGGAGGACATAGATCTAGTTCCACCTCATATCCTCGTAACATCCTATTACATCTTGGTTTCCTACAATGACCCAATGACTCTCTTTTTCTTACCTTACAAATGAAAGGAATTTGTTTGGGATTTTTATCTATATTTGGATCACCTTGAACCCCCACAAATTCTTGCAATATCTCAAAGGGCCATTTTTTCTTAGAAAAATATAAAGGAAAATTTCCATGCAATTTTTGAAGCATCAAAAATCCCTTGAATTTACACAACATCAAAAAGGTCATGGTTTGTTTTCCTAACCAAAAAAGGGTATTAAAAAGGGTTATAAATACTTGTTTAATGGATTAAGGGAACTTTTGATATGTGTCCAAGCCTTCCATAATGTGGGAAACCATGCTTGCCTCATGGCATGCTTATAAGGTGGATTTTTTACTGACTTGAGAAGATTTTTTGAGGAGTCTAAACCATAATTTATCTTGAAGAGTATGAAAAATTATAATATTTCAATATGAAGAAACCAAGGAAGGATTCCTAGATTGATGCATGTATGTTTGTAAGAATTTGTATCCAAGGCATGCATGTGTGAAAACTTGTTAGAATAATGAATATTTGAATCATCAAATCCTTCTTCAATGCCACTAGAATAATTTTATTGCATGTTAATAATAGAATACTTCAACATGGTATTTTATGTTTAACTTTCTACCTAGCTCAATAGTTTATCAAAACCCTTGAACCATGATTTACATTATGTGGTAATAGAGTAGGATGAATCTTAAAGATTATGGAAGGTTGAGCTCAAACTCTTGAAGATATTTGTATAATATGAGTGAAGAGTTAGTAATCTGCAACTATAGAGGATCTATGGACATGTGTCATGGAGAGGAAGAGGAAAAAGGGCAGCCCCATGAGTTGGAGACATGGAACTTGTAGAAATGCTAAGGTGAACCATAGCAAGATTGGATGCTATAGAGATAACATAACATAGAGGAGTACTTGTAGAAAATGTGATTGATAATGAAGAAGTAAGTCAACAAGAAGTAGAAGGAAGATACTATCAAGAAGGGAGGTTTTTCAATGTAATGACCAAAATTTATAAAAAACCCCTATGTAGACTGACTTGTTGAGCACATGATTGATTATATTGAGAGGGGGATGAATTACTACAATACAAAATTTTACCAATATAAACTTAATTAATCATAGCAATAATAAACATGCAAGATATTTGACAATTGAGAACACAAGAACACCAAGATTTACATGGAAACCCTTATAGGAGAAAACCATCAAAAAATATTTGTTTTAATAAACTTATTTTTATAAAGTATAGAGGTACCAACCCGTCAATCAATTTTTGATCACCAACCCACTAGAGGCACCAATCCCTATTTCAATTTATTAGCACCAACCCACTAGAAGCACCAACTTCCACCCCTAAATTTTTAGTCACCAACCTACTAGAGGCACCAACCCCTCATTCAATATGAAGTACTCTTCTAAAATCTATTATGACTTTGATGACCAATCTGCAATTACTTTGATTTAAAGTATGACAAAAATTGATTAAAAATATTGGAAAAAGTCTAATAACAAATATCCTATGTGATTTCTCACTCTCTTCTTTATCCAATTTGATATTATGCTAATCATAAATCTCCCATAAATTTTCCAAAAATCTTCACAACTTGCTCTTCATAAGTCAGCAAGTAATCTTCTTATAATCTCCTCATATACAAATCTTCTTCTAATAATTTATTCTCCTCTCATATAATCCTACTAGTGTACATAAGATATATTATTTTTACTCCACACACATATTTCTACTCAAATAATATTCATTATAATATTTCTTCTTATATTTAGTTGATACATTTTTTATTCTTCCACATTAGATCTTCTTTCAAATATTTTATGGATCAAATAATGTTTCATTACCTGAATAAAATCCTCTTCATAAGTGCTAAAATAATTTATAACTACTATAAAGTTTTCCTTTAAATTCCCTCTAATGCTCCCCACAATTCTTTCATCAAATCTACAAATTAACTCCTCGTGATATGCTCATCATTTGCTGGTGTATTTGTAATATTATTATTTATCTTACACTCTCACACCCTCTCAAACCTTCATATGTAGATCTTAATATGTTTCCTTGATATTCACTTCTTTCTCCAAACACACACTTTTATCTCACATTAAAAATAGCATTTTATACATGCTTGAACAACCACAATCTTCATGAAGGAAGGCATTCTTTCATTAAGAAATGTTAAGCTTTACTAATTACACCACCTCATATCTTAGAACATGAATAAGACAAATTTTGTTCTATAATATGAAGCACTTCACACATATATCTCCTAACTAGTCTACCTTCTAATATCCTTCAAGATAAACCACTTCAAATAATAATAGCTTCAATTATATATATAGTCACTACTCCTCAGATGATTTTTGATTTCTCCATCTAGTTCAATTATCTTTTTTAATCATATCCCATATCTTTCTTTAAGTTGACCTTGTAAATAAATCTTTGTCATGACAACTTAATTTGAAATATAATCACTATCTTGTTTAACACTTGCTTCATGCCATTTAATTGTTTTAATCACTCCTCATCACATTTTCAAAATTGTATTATTAACAAATGATTGTCCTATATATAGAGATCACACCATACCATATGTTATGAATAAGATAATTTTTATCTTTTTTATGGGGATACCTTCTTACATATATCTCCACATAAATCACACCATCTTATCTCGATTTAAATAAGGCTCTATGCCTTATATGGATGCTATACATTACAAGAAAAAGTCGACCACCTTTGATAGTAGTTTAAATATTTAAACTAATATCTTTGGCGCTATACAACCATCTTATAGTTGGCTATCATCACGAGGACTTATTTATTATTTCAAAAACATTTTGCATTACTTCTAAAATTTAGCCCAAGATATATAAGTTTAAAAATATTTAATTTAAAATTTAAACCAAACCATATATTGGCCCCATCATTATCTTTTTCAACCTTGTATCTTTTCCCAAGCTTTATCTTTGATCAACATCTAATCCAATTAACTCTTCTCCAACTTTCCTTTAGGCATAACTGTGGTGTTGGCACCACAATGAATCATATAATTGTGTAGCATCTTATCCCCTACAATGAGGGTCAAGAAGAACGAGATAGGTTTTGGCTTACTTACCTCTTCGTTCACTTCCTTTTCTTTTGTGTATATGAATATCGCAACTCCTAAGGCCCGTGACTCTTTAACTAGCTCTTTTCATTTCTCGTGATTATGTTATGAGACTGCATTGGCTTGCAATGGTCTTTTATCTTCCCCCAAATCCTCCCACAACAAGGATTTCTACTCTAGGATAACCAAAATATCCCATAAAGATATGTGGGTTGGGTCTTTCTTCAATTAATCTACTACAGTGAGTGGTCCATGTATGGGGGCCTTTGGCTCTTTTGTTTTATTCAAAATTTCCTCACTCCACTTTTTTGGCACTGGATCTACTACTAGTGATTCCATGTCCTTCTCAATGATTGGATTAGGTTGCAGCATACAAGTGCATGCTCTTTGATCAACCTCCTTTTGGACCGTGCATAATGATCTAACTGAACCTGAGGGGTTTTTGACATTGATGCCTCATTAACAAACACTACATCTTCTCCCTCCGCCCAATAAAACAGAGCATGGTATAAAAAAATTTCCCCTTCTTGCTCAACTCTCAAGGGGCATGCCTCGCATTTGCAACACTAGGATACCATTTTCCACTCCCAAGGATTGATAGGCATATGCGCTTGTATTAGCAGTGATTCCTTGGTTCTACTATTCTAGGACCATCTATTGGAGGTTACCCCTTAGGCAGTTCTAAGGCATGTGTGCATTATTATAGGGGAAACAAGTTATGAATTAGTTTAATCTTCTAGATTATTTTTCCATGCCATTAATTCTTTGTTATGATTTTGTGATACAAACTATAATGGGGTCTAGACTGAGGCTATATGATTTGAAGGCTATGATTGATTTTTCACTCATAGCTCCTTCTTGGTGTTGGTTATGCTGGAAGGGAGGCTTGTTTCCTTGAAAATTATGGTAAGGAGGTTTATGTGTTTTATTTTACTACCACTTAAGGTTAAGTATCTCATTGGAGAAGGTTTGTAATAAACTCATCATATCATTCACTTCATCAACCAAGGATGAAGGAGCAACTGCATTAGTTTGTGAACTGGGATAAACATACATTGAAGGAGGCACAACATAGTTATACATGCATAGGTGGCTAGGGAGGGAGCTTTCCAACATCTATAAGATCATTCTTGGCTCTAATGGCCAAGTCATATGCATCTAGCAGTGTTAGTTCTCCCATCAATTGGATCATTATGACTATGTAAAAATTAAAATCCTTTATGTAGGAAACAATAGTCATACTTGCTGGAGGCCTAGTCGTCAAAGGGATCCTTTACCAAATTTTTTGAAACCTAGTGTTGAAATCTATGACAACCTCTTGGGGAGCCCTTTTACTAGTTATTAGTTGTTGGAGTAAGGAAGATCGATCACCTTTTTCTATAAACGCTTTGAAGAAAATATCTCCAAGTTGATTCCATGTATCACTTGAATTCAAGGGAAGGTATTTGTACTAGCCTTGAGCATTCCTTTGGAAGGAACCAGCAAGCAACCTTAAGGCCACACTTTATTCGGTTATGATGATGCACCATGCACATGTCAATGACATCAAGACCCTCTTTCTTAGAACATTTGAAAAAATCTATTATTATTAAGTTAGTTTGAAATAATAATTATTATTGTGGATAATTTATAAAGTTAAAACTAAAGGAAAAATAAATTTAAAATCAACAAATTAAAATATTTAGAAAACCAAACAGATACTTTGAAAATTAAATAAAATTGTGATGCAAAAGTTTATTTATGGAAATATGAATCTTTTTCAAATTATGGGAGAATGAAAAATAAATAAATTTTAATTATTTGAAAGTTGCCATATTTATCTACTTCAAATTTCTAATTTCTCTTCCAATTAACACCTCGAATCTTATCAGTTAACTCCATCTTGTTTTAGAATTGAAATCATTCCTTATCAATTAACTACTCTTCTTTTATGGAAACTTCATTTTATAACTATGCATAAAGTGGGAAACTTCATGTGCACCATTATCCATCTTTTTAAATAAAAAAATTCATTAGTGTCCTCTCATGAGTTAGACTAGAAACTTTTCATTCTCTCCTCTAATCTTAACCATCAATTTTGCTACCAAATCTTGACCGTCGATCAAGCATACATCTCTTATAAAAGGAAGTGGGAAATGCATATGACAATTTTTGTTTCTAAGGGAGAATATCTTAATTTTATAAAAAAATAGGTATGATAGTTTTAGTTTTCTTGAAAAAAAATTATTGCACAGAAGAAGAAGACACCAATAGATTGAGAAAAGGGGGTTTCGTGTTCAATCCTTCTTGAAAGATTTTAGATAAAGCTTAATAAGTGTAAGTTATTTACTTGCATTACTTTTTTAATTATCCTCTCTAATTAATTTAATTTATATGTAGTTCTTTCAAATTTAATCTCCTAGAAGGGAAAAATAGGTTCGATAGTTTTGCTTTTCTTGGAAAAATTTTACTACATGGAAGAAGAAGAAGTGTGGAGGAAAGAAGAAGATGACAACAAAGATATTAAAAAAAAGGGTTTCTTGAACAATCTCTCTTGCAAGCTTTTAGAGGAAAATTCAGAATGGTAAATGATTTGTTTTTATTCCTCCTTGCTCTCCTCTTTAATTTCTTCAATCTATCAGTAATTTTCTTTCAAATTTAATCTCCCTATAAAGTCAATTCATCAAATTCAAATCTACCCAAAATAATTTTTTTTAATTCTTTTATCTTCTATTAAAATCATTATGTATGATGAAATATTTAAATCTAAGATCATTCTTGTTTATTTACAATTTTCTTTTAAATTAAAATTCTATTTCATAAATTCATGTTGATTAAAAGAATATATATATTATTTTTATAAGATCTACAAATAATAAATTGATTTGTGTATGAACTTGTATAATTAATATTCAAGTATTAAATTAGAAATATAGAAATCATTTATTATTATTTTTTTAATTTAATATATTTTTTAAAATGTCCCTTTTTAAAAGATCAATTTATATATAAAATTTGATATATTTTTTTAAGTTTTTAAAATATAAATGTTTAATATATAAATATTTATAAATTATTTTTTATATGTTTAGATTACTCTATATATAAAATAAAAAATAATTAATAAGAATAACATATGCATTATAATATTAGATTAAATAAATAATTATTAAAATATTTTTAATATTTTAATATAAAATTTACATATAAATAAATAAAATTAAAAACATATGTATATGCTTAGAATAAATTAAATACTTTCAAATAGATTAATTTAAATGCGATTATATATATAATATTTAAATAATAAATTTAAAATCATAAATAAGAAAATTTATTTTGTTAATTTTGTAGTAGGTTTTAGTTTATAAGATGATTATTAAACTTACTAACTAAATTGGTAATTATAAGTTAATGTTAGAAATTTAAGTTAAGGAAAGTTATTATTTAATTATTTATCTTTTCATGGTGAATGTAATAAAATTAGGAGGGAATGATAAGGTAGTTAAGATTTTTTTGCGGGTATGATTTAATACTAGAGGGGTTCTATCCAAGGGGGGTTGATGTAAGGCAATGTTAAATCTAATCCTGTTCAATTAAAACCCTTTAGATGGAACCTCTCAAGGCTTAAATTATTAGTTTTTTTTTTTAAAAAGTGATTTCAGGTAAAAATCAAGATGTCCCAAAAGTGAGACACACTATTGGGGTAGCACCCCCTAATAGGGGTGATGATGCCATCTTTTACTCCATGATTATCCCCCATAACTACTCAGAAGCTACATTATTGATAGCTAGTGGTGAGCATTCATTCTTTAGGATGCATGCAGGTCAACCACACATCAGTCTCTACCATTTGTTCGCAATGGACCCACCAAGATTTTGGCCAATCGTGCATCATATACTACCTGTGATGCTTAGAAGCCCTTTTGTGTTGCACTAGCTTTACATGTGTCTTGAGGGAAAATAGGCAGTCGATAAAATAAAAACATCACTTATTCCTTCTAGTTGGTGTGCAAAACCACCACGTGGCATCTCACTGCATTACGCCTTAAGTGTAGTCCCCAAATTTGATAGCAGTTGTGCGGGATTGACAAGTGGTTTTATCTCGCACGAGAATTTGAACTTGACCACAAAAACCATAGCAACATGAAAAAGGAAGACATTATTCCTAACAAAGCCTTGGGAAAGAACCCTTCAGAGAAAAAGGTGTGATAGATAAAGTCTACATAAACCATGTATATGATTTTCCAAACTTCTACTCATATATCTTACTCATCCTGATTCTTGTTGACTAGTGATGTGTAAGGATTGGTAGTTATTAAAAATAACTTAGGGAGATTGCAAAGTTGCAATGGTTCATGTTATTTTGAGTCAATCTTATTCAATGTATACCTTTACAACCATAACAAGTGAGTAGAAACTAGCCAAGCATGCAAGTATTATTGTTTAGTACTCAAAATCAATATTTTGCTAAGAGTGCTCATTAGTATGCTAAATATGCTTGAATGATCTAGGATGTTCATTTATGTGTTTTGATGTTCAAATGAATATCTTTAAACACCAAGATAGTGAATTATCACACACAAATGTGTACCAACTTAGTTACTAATGGTTAGTGGAAATGGGTGGGAGTTAACAATTTGAATTTTTAAATATTTAAACTTTATGCTAGATCCACGTCATGTGGGATTCCCAACACATTGTAAAAATGACTTAAGATGATGCTAGATCTTAGGATTAGGAATATATTTCTGGAAATATGTGCCAATAAATGAGACAAATGTGTGAGATTACTTGTAGATATTGTTAGGATAGGGTCAAATATATGAGAATGTATGTAGATGAGAATAAGTGAAGATGGATAGATATAAGTGAAAATATCAAACTTAATGCAAAAGAATGTCAAATATTTCAATGTTATTCTATTAAGATATTCCAATGAAATGAACCCAAAACTAAATATAAATTAAAGTCAACATGCAAATTTCATCATTACAAATATCTTATATATTATAGACAATAATTATCTGTATAGAATTTTTTCCCTATATATTTTTTTTTATATATGCTTATGATGCTGTTTGTTGCCACATAAAATTTAGACAACATTGATAGCTCTACTCCAGTTATAATAAAACATAGTTTTTATGTCTTACAATATAAGCGTTACATAAAATAAAACAATCAGAGATGCATAAAAGTTGCAGTATATGCAATACAGAATGTATTTTAAAGACATTTCCAGAGATTTCTCGAAGTGGAGGATATAATTCAGTCCCAACACCAATATAATCAGTTTTATATAATATCTATGGTTCCTCGTATTCACAGGTTCCAATTCCCCCTCTTTTCTCCTAACCTGATGGATTTGCATTGCGTAAATTAAGAATTAAGGAGCTCCAATAGTCAAGCATCACTTTGGGAGTCTGTCTTATTCGAGCCTCATGCGCATAAATTGCCTGAACACAAGGAAATAGAACTTTCAGCAATATGGAGTCAGAAAGGGTTAATTTATCTCCATTTTCAAGGAATTAAATAGTAAATCTAGAATTTCCAGGCATGACTAGCACTTGAACTTTTGTGTGTAAAGAATGTTCGTTGGAATGCTCTCTTTATGTCATTGTTTTTCATTCATAATTAAAGAGAACCTTCACATAAAAATAAGTCTATGCAGATTAGGGGCAATGTGGAAAAAAAGCACTTGAACTTTTATGTGTAGAGAATGTTCATTGGGTTGCTCTCTTTCTCTGCTATGTCATAATTTTTTCATTCATAATCAAAGAGAATCTACGTGCAAAAACAAGTTTCCTAGGAACAGGTGTACAAGAAAAGTGAAAAATAAAATAGAGTTGGCTTTGTTGAAAGATATCAAGATACAATATGCAAATGTGCAAAAGTTGACTTCATCCAAAAGTCGAAAAGAAATTTACTAATTCAACTTATTCCATAAAAAAATTGAATGATATACATTTATCTTCTCATAATTAGATCTCCATCCACCTTTACAAGATAAACTCTATAAACCACTACTAAGGGCTTTAATAAAAACGTAGATACAAGTTGTTACTTAAAAGGAAAAGAGATATATCCAAGGACAAAGCAAGAAATACTTCAAAGCATCCTTGGCTTTGAAACTCTCATAATGATTACTTAAAAGGTCTAACTGTGTTGGTTCATGATAGTCACTGGTAAAATGTATGAAAGGATTTCAATGAAACAAGCTTTTAAACATACCTGTTCTGTTTGTCTCCCCAGTTGCCGGAATTTTTCCCTCCAGAGCCCTCTCAATTGTTTAGACCTGAGGATTTATAGTCTGGAAAAGGAACTTCGCCTGCCTCAATGCAATTCAAATCATCTAACAGAATATCATAATGCCCTTTTACGTCAGCGAGAGATTTCCCATCAACCATGGCAGCCACATTTTTCCAACGGTCAGGAGTGTCTTTGTCATAAATAGCTAATGCCCTTTCAAACAATTTATTTTGCTTGGTTGTCCAGATTGATGTGGAATTTCTTCCAGATGATGAACCTTGATCAGCCATCCTATTAACTCGGGATTTTAGGGAAACAAATTCAGGGTAGAACTTATAGGGACAATGTACTGCACCTTGATATGCTCTGTCGACCTTGGAGTAAAGCAGTTCTTGTAAAAGAAATTCCAGAGGACTTAGTTATACCTCACAGACAAGATTAGTAAGCAAGTAACAATAACAACTGGAGGTAGTCTGTTTGCCAGGAAGTTTAAAAGTTCATTCAAATTAAACTGACAAATAAATATAAAACCTAAGGACTAAAACAATAGCAAAGGTAGAAGACAAAGGACTAATAAGTCATGCCAAAATCTCAACAAATGCCTTAAACGAGAACTAAGAACAGGGATATTCAAATTTAGAAAAAAATAGAAGTTGAAGACTTCAGGGGATATATTGATACAGGGGACTTTTGGGCATCGAGGCTAATTACTATTGAGATTCTACTGTAGGGGAAGCGGTTTGCTCTGGGCACTGCAAATGGGTAATCTAGATGTCCTTATAAATAGGGTGGAGCTTGGGTTGTGTAATAGTGAACCAGTTGTCAGAATCTGTAGAAGAGAAGAGGAAATGAGAATGAGTGACTCATCTCTATGCAGGCCACAGGATGGACTCTTAATCCAGATAAGAAGAATAGGAATCAAAAGAACATCACTGTCTAGCGATCAGAATCCACCATAAAGATTCCCTTCATTGTCAGTCGGAAAAGACAGCACTGATGATTGATAAAAGGAGGCAAAAGATTGGAAACCCATCAATACTCATTATATGATCATCAAACTGTTTTAATCCACTTCATCGTAGCACAGGTGAAAAAGTTTTTATTAAATCAAAGAGTTTAACCCACTCTGGTAATATGGCAAAAAAAAACTTAAAGAGTGGTTATTATGGAAAGATAAAGTTGTTAATTGAGCAGTTGAACATCCCATTGCATTATCTGAGGTGAGAGAGGGGTAGATGGATTATACTTAAGAAATGTTGAAAGAAAGAATTTAGATATTCTATAGTAAGGGAGTGGTGGAGATGGAATGACACTTCATCATAAAGTGCATAACTTATGAGCATATCCGCACTCAGTATGAAAACAGTCTGAAAGTTGACAGTCTATATGAATTATTTGAGAGAGAGAGGATTAGCAAGACTGTTGACTTCCTGATCAAAATCAATAATAATAAATCTGACATTGAAAGGTGTTTGAAGATAAGTTAGATAACTTAAAACTGTGGTTCTTAATCCCTTAGACCGCTTAATCTTCATAAATGCCATTCAAATCCCTCATTCATTCACCAGAAATCAGGCTGTTAAGATTTTAATATGCCATATAATTTGACATAATACGAAGATCAAATTGGCTTTGTGTCTTTTTCTCGGTATATAATTCATGGTATATAGAACCTTTTATTTTGTGCTGAATAAAAGTTGGCCATATGCTTCAATGTAAAAACTACCCGCGTACAGATATGTGCTTGTATTGCTAGATTTAATCTAATTACTTAATTTTCCATGTACATCTAGCTTTTTGTCTTTTTCGTTACTAGTACCGAAAGCCTGGTGCTTTGTACAGGCATAAATTGGTCCTCAATACCATACAAGTTGGCATACAGCAATGCATGATTGGAGATTCTTAACCAAGAATAGTTTTGTTGTACAAAATATATACTTCTCCGGACTGGCTTTACGTCAGGGCAGTCCTTGTCTTCACATAGCTGATTCATAAAGTGACTTGTAAAATTGAGAACACGAACATACAGTAAGATGATTGATTCATCATATTCTGACACTGGCCCTGCTGAGGATTTTTCTTCACTCATTCCGAATTAGACGTCCAGAGATAGTACTACTAGTATGTAGAATATTGTACGTGGAGTCAGAAGCATTTGTCTTGTGTATTAAATTATTGCACCATGTAACTTTATACGTGCCCGAAGCAGCTGGCATTGAAAGATGACAGTAATTATGTCTTCGAGTGTTGTAAAATTATTTTAGTACTTTGTAAAATTATTTTAGTACTTGCTCACAGGAAGTATAGCATTTCAAATTGTTTAACGGGGTTAATAATTTGTGTACCTTTTAGCAAATGATGTGTCTGAATTATTTTGTGGGAGTGAAATTTGACGGTTTGGTTATGATTTGAGAGGTAAAGATGTAATTGTTTTAACAAAACATATTTTAAGTGGCATTTATCGAGGATTTGATTAGACGTTGTAAAAGTTTTAGTGCAAATGTGAAGGTTTGAGTCATTCTTGCAACCTTCACGTAGTTCGAGAGAGGCAACTACTTTTCAATAATAAAAAAAGACCCTTTTAGGTGTGGTTTTTTTTAGTAATAATCTATTCATGTCTTTAATGTTTTTTTGCACTGGATGAGAGTTGTTTAGTACGTTTTACAGTACTATTTAAGGACATATAATGATTATAAAGCATTAATGTAAAGTGGTAAAAAGATAGTTTGTAGGTGTTTCTTCGACCAATCAAATTTTAGAATTTGAGTGTTAAGTGTTATTTGTTTAGTTTGGATTAAAAAGATGCATGGTTTTTAAGGCCACAGTAGCTTTGTTCTTGTCAACGTGGTCGCAGATCGAGAGCTTTCTTGTTTGGAAAGTCATTTGCATTAAGTGCACGATATGCAAACGCTTGTTAACTTTAGAAAACATTCTAGCTATGCATTCTACCTTTTTTTGATATTCTAGAATTGTCCTTGGCTGGTGACTTGACCATCCTCTGTGGCTTTGAGCCCCTTTATGCTCTTTACAAAATTCTTTATGTGGGAGGGTGGAAAGTTAGTAGGCGGCAACATAAGCAACTACATTGCAACATTTGCATAATTACCTTTTAGTGTGAGTCTTTTAATGTTCCTTTGAAAGCAAGTCAGTGCTTTTAGCTATATGTCTACATGGCACAAGATTTTGAGAATAATAAGTTTGATAGGTTTTGTACATTACGCAATTGGTGAAGAATGGGTGATGAGAATAATATTAGATTTTGAAAATAATATTATAATATATCTATTATATAATAAGTATTATTATATATAATAAAGTTAATCAATATTATTATTTATGATATTATCGATAAAATTAATAATATAAAATTATGTTATATAATGAAATAGACATAATGTATTTATTAATTAATTCTAATAATTGTATATATTGGAGATTTATTGATTTTATCTTGAGAAACTTGCAACTAAATAAATTGACTCTCTATACAATAAAAATAGTTTATTCTAATGTTACTATTGTGTCGTAGAAAAATGGCCACTTGTCATTTTCATGGCCTTTTAGGTCTCACTTCATGGTGTTTTTCTATGTTGCTCTAATTTTATGTTGCGACATAGCTTGAACATGCTTATTTAGGTACTAAAATTCAAAGAACAACATCTTGAGAAGGTGTTGTGAAGTATTGTATGACATTTCTACATTCTTCTAGACTCTATTTATTACAATTCACCTAAAAATAACCTTTTCATCACTAATCAAGTCCTATTTTGAAGTGTTATAAAGTCTTGTGACAAGCTTTCATGCTTTTCTAGGCACATCTTCACTATTTATCCCTTTTTCATGCTTTGTTTGGACCCTTTATGCTCTCATATGCTTAATTAGGTGTATCTTTTAGTATTATCTTGACAAACAACATTAAATACAACATATTTCCCAACACATGTTTTCAGGTCCTAGGTGGGACCCATTCGCCATGGGTAGCGAATGAGTCCCCCTTGGCCCCAAGTTCAAAATATTTTAAATTTCCTTTCGGGATTTTATTCAAAATTACTTGATGTTGGCCTATGATGAGGTATGAATGGGTAACTAAGGCACAAGTGTGTATAAATAAGTGATCTTCAACTCATTTCAACCCCCAATCATCAGGTTCACTTATCCACCTATTCACTCAAGCATTCAAGCATTTTACAACATCTTTCCAAGCACTATTCAAGCACTTTGAAGCAACCATTGGCATTACTTTAGATTTGCATCATCAAGGGTTTGGTAAGTTGATAGCAATTGCATGTTGTTAGTTTATCATTCCTTTCCATTTCATTATCTTATTAAAGGTTTGATTAACAAAAATAGGGTTTCACCAAGGCAAACCCCTTATTCACTAACCTTAAACCATTTTACCCCTATTGTATGTTTGTTTGTAGACCTAGGTATGTAGATTTGACAAGTCTTTTGGTGTTGAAGATTGCTTTACAAGTCAACTAGGTGCTTCAAGTCAACTCAAGTCTATTTCAAGCTTGGAGAAGGTTTTGTCTGTTTCCTGCAAAATTGACTTCAACAACCTAACAAGTAGTGATTTCCAGATTTGGTGTTGCAGAGTTGTCTCCTAATTTTTCAAAAATTTGGGAGAGGATTGATTTGCCACCTATGGAAAATGAGTCCGACCTTAGGACTAAAAATCTAAATTTTGTCAAATTCCAGATCCCAATAGACATAAACTTGTTCCTGACAGTTTTTCACCAAGAGGAGGACTAATTCACCACCTTGGGCGAATGATTCCCACTGTGAAAAATTAGTGATTTCAGCCAGCATCCAAAACACTCTAGATTCATCATTTTTTGCCCAGGTGCACTCAGATTCTTCTTGTTCCTTTCTGTTCTACATATTTTCTTCATTTAGTTCATTGTTGCATTGCACAATGTGTTTTCAAACATAGCTTTAATTTCACTTTTGCATTTTTTTCATTCATTCAGGTTAGTCAATTTCTTTCAGTTAACTTCATTTAGGTTATACAACATCACACCTAACATTATTTGAATGAACCATTAGCATTTTTGCTCCTATCTCTCTCCTTTTAGGTGAAAAACCCTAGAAGTGCAAGAGTTGTCCATATGAGCCAAAAATCAATGGTTCATTTTGGTGAACTCAAATTTTGAGCTATTTGCATTTCTGATTTCATTTACATATTGCATCCTAGTTTGCATTTGCATTCAATTAGTACATTGTTTTGTTTTTGCATTTTAGGACACTTTATCTTGCATTAGTGAAAGCTTCATTTAGATTTTATTTTTGCATTGCATCTCATTGAAAAAGGTAGAAATATGCAATTTGCATCCTTGTTTGCATTTTGTAGAGCATTAAAATCACATTTCAAATTCTAAAAAACACATAAAAACATCATACTGGGACTCATTCACCACCCAAGATGAATCCGTCCCTTTGCACTTGTTAAACAACATTTTTAGCACTTTTCTGGCATTTGTTTTCATTTTTGTTTTCTATAGTTAGATCTCAGTTATAGTTAGTATTATTCCTGTTATTTGCATTGCAAACTCTTAGATTTGTTTACATTTGCATTCACCCCTCCTTTGTGGTACTTGCATGAGTGTTTGGTGCCCCATTGACAATACTTTAGTGAGAATAAGTTCTAGACTCATGGCCTCCCATAATAACACTTTTGTTGTGGACCTTGGGATATCACGAGCTCCTACTCCTAGTATGGAAAATGGTGTATTAGCCCTTGAAAATACCACTTCCATGCCTTCACCTTTCTATCCAATGGATGTTGACAACCAAAAAAATCTCTTCCTGAAGACAAGGTCACTAGTATTCATGAAGAATTTGCACATTTACAACAAGGCTTGTCACTTGAAAACATTTCCCAAATTTCTATACCTGCCATTGCCAATCTTCATAATTTGATTGAAAGTGATGATGGCTTGCAAGTGATGAAGAAGATTGTCAAGATTTACAATAAATATACCTCTTCTAATACCCAATCCACAACCATTCCTGTAAGCCAAGGAGGACCTCAAGTTTCGCCCCCTTCAACCATAGCTTCCATACCAACTTATACCAATCCACAAGTCCACACAACTATACATCAAGTTAATTGTTCAACTACTTATTTCTCGATTCCAACTAGCATTCCTACTTCTCTTGTGGCATTGCAAGTCCCGTTCACCACCTTCACACCCCATAGTATTCCTTTCACTTCACCTAACATCGCTTACACTCCATCACCATTTTCCCCCCCATCTCAACCCACATACCCTAATCCCCTTCTTACACAACTCCTTACCATCGTTTCATCCATGCAACATCATCTTTCCACCATTAGCCAAGGTCAATCCACTCCACCTACATATCATGTCCGTAGTATCCCTTTATCATTAGAAATCTTATGTATCCCGATGCCACAAGGGATAGAAATGCCTTGGTTTGAGAAATATGGAGGAAAAGGAGACCCTGTCAACCATGTTCATGCCTATACAACTTTGTGTAGTGACTTCATCCTTGATGATAAAATGTTAGCCAAACTATTTCCAAGGACCTTGAAAGACATTGCCTTAGAATGGTTTTCCAACTTGCCTAATCATTCCACCCATTCATTCAATGAATTGGAAAATGCTTAAATCATAAGTAACTTTCAAGTCCACATGACACCTAAAAAGATAATGGCTGACCTTATGCGATGTAGACAAAACATAGATTAAAAAAAGTAACAGATTTTATCTCACAATACCAATTTGTGTATGCTCAAATTGATGTCAAGATTCCTAATGCACATCTACAAAAGATGTTTATTGAAAACTTGCACACACGCCTTCAAGATAAATTAACAATGATGAAACTCCCTTTGTTTATGCATTTATGCACAACATTTTGTGAATACCATAATTTAGTTTCAAGTCATGATTCAAAATCCACTTCTAACCAAGCTGAAAAACCTGAACACAACAATCAAAACTAGAATAACCAACAAAACTTCTACAAACCAAATAGAGGCTTTTTGTAGTTTAACCTGCCTCCTCAACCTCACGCGCAACCAACTCAATCTATTCCAAATCAAGTGGCAATTGCTAAAGCAATGGTGCCTTATACGTATGGGGACCCAAAGAGATAGTTTACTCCCATACATGACACCCTTCATAATACAATGAACCAATTAATTCAACAATGCCTACTAAATTTTCCACCCGTCTAACCGCTTGATCCAAACCAACCTTTACCACCCTCCTTCAAACCTAATGCTTATTTTCATTTTCATCGCTAGAATGGACATGACACTAAACATTTCAAGAATCTCCAACATTTAGTTTAAGACCTGGGTATGTGCAGGATCATGATGGGCCAAAAAGTAGAAATATGGTGGGTATGTGGTTGATGACTATTTTTTTACCCAAAATTGATGAAACGAAAAGGGTTTTTAGAGGAGATTCTTAGCTTTCCATCGATATAAATTATGCTTTATTTTTAATTTAATAAGTAATTATTATTCATTTTCTATTCAAATTATGACTAAAGTCCTTATTGATAGGCTGATTGAAAAACATCTATAGCTTTCAAACGGTATCACATTTTTGAATCCAAAACATGCGTCACATTCTATGCTTACATACTATAGGATTAAAAATTAAAATTGAATTTCATGAAGTTTTGACCAAGTTAAAGGTGGTTAGACATACGAGTTTTTACTTTTTAAAAAGTTGTAATAAAAGTTCATAATTAATTATTTACTTGGAAAAAAATTACAAAAAATATGCATCACATCGGGGCATGAGTCCTATACTTATATCTAAAATATTATAAAAAAATATTATCGTTTTATTGTGGTTAGGGTGGTCAGACACACTTACTTATTTTTTCCCTAAAATTTAAGTACCACTGCATTGAAATTTCAAATTTTCACCAAATAGATTTATAAATAAACCTAGTAGTTTAGAAACTACATTCAATTTGCTACAAATTTTATTCTTACATATTTTTGAAATAATATAGATAACTTATTCAAATTTTTATGTCAAGTTGCCTAACTCTGATTTTTCTGAATTTTTTGCCACTTAAGGGCCTGTTTTTTCCATGATGATCCTACACATACCCACATCATTGATTGAGGCCATTTGTCCATTATGTGTGTTAATGATCAAGGCAATAAGTCTGTTGCACCCCCTAACTAAAATTTGCAAATTTTCACTAATCCCATGCCTAAACATACTACCTTATTTGTCAAGGCTAGCAACCCTTCAACCACTTATTTAATGACTGTTGATACAAACAATGAACAATATGATACACCTACCCCTATTACTATGGAAACTCCTATGGAAGAACTTGTAGCTACAATAAATGTTATCCCTCATAAGGGCCAAATCACTAAATCTCTTGATATTACTTTTTCTACTAAAGGCATCCTACAAAAACTTCCTAATGGTCCTCTTTACATAGCTGGCAGAATCTATAATAAGCCCACTAATGGGATATTAATAGATCATGCTTGTGGCAAGAATGTGATCATAGAGGAGTTTCTAGTATTACATGAGCTATATCAAGATGAATATAATAAACTAAGTGCATGGATTAAAACACATACTAGGTTTGCATGCCCTACAATCAGATCAATCGTACTCCCCTTATAGATAGGACCTAAAACTTTCGATGTAACATTTTAAATTATTCCACAATCTGACCAATTTGCGGCTAGGCCACCTTGGATTCGCTCAATGAAAGTAGTCTCATCAATTGTTTACAAGTGTTTGAAGTTTCCATATGATAATGAGATAGTCACCATACACCATAGTGGCTTTAATCCTTTATCTTCCAAAGGTAATTTTTCATTAGAAGCCTTTTGGCCTACACCTATGGAACCCATTAACCCCGGAAAGGACTTCTTTTTCATTGCTTATCAAAAGTTTAAAGCGAAAAAGATAGCTGAATTGTCTCTTCAGAACTCATCCCCATCCACTTCCATGCTTCCTATCATAGATGAAACCATGCTTCAACCTGAGTCCAACATCAAGCAAACCATACAACCTCCTGAACAACCACCCCTTGATACTTCCCCGCCATCATTTAAACGACCAAGGGAAAATGAAACCACTCCTATCATGCCCCCATGCCTTAAAAGTACATATATTTAAGCCAAAGAGAAAGTGGTTGATCCATCCTCTTCGATTTCTTTTGTTCTTCCCTCTTCGGAAGTAGAACCTATGATGACTCCATCCATTCTTACACCTCAACAACTCCAAAACTGAATTAAACAAAACCTTGGTTTTGGGGAATGTAGGTGTCATCGTCGTCTCCTTGCTTGTCAATCTTGCATAGAAGAAAATAAAGAAAATCAACCTTTGACCAAAGTAATAGATGACCACCCTCCTTCTCCTGACCCACCACAAGATAGTCCAGTGCAACAATCCCAACAAATTGAACCAATCCAACAACCTCCACTTTTGATCCATCCATCCTTAGAACTCACCCTTCGTCCTCATGTTGTCATTAATCTTGATGATGATGATGATGATGATGTGATGATAGAAAAAATAGATGAAGAAGTACATAATGATTTAACTTCTTTATTTTCATCTACAATGAGCTTAAATGATACATCCTCTCCACCATTTGAAGAACCTAGCATCACTCCTAGTTTGGCACTTTCAGTTATTCCTTTAGATAGTCAACTGCCCTCGCATTACACTGAACATGATTGAGAGGCAGATGAATTGTTAAATGGTTGACTTGCATTTCCCTAGTTTCCTTCCTTTTTTCTTTTCTTTTTTTCTTTTTCATGTGTGTATTTGTTCCCCCATATCATGTGTTTGATATTCCCTCTCTTTGTACACTTCTTCTATTCATATCTCTCTTCTTCTATATGTCATACATTGTATTTTTTTCTTTGTTGTTTTGTGTTTTCCTTTTGGCGATGACATAAAGCATAGAGACACCCTATGTCTCTTCCATGTTAACCCAATTGGTCCTTTTTCTTTTTTAATTTTCTTGTGTTTTCGTTTTGGGGATGACACAAGGCATTGAGACTAAAATGTCTCCTTCATGTTGACCCAAAATCTTTTTCATTTTCTTTTGTGTCTCTTGTGCTCTCCTTTTGGGGATGATGCAAGGCATTGAGACCATAATGTCTCCTTCATGTTGACCTAAAAGCTTTTTCCTTTTCTTTTTTCTTTTCATTTCGCTTGTGTTTTCCTTTTGGGGATGATGCAAAGCATGGAGACTGCAATTTCTCTTCCTTGTTGACCCAAAACAGACCTTCCTTTTCTTCTTTTTTTGCTCTCTTTATGTCATTCTTCCAGTTCTATGTGCTTTGGGGAATGATGACAGTTCTGAGCTCTTTCATAAAAACATTCAACAACGAACATACTGACCCAAAATCCATAGATCCCTTATGTGTTTGGTGTGTTTTCTTTTCTTGGGGGCAACTCCCTTTCTTTGTTTTTCATTTTTCCTTGACATGACGCATCATAACTTCGAAACATATGACTTGGCATAGGGCTTTCTAGGTTGGCTCTCATGTCTTGTTATCTTTTTGCATTCTCTTTTCTTCTCTACTTTAAAGTAATTGCTCATAGAATAATGTGTACCAATTCCTTTAAAGTGGGGGGCATACATTACCATAATCATTTGCATTCTTGGTTCCTAGTGTAGCCTTGTCATTTATATGATGTGTTTTTCACTTTGTGGATGACATTGGGTGTGATGTCCTTCATAAGTGTGATCTATCTCAGCATATTGCATTCCTCTTGGCGGCCTGATGCGACACACTACATCCCCTAAGTTGTGAATATACTATTCTTTGATTGGTCCTCCCTTGGAGACATTAGACACGATGTCTCCCAAGTGATTGACCTTGCATAAACTGAAGAAGACTCCTTTGAACACACTTTAAATTTTTACATTTTTTCATTTTTTTTACCTTTTTTCCACCTTCCATAATACAGCTTGCATGACTGTGGTCCTTTGTCTTTTTTTTATGTTGTTTTTTTCTTTTCTCTTTGTGGCACCTTGTTAAATTTATCAACGAGTATAGCTTTAATATGGTTGAGCAAGAAGCCCACCTAGTGGCATGAATTTTCCCCATAGCCACCTTTGTGTTTGTGAGTGCATACCAACTAGTGTATGTATCTTACCTTTTTGGGCTTTCTCACCCCACGAACAACTAGTTCTGTGGCCCCAGAGTGAGTATAGTTGGGCTTTCTCACCCAACAAACTATCATGTGTTTTGTTGCCCTAGATTGAGTAGACATTCTCTTTTTCAAACAATAAGCCTAGAACTAATCCAAAACTAGTTGGATTGACGATTGAAGCTTCATCCAATTCATCTGAACACTTGTGTGTTGCTTTCTTCTTATGCTTAGTTTTCCACAAGATCTTCATCTTGGGGGCTTGATCATCCCACTCGATTGTTGTCATTCCATCTTGCTAGTGTAAGTGCATTCGAACCCTCCTCTTGATGTTCACGGCTACTTTAGTGTGAGTTTGAAGCAACTTCATCCTCTCACTAAAGTGGGGGATACATGTGCCATAGAAAAATGGTCCCTTCTCATTTTCATGGCTTTTTAGGTCTTGTTTCATGGTGTTTGTCTATGTTGCTCTGATTTTATGTTGTGACATGGCTTGAACATGCTTATTTAGGTACTAAAATTCAAAGAACGACATCCTGAGAAGGTGTTGTGAAGTGTTGTAAGACATTTCTACACTCTTCTAGTCTCTATTTATTACAATTCACCTAAAAATCACCTTTTCATCACTAATCAAGTCCTATTTTGAAGTGTTGTAAAGTCTTGTAACAAGTTTTCATGCTTTTCTAGGCACATCTTCACTATTTATCCCTTTTTCATGCTTTATTTGGCCCCTTTATGCTCTCATATGCTTAATTAAGTGTATTTTTTAGTAATATCTTGACAAACAACAAGAAATACAACATATTTCTTGACACATGTTTTCAGGTCCTAGGTGGGACCCATTCGCCATGGGTGGCGAATGAGTCCCCCTTGGCCCCAAGTTCAAAATATTTTAAATTTCCTTTTGGGATTTTATTCAACATCACTTGATGTCAGCCTATGATGAGGTATGAATGGGTAACTAAGGCACAAGTGTGTATAAATAAGTGATTTTCACCTCATTTCAACCCCCAATCATCAAGTTCACTTATCCATCTATTCACTCAAGCATTCAAGCATTTTACATCTTTTCAAGCACTATTCAAGCACTTTGAAGCAGCCATTGACATTACTTCATATTTGCATCATCAAGGGTTTGGTAAGTTGATAGCAATTGCATGTTGTTAGTTTATCATTCCTTTGCATTTCATTATTTTATTGAAGCTTTGATTACCAAAAATAGGGTTTGACCAAGGTAAATCCCTATTCACTAACTTTAAACCATTTTCCCCTATTGTATGTTTGTTTGCAGACCTAGGTATATAGATTTGACAAGCCTTTTGGTGTTGAAGATTGCTTTACAAGTCAACTAGGTGCTTCAAGTCAACTCAAGTCTATTTCAATCTTGGAGAAGGTTTTCTATTATTTTCCCGCAGAATTGACTCCAACAACCCAACAAGCAATGATTTCCAGATCTGGTGTTGCAAAGTTGTCTCTTGATTTTTTAGAAATTTGGGAGATGACTGATTCACCACCTGTGGTGAATGAGTCCCACCTTAGAACTAAAAATCTAAATTTTGTCAGATTCGTCACCATGGGTGAATGAGTCCCACTGTGAACAATTAGTGATTTCAGCTAGCATCTAAAACACTTTAGATTCATCATATTTTACCAAGTGCACTCAGATTCATCCCGTTCCTTTCTTTTCTGCATATTTTCTTCATTTAGTTCATTGTTGCATTACACAATGTGTTTTTAAACATAGCTTTAATTTCACTTTTACATTTGTTTTCATTCATTTAGATAAGTCAATTGCACTCAATTAGCTTCATTTAGTTTAGACAACATCACACGTAATATTATTTGAATGACTCATTAGCATTTTTGCTAATATCTATCTACTTTTAGGTGAAAAACCCTAGAAGTGCAAGAGTTGTCCATAGAAGCCAAAAATCAACGATTCAACTATATAAATTTAGATTATATGTATATATATTGCATTTATTGTGGGGTACATTTATTTAATGCTTGAGGTATGAAATTAAATTATATGTCTTTTCTAATTTACTACTTGGAGAGTGTGTTAGATTGTGTAACATTTAAGTTTTAAGTATTATACTATTTTGTACATTTTTAATAAATATGCTTCAAGAATGGATATAATGATGTTTATGGTAAGGCATGTTCTAGACTATGTTTAAAAAAAAGATAATTATGGTTCTTTGGTGTAATTACAGATTTCACATTTGGCGAGATAAACACAAAGGGCATTTGTCTTTTGGGTCTTCATTTCTATAATGAATGTATTTTGGTTTGTATTTTTAAAATATATAGGAGAAGGTACAATGGTAGGTATTTCAGGGCAATACCATTGAAGTCAAGTGAGGTTATAACCTCACTGAGGCCTTAGCAGTTTTGTTTTGGTCTATGCAATTGCTTTACAATGTTTGTAGTTTTTTTAGGTGATGCAGGAAAATTATTTCATTTCTTCAATAGAAGATAAGAATGTGTAAAATGATGGCAAGAACATTTACATAATATAGGAGAGAAAATTATAGTATCATTTGAGGTTGTAGTGTTGAAGAGGCCTATTTTTTGCACAAGCATTTTGTGTTGAATTTTTTTTTATTATAATATTGAAATTGATAGTATATGTAGCATGGTTTAATACTAGAAATTTAAGTTGTGCAAAATGAAGGTGGGTTCCCCTATAACATCATTTGACAATATAGCAATTATCTAGTATTTTAGAAGTTGGTGTAATTTTCATTTAATAATTTGAGTATTATTGCATATCATATAGCTAAGTATGCCCAATAAATTATTTGAAGAAACCAATAAACATATCCATTTAAGAAAAAATACATCATATAGGAATGTGCAAAATGATGGAAAAAAAATCTATATAATATAGGACATAAATTGTAGTATTATATTAGGATCTAGTGTTGAAGAGACCTGTTTTTGGTAGAAGGATTTTTTGTGTTAAATGTTGTTTCATTATACTTTTCAAATTGAAAGTATATACAACATGGTTTAACACTAAAAATTCTTTCACTAAAATAAACTCTCTCCAATGCAAGCATCCATGTCATATAAACATGATATAATTATACCTTGCAACCAATTACAAGTTAGAATTTTTCAAGATTAAACAAAATATATTTAGTTTCCAATGTATGTGAGTTTTTTAAGACAACTTACATTTCTACTTTTACATTATCATTTTTTCATCTTTTTAAATTTTTTTTACACACAATTAATTTTCTTTTTATTATCTTCTTTCATTTTTTTGTTCGATATATATTATATGAATAATAACAATAATAATTATATAATAAAATCCCACACATGTAGCAAATTTGGCATGAGTCTTGGGTTCTATTCTGAGGCCTGGTCTTTACTCGATGCATCTAGCTCAGCAGGTGGTTTGGTGCATCCTAGGGATTAGCTGAAAGTCGGCTCAACACCACCATCAAGGGCTCATGAGGTTGAGACAAGGGGACACCCTGGATTATCAAAAATAAAATATTATATAATAAAAATTAATCATTAATTAGTATTAATATTGAATATTGTGAATTACTATAAACTCTATTATAAAATAATGATTAATATATTATAATTACTATTTGGTGGAGGAGCACCTAAAGATATCGCTAAGTCTCCATCAAGCATTTTTGTAAAAAACTGAATTTTCAAATGTAAAGCAATGTAAAAGGGTCATGTGAAATCATATTTAATGTATTTAAAGTCTCAAATAGGTCTCTATGTGGTTAACTACAAAAGTTGTCTTTTATGACAAAAGTTGTCAATTGTTGTCAATAATGTACAATTGCAAAATTTCAAGAATATGAAGAGTCAAGTGGGAAAATATAAGGTTTAGTTGATTGGGAAATGAAAATGCAGTCTGCATAACTAATGTAAAAACTCTATAAAGAATTGTAAAGGGTGAGGAAAATGTAGCCTTGGTATCTTGTAACTAATTTTGTAATAAAGAGTACCTTGTTTTATGAAAATAACATTTTCCTTTGTGATTTTTCCATATTTTGGGTTTGTATAGCATGATTAAGTCTTGTTTTCCATTGGATTGAATTGGTTAAGGTTGAGGCTCTTCAAATAAAGTGAGTTTGAGAAGATCTAAGTGAATTTAAGGGATGTTTATAGGCTTCTTTCTGGTAACTGGTTGTAAGTTCCCTTAAACAGGGTTTTTGGGAGTCCTTTAAGTTTTAAACCACCATTCCACCGATGGAGGTTAGTTATATTAGTGGAATGGGATTTTTTAGGATGATTTTTAGTTTTTGTGTGTGTGCAGGTGCAGAGGAAGCCATGGTGCAAGGTTATTGATGATGCATTCAATAAGAATTCTGAGGTTTTCCTTGAAAATGGATGGGTTAAAGCAAGTTTATGATGAAATGGATTTTGTAAAGGCTTGGAGGTGATTGTTTAAGTTTGTATAGACCAATTCTAAGGTGATGGAAGTAGTGGTAGGTGGATTTGAGGTTTGCAATGTTCTTTTTCAATAAACCCCCACTCTTTAAAGCATTGTGGAACCTAAAATCAAGGGTTTTGTTGTTTAGTGCTTTGTTGGGAATTTTAGTCCCTAAAAGTTGTTGAATCTCAAGTTTTGTGACCCAATCTAAGACTTTTTAAGGTCAATTGGTGTTTGGAATTTGATCTAATGGTACATTATTTGGAAATATGACCTATTTGGGTACATTGTGTTGTGGTACAATCAGTTTTTAGAGAGATATTTTCAAAGTAACCTCATCTAGGTTTCTGATATGCAAATGAATGCCAAAATGGGTCCCTAGAACTGTATTTTTTCTAAGGTGAATCAATTTGAATTGGATGGATAACCGCTTTTGTCATGTTGCAATACTACTTGAATATGGGTCTTTGAATACAGGAAGTTCTAAGATTATGATGGAACAGTGATATGAGTGATGGAATTTTTCTTTAAACTATTAAATTTTTTATGTTTAAGATGTATCAATGGTCTGGAAAGAGTCCTGAAGCAAAGTTTGTTGTTTTGGTGTTTTGAGTAATGTCGAATCAAGGTGACTTGAGTATGCATGCTAATCAATTTGAATGTTTCAGAGATTTTCACAAGGTATTTGGTTTATTTCAATCCAAATCATGATTAATATAGTGTCTTGGAAGTCTTGTACAAGATTATAAGCATGAATGGTTGGTTTGTTGTCATTTTTCCTTGTGGAGCAAGTTGCATTGTAGAGTAAACTGGTGCATGTTGAATGAATGGGTGGATTCAAAGTTTTCTAATTGGGTTTTTGTTTTATTCCTCTTGAAATGATGATGGTGGAGATTTTTTTGAGTTTGATAATGATTTGGAGTCAAGTTTTGAATACTTGATTCTTTGTAGAAATGAAGAATCAAGAGAAAATGAAGAGTTTTTATTGAGAGTTGAAATGATTTTTTTGGTGAATTGTCAATGGATCTTCTCAAGTTGTAAATAGGGTTAGAAGAACCCTTGTAAGCTTTTTTTTTGGTAGATTCTCTGCATCAATTGGTGTCAGAGCTAGTTGATTTTGATAGTTGGTTTGTTGAGTTATTGTTGGTTGTAGGTGCTTGATCCATCTAAGCTACAAAGAGGAAGAGTTCTAAGAAGTGTGTGTTGGAAGAAAAGGAAAGGTCTATGTTCACCATCCTCCAATGAAGATTAATCTTGGTAGAAGGTGCATAGAGAGAGTGAGGCATCTTCCAGGATCTACTGTTGGTTAAGATGGATGGCTTGCTGAGTGTGTGTGGTGAAGCAATAAGGGAGATGGATATCTATCTGAAGAAGCACTTGAGTTGGCAGCCATTTGAAGAATTCAAAGTTAGTTTGAGAGTACTCCACTAATAGGAGTAGATGAGAAGATGAAGAAAAGAAGGTCAGAGAAGGTCAAAGATGAATTGTTGGCAAAGAAGAAATATTTCTTGGAAAGGTAATATGAAAAGAGAGTCATGTGTCCTTTGGTTGAGAGAAGAAGTTAGTGGAAATTTGAGAGTTGTGAAAGGAAAATCCTATGCCATTTTAAATGAGAAGAGTGATTGTGAACCTGATGGGCAGAGAAAGAGATGGAAAAAGGCAAACAAAAGACAAGGAAGGAAAGAGGAATCAGAAATGAAGACAAAGCTAAAGGAAAAGGATGGAACCAAGACAATGTTGTGTACCATAGAAAAGAGGATGTCTTGCTTGACATGGGAATAATTCATGATAAATTGGACTTAATAAGGCCTTTATTTAGTGTTGTGAAGCATTTTATGGATCCAGACTAGGTCTTGGACCCTTGCAAACAGAATAATATGCTTTTAATGATGTCTTGTAAAGGTGTTGTAAATGTTGGAATTGTTGCCTCAATCTCATAGGCTGGAACCTCTAGAAGAGCAAAGTCAGTGTGACATTTCTTTGGTCTGGTCGACTAGTAGTTTGGGAACCTTGTGAAATATTCTAGTCATTGTGACCTTGCATAAGTCTTGCCAAATGCTTTCAATTTGGAGTCTATCGTTGTGACATAAGGCAGTCATTGTAACTTCTCACCGCATGGAGATCTCTGGCTGACAAGGCATTCAATCGGGTGTTGGGGAGACTCATAGCGATCAGGGGCTTCAGAGTGACTTCAACACTCAGGAAGAAGTCCCAGTGACATTGGAAGGTCTTGCCGATAGGGATACGCATTGAAGTCATCGGGATAACCTATGGTGGCTCAGTGAGAAGTCTTACCGAATGTAACATGTCTCGGTGACAGTGTTGGAGCATTCGAAGAAACCCTTGGGTGATCGGTAATAATTCTTATCGATAGTGATATGTCTCACCGACGGACACTTGGAGTAACTTAAGGATCTCGGTGTGAAGTCTCATCGATGAAGGATTGTCTTGGCGATAATGTAACACTCAAAGACATTGGGGAGACCCTTGGCTGAAAGACTTGTTTCGATATGATGTCTCATCGAATATCAGAAGTCTCACTGATAACACATGGGGTCATCAGCTCGGTGTGACTCTTGGCAAGCAATGGTTTCAGGATAACTTGGAAGCCTCAGTAAGAAGTCTTGCTGAAGGTTGATTCTCTTGCTGACAATGGAACACATCGATATGGCTTAAAGGCTTCGGTATGAAGTCTTGGTGAAAGCGGTAAGTCTGGCCGACAAGATAGACTCGGGGTGACTTGGAACTTGCGGGGTGATGTCTTGGCGAAGGGTATTTGTCTTGCCAATAGGAATGTGATGGATGTTAGAAGTTTCAGTATGACTTTGGAACCACAGTATGATCTCCTGGCGAATTTGGAATGTCTAGACAATAGTGACATTGATATAACATAAAGGACTCGATATGAACTCTCTGTGAATGACTAAAGTCTTGGTGACTAAGGAACACTTTGGAATGAATTATGAGCTTGGTGTAATGTCTCATCGAATGGCGATTGTCTCGTTGATGAGAATGTTGAGATCGATGTGCCTTGAAGACTTTGATTTAATGTTTGGGCAAAGAGCGATAGTCTTGTCGACTGATGAAGTCTTTGGAAAACCTTGTGATCTTCGGTGTGAGGTCTTGGCAATATGGCGAAGTCTTAGTGATAGCTCTCTGGACTCGGTGTAATGTATTGTTGATGGGGTTGACTCTTGGCAATAGATGTGCTATCAGTCATGTGGCATCGGGGAGACACAGTTAGTGTCTCACCGACATGCCAACACAGTTTGAACGCCCTTGACTGTTTGGATGATTTTCCTACGTGGTGTGACTTGGATGTATTATCTTCTATGGAAGGAAGTGGAAACATCTACGATGTTGAGTTGGATGATTCAACAGTTGTGATCTGATAGTTGGGAAAAAACCGTTTCATAGAGCTGAAGCCGAAGAGAAGGAAGACAGAGTGAATAGTGTAAAGGTTTAGAGGCTAGCTGAACGGCTGAGGGCCTTGAGGCCTAAACAGAGTAGAAGAGAGAGCTCCTGATCAAGAAGCATGTTTCTGATTTCTCTTAAGTTGATTTGCACTATATATGTGATGATATTGTAACAGTTCAAAAGTTGTCTAGTTTGAAAAGGTGATCAGAAACTGTACAGGGATATCTGTTGCTACCAGTTATTTCCAGAATGAACAAGATGAATCTCTAAAGAGGCTATGAGCCTGAATTTGTATTGTAACCATTTTATTGCTGAATAATACAATGGATCGATCTTTGGAGTGTGGGGTTTTTTATCTGAAAGGATTTTCCCCATGTAAATCTTTGTGTTTTGGTTTTCTCTTTCATCTTTCATGTCTGTTGGTTTGTGTAGTAGAATCTGTTAATGCTTGCTATTGAATTTACATGTGTTTCTCTTAGATGGATCAATGTGGAAATAAACTGTGTCTGTTTCACATTAGGACATAGTTTTTCATGTCTTTGAGGTAACCTAATCAAATTAAAGTTACCAAAGGCACTACTATTTGGAGTTTTCATTAGATACACTCCACTAGATTTCCTTACAGTAAAGTGTTGTAAAGGATTTTCATGCTTTTCTAGACTTGATGAACCCATTTCTCCTTAATTCAACATTACAAAATGTGTTTAATAACATCATCACATCAATTTAGATGGCTTTTGAATTAAACTTAATGTTAAACTAGTGTTGTAATGTGTCTTGTACATTCACATTCATTCTTGTGCCTTCCTAGGCTATGTGGACCTCATTTTAGTGTTGTAAAGTGTATTTAATCACACTTTCACATTGAATTTTGTGTCCCAAGCCCTAATTGAACTTTACATCATCACTAATAGGCCCCTATTAACCCATATTGTGCATCCCAAGGCAATATTTGATAAAATACTTGACAAAGTTGCAATTTAAACCTTATTTCCTTATCTCCCGACATCCTAGCTGTCAAAATGGCCCCTTTGGGACCCATTCACCATGGGTGGCAAATGAGTCCCATTTGGCTCATTTTTTACCTTTGAGCAGGAAAAACTAAAATTTAAGTTTATTATTTTCACATGTCAGCCTTAGGGATCCAATTTTTGGGCTAATAAGGTGGATTTCCCATAAAATCACATCTCTAAACCCTAAATCACATTCATTCTTCATTATCCATCCATCATTCTTCCATCTCAAGTTAAGTAACTTAGGGTTTCATCATTTCAAGTCACCAAGATATCAATTTTTAGACAGTCAAGGGAAAATTCTTCATGTTTTACTATAGACTTCAAGATAAGACATCATGGAAAAGTAATAAACTCCATTATTTCATGTTTCATTACATTCTTTCTCCATTTTAGTTTAATTACCCAAAAGGGGTTTGACCAAGGAAAACCCCCATACACTCGCATCCAACATTTCTTCTTCTCTTCTTGTATGTGTACAGATTTAGACATTTTGGAAGCTTGGAAATCATTAAGAATCATGTTGAATTTTTTTTTAGGTCTTCTCCTCATTGATCAAGTCAAAATATCAACAAAAACTCATTTTTAGGTTCAAAAATCAAAGTTTCAGAAGCGGACACCTGTAGAGAATCAAAGTGCAGACTGAAAGCTCTGGATTCCACCTTTGAAAATTCAAAAATTCAATAGTGGAATCATTCACCATGGGTGGAAAATGAGTTTCACTTCAATGCCATTTTTTGGTTTTCTACATTTTTAGATACCCTTTTGTCTAAAACACGTTCCAGAATAGTTTTGCAGAATTGGGACTAATTCACCCAAAATGGAAAATGAGTCCCACCAGGCCTAAATATTAGCATCAACAACATCCCAGAGCTATTTGCAGTCTCCATCCATATTCTAGGTGCATACTTTCAATTTCATCCTTTTATGTTTAGTTTTGCATTCATTTCTAAGTATTTCTGCATATCACAATGTGTTTTCAAATAAGTTGCATTTCTTAGGTTTTACATGCTTAATCAATCAATTTCATCATCTAGTTCAATTTAGATCATTGCATTTAGTCTTAATTTCATCACACATACATTATATTGAGTGAACGACATTGATTTTTTGTGAGGTTTATCTCTCTCCTTTTAGGTGAAACATCCTAAGAGTGCAAGATTAGCCTATAAAGCTTATGCCCAAAAATATATGGTTCATTTTGGTGAACCTATTTTTCGAACACTTTCTTGTTTGATTTTGGAGTCTTTCATCATAGATCTAGCCTTGCATTCACTTTTCATTAGGGTTTGCATTGGTTAATTTTCATGCTAGGTTTCAAATTTTGCATTCATAAAAAGTGCATTTAGGTTGCTTTTCGGCATCTAAATTCATTTAATTTTTTTGAAATTCTATGTTTTTAACTTAGGTCTGTATCATAGAACTTAGACAACATCAAAATCACTCAATATTTTTTGAAAATTATGAAAAAAGTCCATACTGGGACTCATTCGCCACCTTGGGCGAATTAGTTTCTTTTGACCCCTAAAACTGCCTTTTACAGCGCTGAAAACCCTATTTTTATGCTTTTTTTTGCTACCATTAGTTATCTGTATCAGTTGGCTGAGTTTTTCTATCATGCATTTCAATAGATTTAGCTTACATTAGCTCATTTCATGCATTGTTAAAATTCACATTTGCATTTCCAATCTTTCATCTTTTAGATTATTGCATAGTGTCATCACTAAATTACTTTGTTTGAAATCTGAAAAGTTGCATTTCATCTTATGTCTTTACATTGCATTTTAAGTTTTCATAGCTTCTCTTACATTTAAATCATTAGCAATAAGCATTTTTTACATTCATGGCACGTAGAATTTTGCAATTTTCATTTTTAGCATTAGTTCCTAGTTCACTTAGATCAGATTCATTAGCAAATAAAAACAAAAAACAAAAACATCAAATGATCCCATTCAAAAATTGATTCAATTTTGAAAAACCATGACATCCAAGCCCATTAGTAGTGATGATTTAGACATGTTAGATGAAGCCCTTAAGGACTTCCTCTCACTAAAATCATCAACTAAAGGTTTGACACACAAGGATGCATGCATCGATAATCATGATAATCATAATTCTTCTTCTCTTGATATCTCTCCCATTGGTGATGAAGGTACCTTGATGAAAGAAGACACAGTCATTGAAGATCATGAAAGTCTTGCTTGTCTTACTTCTCCTCCCCTTTGCATAGACATGATGACACACAAATCTAAAATTATTACCACTACCATACCAAGTCCCCATTCACCTCCCAACACCTCCCCTACTTGTGAAAATCCTTAAGTGAATACAGATATAATCTTGAACCATCATGGCATACACATTTGTGTGGAGGATATGAATGAGAGCTATGACAATCCTACCTCTCCTACTCAAGAAGACATCATCAGAAATGAGGATGTACGTATCAATAATCATGAAAATCAACCCTTTTCTTCTCCTAATATATTCTCTACCCATGAAGAAGATAGTTTAGTGTTAGAAGATATCATGATTGAAGATATATTTGAACAAAAATGTCCAATCATTAGTAACCATGAAACTCCTAGTTATCCTTCTCTTCACGCCTCTCCTATGAGTGATGAAGCTATCTTGCCAAATCCAATTATGACATGTGATGAACATATTAGCTTTCCTCCTAGGGTCAATATTATGGCACGTAAGAATGATACCTTAGAGAAAGAAGACAACCAAATAGAGCCTTCTTCTCATATCACCACTATTGATACTCAAACAAATCCAACCATTAATCATCCCCCTATGTGCGCTGAAGTTATTTTGGAAACACCTAAGAATCCTATCATTCTTTACCCACGATTACACAAGAAACAAGCTCCCAATACACCAAACCTCATTCTTCCAAATCATGGTCTTCGTGATTTCCCTTTCATAAAAACCAACCTATCCAACAAACCTTCACTCAACATCAATACTATCACACAAGATTCTTACAAGAAAACTCTAACCTTGGTACATCCTAAATTGATATCTAATATCTCATTAAACATGTATCAAGTAGAAAATTTGTTTCCTTATCCACATAAATAACATTACTTGCTGATCCTTGCCATGCAATAGTTGTAGGATCATAGTATTCTCACTATTGCATGTTTTGCATCCATCACAAGGGGAAGCATACCATCATCCATTCCAAGCTCACCCTTTTCCTTCACTAAGTGGGGGCAAAGGGTTAGAAAGCTTTATCCCCGTATGTCACTTGTCATTGTCTCTTTTGGCTAGTCATTAACCTTTCATGAACAAATAAGAGTAAGCTTGAGATGTGGACGACATGTCTTAAGATTGACTAGCATGTGACATACTCCCTTTCTTCATGACATAGCTTATAAAAAACATATGATTTGGCATAGGGATTTTCGAATAAGCTCTCATATTCTCTTCTACTGTAAAGCAATTGATCATAGAACGGTGTGTAGCAACCGCTTTAAAGTAAGGGCATACATAGACAACATATTTTTGCAAATTTAATGGTGTGATTTACTTTTTCTTGTGACATGTCCTCTCCTTGGTGGTTTCTTTGGGTTTGATGCCTTCCAAGAGTGTATGATCAACTGAAGTGGCTTGATGCGAATGGGAAATTCCATGGATAATGATCTAACAACCCTGATTTTTATTCTCTTGGAGAAATTAGACACAATGTCCCCTAAGAAGAAGACCTTACATGAACAAAGAAAAATCCCCTTTAGCAAAATTTTTACAATTCAAAATATTTACAAAAAGCATTACATTGTGGTGCCTTATCAATGTTATCAGGAGCATAACTTTGGTATGGTTTTTATAATGGGAATTCAACACACTAGCATGAATTTATCATTATATGGTGGGAAGCCTACACACTAGAATGAATTTCTCACTAAACCACTTCTTTGGGATTACTCACCCTATGGACGACCGGATTTTTTGTGGCCCTAGAGTGAGCACATCTTTTTCACCCCATTCTTACCATTGTATGATTATGTATCATGTTTGTTTGACTTGGGATCTTGGATACTAGGGGATTGACTTCCTTCTTGATATTTTTCATTCTTTGTCATCTACAACTGTACACTTGGATCTCTCTTCAATTTTTACTTTAGTGTGAGTTTGAAGAAATTTCATCCTCTCAATAAAGTGGGGGATAAATGTACCATAGAAAAAAGGACCTCTTGCTTGACATGGGAATAATTCATGATAAATTGGAGTTACTAAGGCCTTGATTTAGTGTTGTACCCTTGCAAACTAAATAATGTGCTTTTAACAATGTCTTGTAAAGGTGTTGTAAAGTATTGTAAAGGAATTTCACGCTTTTCTAGACTTAATGAACCCATTTCTCCCTAATTCAACATTAAAAAATGTGTTTAATAACATCATCACATTAATTTAGAACACTTGTGAATTAAACTTAATGTTAAACTAATGTTGCAATGTCTCTTGTACATTCACATTGGTTCTTGTGCCTTCCAAGGCTATGTGGACCTCATTTTAGTGTTGTAAAGTGTATTTAATCATACTTTCACATTGAATTTTGTGTCCCAATCCATAATTGACCTTTAGATCATCACTAATAGGCCCCTATTAACCCATATTATGCATCTTGAGGCAATATTTGATAAAATACCCAACAAAGATGTAGTTTAAACCTTTTTTCCTTATCTCTCGGCATCCTAGCTATCAAAATGGCCCCTATGGGACCCATTCACCATCCATGGTGAATCAGTCCCATCCAGGTGAGACCCATTCACCATGGGTGGCAAATGAATCCCATTTGGCTCATTTTTGACCTTTGAGTGGGAAAATTTGCAATTTAAGTTCATTATTTTCACATTTCGGCCTTAGGGATCCAATTTTTGAGCTAATAAGGTGAATTGCCTATAAAATCACCTCTCTAAACCCTAAATAACATTCATTCTTCATTATCCATCCATCATTCTTCCATCTCAAGTCAAGCAACTTAGGGTTTCATCATTTCAAGTCACCAAGATATCAATTTTCAGACAGTGAAGGGCATATTCTTCATGTTTTGTGGTAGAACTTCAAGACCAAATATCATAGCAAGGTAATCAACTCCATTATTGCATGCTTCATTACATTCTTTCTCCATTTTGGTTTAATTACCTAAAAGGGGTTTGACGAAGGAAAATCCCTATGCCCTAACATCTAACATTTATTGTTCTCTTCTTGTGTGTGTGTGTAGATTTAGACATTTTGGAAGCTTGGAAATCATTAAGAATCAAGTTGAAAAGTTTTTTAGGTCTTCTCTTCATTGATCAAGTCAAAATATCAACAAAAACTCATTTTCAGGTTAGAAATCAGAGTTTCAGAAGTAGACACTTGTAGAAAATCAAAGTGCAAACTGAAAGCTCCAAGTTCCACCTTTGAATATTCAGAAATTCAAAAGTGGGCTCATTCACCATGGGTGGCGAATGAGTCCCACTTTAAGGTCAGTTTTTGGTTTTTTGCATTTTTAGATACCCTTTTTTTCTGAAACAAGTTCCAAAATAGTTTTGCAGAACTAGGACTAATTAGCCCAGAATGGAAAATGAGTCCCACCAGGCCTGAAAATCAGCATCAACAACATTCCAGAAGCCATTTCCAGTCTCCATCCATATTCTAGGTGCACACTTTTAGTTCCATCCTTGTATGTTTAGTTTTGCATTCATTTCTAAGTATTTTTGAATATCACAATGTGTTTTAAAAAAAATGCATTTCTTAGGTTTTACATGCTTAATCAATCAATTTCATCATCTAGTTGCATTTAGATCATTGCATTTAGTCTTAATTTTGTCAAGCATACATTAGATTGAGTGAACCACATTGATTTTTCATGAGGTTTACCTCTCTCCTTTTAGGTGAAACATCCTAAGAGTGCAAGAGTCGCCTATAAACCTCATGCCCAAAAATATATGGTTCAAGTTGATATGCAAGTTGAATAAATTCACACCTCAAAGGGACTTGAGGAATTCTTTTAGGTGGGTTGTTTGGTGCAGGAGCAATTAAAGATATTGCTAAGTCTCCATCAAGCATTATTGTAAAAATTTGAATTTTCAAATGTAAAGCAATGTAAAAGGGTCATGTGAGGTCATATTTAATGTATTTAAAGTCTCAAATAGGTCTCTAGGTAGTTAATTGCAAAAGTTTTATTTTATGACAAAAGTTGTCAATTGTTGTCTATAATGTACAAATGCAAAATTTCAAGAATATGAAGAGTCAAGTGGGAAATGAAAGGAATTTTCCATTACTAATGTAAAATCTCTATAAAGCATTGTAAAAGGTGAGGAAAAGGAAAACTTGGTATCTTGTAACTAATTTCGCAATAAAGAGTACCCTATTTCCTGAAAATAATGTTTTCCTTTGTGATTTTTCCATATTTTTGGTCTGTACAACATCATTAAGTCTTGTTTTCCATTGGTTTGAATTGGTTAAGCTTGAGGCTCTTCAAATCAAGTGATTTTGAGAAGATCTAAGTGAATTTAAGGGTTGTTTGCAAGCTTCTTTTTGGTATCTAGTTGTAACCATTAAACATGGGTTTTGAGAGTCCTTTAAGTTTTAAACCACCATTCCACTAATGGAGGTTAGTTAGATCAGTGGAATGGGATGTTTTAGGATGATTTTTAGTTTGTGTGTGTGTGAAGGTGTAGGGGAAGTCATGGTGCAAGGTTATTGGTGCTGCATTCAATAAGAATTTTGAGATTTTCCTTGAAAATGGATGGGAACTTAAAGCAAGTTTATGATGAAATGACTTTTGTAAAGGCTTGGAGGTGATTGTTTAAGTTTGTGCAGACCTTTTCTAAGGTGATGGAAGTAGTGGTAGATGGATTTGAGGTTTGCAATGTTCTTTTCCAATAAACCCTCACTCTTTAAAGCATTGTGGAGCCTAAAATCAAGGGTTTTGTCAAGTTTTGTGATTTGTTGGGCCTTTCAGTCTCTAAAAGTTTTGAATCTCATGTTTTGTGACCTAATCTAAGATTTCTTAAGGTCAATTAGTGATTAGAAGTTGATCTAATGGTACATTCTTTGGAAATCTAGCCTATTTGGGTGCATTGTGTTGTGGTACAGTCAGTTTTTAGAGTGATCTTCTCAAAGTAACCTCATCCAAGTTTCTGATATGTAAATGAATGCCAAAATGGGTCCCTAGAACTATATTTTTCTAAGGTGAATCAATGTGAATTGGATGGAATACCTGTGTTTGTCATGTTGTAATACTACTTGAATATGGGTCTTTGAATGCAAGATACTAATATTTTGATGGAACAGTGATACGGCTAATGGAATTTGTCTTTAAACTATTAAAGTATTGATGTTTAAGATGTATCAATGGTTTGGAAAGAGTCTTGAAGCAAAGTTTGTTGTTTCAGTGTTTTGAGTAATGTGGAATCAAGGTGACTTAAGTATGCATGCTAATCAAGTTGAATGTTTCAGAGGTTTTCACAAGGAATTTTTTTTATTTCAATCCAAAGCATGATGATTATAGTGTCTTGGAAGTCTGGTAAAATATTAGAAGGGTGAATGGTTGGTTTGCTGTTATTTTTCCTTGTGGAGCAAGTTGCATTGTAGAGTAAATTGGTGCATGTTGAATGAATGGGTGGATTTAGAGTTTTCTAATAAAAATTTTTCTTTATTCCTATTGAAATGATGATGGTTGAGATTTTTTGAGTCTGATAATGGTTTGGAGTCAAGTTTTGAACACTTGATGCTTTGTAGCAATGAAGAATCAAGAGAAAATGAAATTTTTTTGTTAAGAGTTGAGAGTTTTTGGTGAATTGTCAATGGATCTTCTCAAGTTGTAAATAGGGCTAGAAGCACCCTTGTAAGTTTATTGTTTTGGTAGATGCTCTACACCATTATTAATGCTAATATATTAATAATATTTAAATAATATGAAATAATTATTAAATATAATATATATAATATTAAATATAGTTTGAAAGTATTAATAATTAATAATATTCTTTAATAATTATATATATTCATATTGTGTATATTATATGAATAAAAAAAAAAAAATTATTTATATTAAAATATTAATGTATATTAATTTATATATTATAATATTTTAAATAAATTTATTCTATAATAAAATATACAATATATAATATAATAGAAATACAAATATATATATATATATATATATATATAAAATTAATGATTTAATACTACTTAATTTATAAATAATATAATACTTATTATTTTGAAAACTTCCATCCATGGTGGATTTGGGAGAGCAAAAAAGTGGGTTTTTCAAAGGACACACATAATGGTAGAATACATTTTTTTGGGCATTTTCTACTTGATGGGAGCTTGTAAAGTTTTTGGGTATTTTTGACTTACTCGTAGCTTGTAATGTTTTTGGGCTTTTTTTATGTACTAGGAGCTTGTAATGTTAGTTTTTAAAGGCAACTTGCATTTCTATTTTAACATTATCATTTTTTCATCTTGTTTAATTTTGTTTACACATAATTATTTTTGGTGGTTATTACCTTTCTTAATTTTTTTAGTGGATATATATTATATGAATAATAATGATAAAATTGTATAATAAAATTTAATTATTAGTTATTATTAGTAATGAATTTTGTATAAATTATTATATAAATATATTATAAAATAATGATTAATATATTATAATAAATATAATATATTAAAGCTATTATTAATGGTAATATATTAATAATATTTAAGTAATATGAAATAATTATTAAATATATTATATAATTTTAAATATAGTTTGAAAGTATTCATTATTAATATTATTCTAATATATATATTAATATTATGTATATTATAGGAACATTTATATTATTTATATTAATATGTGTATCTTAATTTATATATATTATAATATACATTATTATATAGTAAAAAGAATTATTCTATAATAAATATACAATACATAATATAATAAAAATATAAGTTTATATTTAATTAATGATTTAATACTACTTAATTTATAAATATTACTATAATAATTTTTATTTAAGACTATAATACTTATTATTTGAAAACTTTCATCCATGGTGAATCCTCTAGTGGAATCCATTGTTTTGGGCATTTTTGACATGTTGGGAGCTTGTATTATGGTTATAGATTTTTCCCATCTTGAATAGGACTATATAGTATAATAATAATAGATTATATTATTAGTATTTTCATTTTAATTAATAAATTTATGTGTAAATCAATCTATGAATTTTATCCCTTTTTTTAATTTCAAATGGTCATTTACATTGTAAATGTATTCTTTTTTTTACCTTGAGAAAAAAGTCCCATAATAATTAATGTCTTTTAATTGATGTGAATTAAAAAAATATTAATATATATAATATAATAATAAATATAATATTATATTATTCATATTAATACATTAATGTATATTAAATTATTTATTATAATATTTATATTAATATATATTATTATATCTTAAATAAATTTATTCTATAATATAATATACAATATATAATATAAGAGAAATATAAGTTTATATTTAGTTAATGATTTAATACTATTTAATTTATAAATACTATAATATCCTACTTCTTATTTGAAAACTTGCATCCATGGTGAATTCCATAATTCTATGAGGCAAAGAGGCAAAGAAGTGAGTTTTTCAAAAGACAAGTAGAATGGTAGAATGCATTTTTTTATATATTAATTATTAATTATTAATATTAATGAACATTTCTTATCAGTGATATAAAATGACTTAACTATAGGTGGGACTTGCAAAATTTTCCTTGGTTCCAAGTGTTAGTCCCAGCTTTTTGAGCTTTTAAGAGAGTTTCAATGGTTAGAGCTAGTCAGAATTGTGCTTAGGGTTTTCCTGCATAGCTTAAACTCTATAAAAACTTTAACACTTGAAAGTCTTTGATCCTTCAATCTAATCCTTTGTTGACTTAAATAGTTTCTATCCATTTTCCTAAGTTATGACTTATGTATTTTTATTCATATGCCCATCAACCTCATTTACCCAGTGTTACCCGCTAAGTCCATTGCTTTGGTCTTTGAAAATCACTTTATGTATGCATCAAAAATATTTCATTAAATTTCCTAAGTTTGCATACTTTGTTAAGACTAAGTCATGTTTCATCATTATCTAGCCACAACCCCTCTTTTTAAAACAACTTTAATGCATGTGCTTTAATATTTACCTTAAGTTATTTGAAGGTTGAGTTAAAAGATGACAATTGTTAGTTCTTTCATTGGTTCCCCATTTTGTAGATAATATTTCATTCATTTAAGTTTTCTTGTGGAGCCATGGGAAGCTACCACTTGTCAAACCTTTAAAGAAGCATTCAAGTGAGACCCTTTAGTGCATCCAACCAAGGCTACGTGGTGAGCATTTAGGATTTCTGCCATTTTGTTGAACCTTTTAAGTGAACCCATAGATGGAATGTCAAAGATTGGGAGAGTGACATGTGTACAAGTTTTGATAGGTGCATTATCTCCAACCAACCCCAATGAATGCAACATGGAAAAATCTTAGTTGTTTGATGTATAATTCTAGGTGATACCAAAAAAATGACTAATTATTGTAGCATAAAGAGAGACACTTAATGCATGATCATGTAATGCCACGTGGCATGATCTTAATGGTTTTCCACCATTCCATGGGCCTTCATCTATCATTTTATTTCATGGTCATAGAAAGGTGGGAGGTTGCCATGTGGATTCTTTTGAATTTTCAGTACCCTAGCAATGTGTTTAGTTGAGTTGTAAAAGTAATTCCAAATGGAATTTTCTCATTGGCTTGGGTAATTTCAAAGTAGGTAAAAAAAATTCAAATCTTGTTGACCAATCAACACTGTTCATTCAAGCTTTTCATACAAAGATCAATGGTCTAGATTCAAATATGATGAGCATGTAGCTCTATGCTCTAGTTCACATAAGCAAAGAGTAATGGTGGATAAGATGCTCTCCAGGATCAAAATTTAATGCCCTTTTCTTATAAATCAAGGTTTTAAGCTTTTTAACATTTCAAAAAAGCATTTTAAGCATTTTGAGAGAAAATTCAGTGAAATTGTGAGTTGTTCTACATCAAAATTAGGGTTTTCTCACCCATAAACTAGTAAGTTCTTTTGTGACTTAATTCTTACTCAATTTCATGTCAAATTTCCTATAGTTGCTTATTATTGTGCTAGAATTGTATTCTAGGGTTTCTTTCAAGCTAGGGTATAGTTATTTACATTTGAGTTGTCTAAATTTTCCCTAGTTGTATTATTTTCATTAGACACCCTAAAATTGAAAACAAACCCTAGCTTTTCTCCAATTCTACTGCATTATATCTCCTCTTTGAGCCCAAACTTCAAGTTCCAACCCTAGTAGAGCTTTACACAAAGATTTAGTGGCTCAATTATCGAGTTCTACTACTCAAAAATTCAAATTTTAGGGACATGGGTTTGTTGAGGGTTTGGTGGATGTTTTCCATGGGGTTAGCGATACTGACATTTCTAAATCTGGTTGGTCTCTCTTTTGTGACTGGAATGGGAAGTGAAATTTTGATTCTCCCATTTCAAATATGTTGAAATATGGTTTAGGGAAGCTGGTTGTCCCTAATGTGTTTATGGATGTTGACCTATTGAAGGCTATAGCTACAAATTATGATGAAATAGTTAGAACTGTTACCTGAAATCAATGGGAAAGGTTATGGTAATGATTGATAGGGAATCAATCACATAGACCTATTCCAACTCAACACTTTAGATAACAAACCAATTGATTTTGAAGATTTTAAGAAGAAATACAACCAAAATAAGAGCACATATAGAGTTGTATTGGTGCAAAGATTCAGGGTTAAAGGACACAATAGAAAATGTGTTAGGATTTCTTCAAATGAACTAGAACCCTTCAAGATTGGCATTTTTGAAAATTACTTCAATAAGACTCTCTATTCACTATGTCAAATCTTAGGAATGGATAAGATTTAAAGTTTTTCAATTGCTCCGATGTTTATGGCAGCTGATATTTAGAATGTCCTAGTTAATGAAGAATTTGATTTTGCTACATACTTGTCCAATGACATACACTAGGGATTGATTGAAATTAGGGAAGGATAACTAGAAAATAGATTTTGGTGGTATTATTTTCTCTACCACATGTTCCTATATAGAGGGAGAAATGATTTCAGTCCTACACTCCAAATACATGACAAGGAAAGAGATGGCTTTGATTATCCAATTTAGCAGTGGACACATGTGTGGGACAGGGATTGTCAGCATGCTACCTATTTCACATTTGGAAACCACTTTGTTGCAAGGTTTTTGTATTTTCTACATGGTCAAGTACCAAGGACCTACCTACTAAATTGTTGGATTTTTCAAGGCCCATGGAGAGAAAGCTTGATTTAGGCATCAATCATGATTGGGAAGATTTATTTCTCCATTATGACTGCACTGTGACAAGGATACATGGAATCTCTCTAGGACTTCATGTTCTACCAAGATATGTTCCATTGAGGATCAAATTTTTGGAAGCCATATGGTAGTTGACTGACATAGAAGAAGTACACTTGGCCAAGGGTTATTTCTTCCCATTTGTAATTGTGCCTCAAACTTTAGAATGAATATGAAGGGATGAAATAAATTATATGATAGATTAAAACCCCTCAAGATGACTCAACTAATAGCCAAAAACTTTGAACCAGAAGGGTTTATCAACAAGATAAGAACAAACATAAGAAGATCAAGCTTCTATCACTATGTTGATTATAGTGAAGATGTAATCAGAAACTACTTTGATGACATGAAGGGTATGTGCAAGATCATCATGGAAAAAATAGTCCCTTAAGTGGCAAAAGATTTAGAAAAATAAGAGATAGGGAACTTGAGGTAAAAATTTGAATAAGTTATCTATATTATTTCAAAAATATGTAAGAATAGAATCTGTAGCAAATTGAATGTAGTTTCTAAACTAGTAGGTTTATTTATTTATTTTTAAACTATTTAGTGAAAATTTGAAATTTCAATGCAGTAGTACTTAGATTTTAGGGAAAAAATAAGAAGTAGGTGTTTGTCTGACCACCCTAGCCAAAATAAAGTGATAATATTTTTTTATAAGATTTTAGGCATAAGTAGAGGACTCATGTATGGATCTGATGCATATTTTATTGTAATTATTTTCCAAGTAAATAATTAATTATGATTTTTTTATTACAACTTTTAAAAAATGTAAAAAATCATATGTCTGACCACCTTAACTCGGTCAAAACTTCATGAAATTCAATTTTTATTTTTTTAATCCTATAGTATGTGAAACATAGAATGTGATGCACATTTTGGATTCAAAAAATGTGATACTGTTTGAAATCTATAGATGTTTGTCAATCATCCTATCAATGAGAACTTTAGTCATAATTCAAATAGAAAATAAACAATAATTATTTATTAAATTCAAAGTAAAGCATAATTTATATTGGTGGAAATATGAGAATCTCCTTTAAAAACCATTTTCATTTCATCAATTTTGGGTCGAAAAAAAGTCATCAGCCAAATACCCTACAAATACCCATCATATTGCCACTTTTTGGTCCATCATGATCCTACACATACCTTGAAGGTAAATGAGAGAAATATTAAATGGACTGAATTCCACAAGATTAAGGAATGGAGGAATAAGGATTCTTCCTTCAAAGGGATATATGCAAATGTAAATGATCTAATCATAATAATCCAATCTATTTGGCAGAACATGAACAAGATCATTGGTGAAGCTCCTATAGTTAAAGAAAGGGAAAACTGGAAAGCTCCCATGATGGAAGAGAGACTAACCTACCAACCTCCTAAAAGATACCCATATGCATATGTCTTCAAGAGAAATCCTAAAGGGGTGGTAATAAGAGAACAAGCACCACAGTCCCCTCAACAAACATAGATGTCCCCACCTTCTCTAGTACAAAATTTAATTGATGTTAATTCTCCCCCAAGAGATCCATCTCCCAAAGAGAGGAAATTTAAAATGTTTCCTCTAGTGGATTATGAAAATGATCCAGAGGACGATGATGAAATTGAAGTTACAAGAGATGACATGTTGCGAACTACACCATCTCCTCAAAGAGATGAGAATGTACTACCTCCTTTGAACATGATAACTAAATAAATTCTTAAAGGTAGGGACAATAGAGAAGACATCAGAGGGCTAGCTTGTGATAGATTTATGGATGATACATTTTTGAAATCCAAAGATCTTATTGATTTCATTTGGAGGTGCAAGAGAGGATTATTATAAGAGATTGAATGAAGAGATGGCTAAGTCTCCAAGTGAGACAAGACAATAGGTTTCTAACAGATTAGTAGTAGAAATGAGGATTGAACAAAAAAAAGTCACTCTTGAATAAGGTAGGTGAATGGTGAGAGAGTGGCATATTTTTAATACTAGAGTGGGACATAGCCTTTGCCATTTATCTAGATACTTGATCAAGAAATATGATGCTAAAATATTTTCCACTAAGGATGAGGCTACAGTTGCACTATTAGGATTAGGGTTCAACCCAAGATGGGAAACCCTTGCTATTTAGGCCTTGGCCCCAAACACTAATAATAACTGAAGTGGTAGAGTTAGTAAGGGATTTGAGAGGAGGTCTTATTGTTAAAAGAGTTTCAAACACCTCTATACTGGAGGTAGCCACCCTAGTAGTCAATGTTGCACAATTTAGTAGAGAAACAACTGAGTATCTATAGGAGTATAATAAATCCTTGGAGGATTATCAAGATTTTCTCAATGAGTAAAAAAAGGCTAAGGAAGAAATAGCCCAATTGCAACAACAACAGAGGATATAAGAGACAAACCCACCACCTCCTCCTTCAACTAAGATTATAGTATGGGGAAGTTCTAATGTTGCTAACTCTTTTGTATCTCCACCTCCAAGGTCAAAAAGGGAGAGGGAAAACAATGAACTTTTTGAACAAATAGTTATTTATCAAGAAATGAGATCCATTGGGAGGAAGCTCAACATGAAAATAACATGCATATTACATCAAGTGCTATTGGGAACATATTAAGAAAAATTGTGATCTAACGGTGGGAAATGTCCACAAGTTTTACTTTAAATTAGCCTTAGCAATTGGGAAGATTGAAAATGATAATGTAGGGGTAGTTCCTCTAATGTAGAGGTGGAAAACTAGGCTCAGTTCTTTACTTTGGATGTGCAAGGGATCTACATATGATCCAAATAATCCCAAGGATATTGTTTCCATTTACCAGATTGTTAAAGTAGCAAGAAACCAACAAGGGTTAGTGGAAAAATTGTAAGAAAAGATAAAAGAGTGGATCAAGTAATTTGATGAAGATAATTTAAGTATTCTACCTGGGATGAGGATGGAAAATCGGGAGATCAAACATTGCACCATTTGGAAATCCTAATTTGAGATTATTATCCCAACATTGGAATTTTTGGTTTGTATTGACAACAAGGTTAGCATGGAGCTCTTAAAGAGTAGCTCTTATGACCAGTTTCTAGAAGATTGTGAGAAGGAATCAAGGCCTATTGTTATCAAGTACATTAAGTATAGGGAAAAAAATTGATAAATTCCTTGCATTCCATTATTTAACAGAAGACCAATATGAGGTGTGAGATGATAGATATAATAATTTTCCTAAGTTATAAGGTTATGTGGTAATTATTATTCCTTTATTCATTAAGGTGAAACTATTATTTTTTCTTGTGTACATGCTCAACACTAACATGGACTTCAACAAGTTCAAACATGAGTTTTGTTTTCTAGTGGGCTCATGGTTTTGTTCTTATCTACCAAATCAACATCTTCTGGGTTGTTGGAACCACATGAAGATAAAGAAGAAGCAATGAAGTAAGTTATAGTTGTCTTCATCGAGCACTTTGTGGAGAAAAAAAGAATGTACAATTGCAATGATAGCAACTTTTTTCCTTTATAGAACATTCTCCCCATGAGCAGTTGTGATCATGTTTCAAGTTATGTAATCTATGTCAAATGAAAATATGACATGTGTACTTGGCCAGAAGCTTGTTTTTCTCCCTTGTTTCTATAAAAGGGAAATCAAGGTTTTTTGTGTGGGATCTTGGAGAAAAGTTTATATTGTAGAGAAAATTGAATAAAGTCTATACTTTTGGTCTAGCAAACGGTCTGAGCCTGGAATTTCCTATAATTTATAGGTTTTTGTATGAATGTACTAGCATTAATTTGAATATACAATGGCATGATTTCAAGCCAATTTTCTCCTCATCTATACTTTATACTATTTATGAATGAAATTTGATCAAGGATCCTTCTATTTGTCTTCATAGCCCTTCCTATGAATGAATGTCTCTATTATGGATTTTTCTCAAAAGAGTGGATTAAAACACTTTAATGGGAATATGAATTGTATGAATGTATGCAAGGATTTGTAAGTAGAGTTGGTTAAAAAACTTAAAGTATAATTGTGTAAGCGATTATTGTAAATCTTTGTGATTTTTTGGGGAAATTTTTTTTATACAAGTCTAAATTGCACTCATTTTAACTTTGTGCCCTAGGTCAAGGATTTTGTTATACAAGTCTAAATTTCATAATCATCAAGAAAATCTACTTATTATATTATTTATGGTAAATTTCTAGGAGATCTTTCATTATACTGTAACGGATCAACCTCCTAGGTATTGCAAAGCATAAAGTGCAGAGGGAAAGTTAATCTAGCTTTCTCCTAGTTATTGGTCAATCCATTAGAGTAATTGAGCATTAGAATTGTAAATTCTATAGATTACTCCTAAGATCAATTTGGGAATTAAAAAACACCAACACTATACAACTTAATTCTAAACAAAGAGTTACAAAGATAAAATATCAAAACATTACTCTTTAAATGAGGTTGGGGAATTTCATTTTTATAATACAAGGGAAGCAATGAGCAAGAAGCCTTATCCATTGTCTGGGTTGGAGAAAGATAAAATTAAATAGTAGGATTAAGGGGCTCATTATGTTGCATGGTTTAAAACTAAAAATTCTTTTGGGAAATGAAGCCTCTCTAATGGATTAGTCAATTGGCATTGAAACAATTTTTGATGAGTAAACCAAAAGAAAGATTACTCTTTTTCATAGCGTAACAATTGAATCATCCATATCATAAACATGAAATGATAACTATAGATAATCATTGATTATTTTGATTATAGAGAAAAAATATATTATTTCTTATTTGTAGTATCAAATCACTTAACTATAGAACCTAATTCTAAATTAGTCAATTGGCATTGACATAATTTCTAATGAGTAAACCAAAAGCAATATTACTCATAGGAGTTAAGCTCATTCATTTCAATTTTACTATCCTTGAAAATTATGATAAAAAGTGTGGGGATCACTATATTAAATTTATCTTTACATTATTTTAAGGTTTTAAGTTCTGAATTATCCTTTAATAATAAAAATATAGCTTGTCCAAGATCAAGATGGGTTTCCCTATACCATCATTCAATAATATAGCAATTTTCTACTAACAGTGCCTTTGATAGAAGATTCTTCTCACTAGTATTTTACAAGGTGGTATACTATCAATTTAATAGTGCAAGTATTATTGCATATGATATGGCCAAGTGCACAAAAAATAAAATTCGAGGAAACCAATAAAAAAATTCATTTAACAACAAATACACCATATAGGAATATTCAAAATGATGGAAAGAACATATGCATATTATAGGATAGAAAATTGTAGTATTGTTTGAGGTTGTAAGGTTGAAGAGACCTATTTTTGGCAGAAGCATTTTTGTGTTAAATTTTGTTTCATCATACTTTTCAAATTGATAGTATATGCAACATGGTTTAACACTAAAAATGCTCTGGTTGAAATAAAGGTTCTCCAAGTCAAGTATGCATATCATAAACATGATAATACATTTTAAAAAAATACAAACTAGAATCCATAAAGTATTCAAAAGATAGTGTACACAACATTGGAGAGCATGATAGGTTGATATTCAAAATTAATGAGATACATTAAGTATTGGAGTCATTTTTCATTATCACAAAGAAAAATTAGAACATTTGTTATATGTGGTATCAAATGACTTAACTATACAACTTGATTCTAAACAAAGACTTACAATGATCAAATATAGTAGTCTTTTAGAAATGAACAAAAAAATAAAGTAGGCTCATACAATAGACCAATTCTTGGGTTCTTATAATCTCATTGGATTACAATGAGAAATCAAAAAAAGAAAAATACTATCATACTATTTAAAAATCCCTATTGCATTCATACAATCTTTGATGAATAACTACAAGCAAGATTAATCTATTTCTTGAACAAAACCTAACAATTCAACATGCATAACACAATATGTGATATGAGAACTATAAATGATGATTGATTACTTTTATTAAAAAGATAGTGAGCACAATACTAGAGAGAAAGATAGGTTGACATTCAAATTTGATATTCAAATAGCTAAAACTATACAAAAGAGTTACAAAGATGAAGTATCAAAAAGAACATAATGCTTTGAGCTATTAGCGATCTGATATGAAATAGTTAGAATGTACAAGTATTGAAGAATTAATGTTTTCAATAATTTTTAGGTAACATTCATGATCAAGACACCTTAAGCGGGAAACATAAGTGAATACAAAATACCAGGAAAGAAGACCTACAAAAAGCTGAAGAAGATCACAATTCACCCTTTAAATGAAACTCAAATCTCATAATTCATCCTTTCTCAACCACCTTTATTGATAGTATGCAAACCTTTCATAGTGAAAACTATCTGATCCTAAAATGAATTTACTCTAACAAAATCTTCAAGAGTCACTTGGCACTATGCTTAGTTAAGACCTCTCCGACAACCCAAATATTGGAGAAGAAACATAGAAATAGATACATGAAATAGAGCATTGGCCAAGTAAACAATTATATTTTTTATTCCATGCCATATACATACTCTTAGAAGGATAGCCATGAGCTAAGAGCACATATACATTCTACAAATATTGATGATATTTGGCATCAAGTATTGTGCTAGCCTCTCTACAAAAAATTTATTTACTGTGATCTACATTTATCAACCTATCTAAATAGGAATTGAGCTTGCATCAAAATTAAATTTATTACCTTTTCATATTAGAAGGAGAAGCATGGGAATTACAACACTAAAACTATCCTTCCATTCTGTTAAGTTCTTCAATTGTTAAATCATCTTGTAATAGGTAGGGCACAACCCTATTGTCCATATTTGAGAAATGGTTCAGCTTTTCTCATGCAACCTTAATCACACTTTCCATATATCCTTGCATAGTACATTCCATCTTGATAGTATTAAAAGTGGATAGGATACTAGGTGAGATATGAGATCTATTTGAAAATTCCTTATACATACCTTCCAAAGATGTGAATCTAGGATTTCATTTAGTAAATATACATTTGAGTCAATCTTGGTCCCCACTTACTATGACAATGGCACCTCTAAAATTTAAATATGACACATGGAAATTCTCCAACCTTATCAACTTCTTAGACAACCTATTCTCTAATATGCACATATTTCTCCTTTTGTTGGATCTCTTAAGCATTTTTAAAGTGCTCTTCCATCATCTGAATCTTTTCGTTAAGATCTTCATTTTCAATTGTCACGTGAGCAAGGGGAACTATGGAGGAGATTACTTCTTGCAAAATTTCAAGAAGGGATACCTTTTTAGCCAATAATACCCACTATTGGTTGAAAGTGTTAGTGAGAGATGCATGTTCCTTCAACAATGCATTATGCCTATCTTATAGCATCTAAACATTAGCTTTATTAAACCCTATGTTGCAACACAACAATCTACTGAGAGAGGGGGTGAATCAGTAGATCTTATTATTTTAACCCTTAAACTCTTTTGTGTAGACTAACTTCTCAAACTCTTGGTGTGTAGATTAAAACATGTGATATAGAAATATAACCAATCACACAACACATTACTTAACACATGATGAATCAGTTGTCAAAAAATATTTTAACTTTTCAAACTTAACTTAACTTAACCTCATATTTGATGAATGAACAATAAACCATAAATAATCAGCACATCAGAAACACTGAGAACACCAAGATTTTTTACATGGAAACCCGATTAGGGGAAAAAACTGGTGGATGTCAGTCCACAATATTATACCCTGTTAAAAGTATGAAGAAGAAAAATGGGAATGCACATGCATTTAGGCACACTTCCTAGAGCTCATTGCTCAAATACAAGAGGGATCACTATCCAAAGAAGAAACATTGTCTTACAACAATTCAAATTATTTCTGCAAGGTATGAACTAAGAAAATAGCTTCTACAAAAGCCTGATTATAGTTCTAGTTAAGCACATAAACACTCCACACTTCACTCAAACTTCTACACGCTCTGCTCTGCAATTGAATGATTTGATCACTATTCACATAGTTGCTCTTCTCTATCACTTCATCACTTGAACCTTCACACAAACAACCACTCTTATATATCTAAAACATGGAATTACATCAACAACATTGTTGGCCAAAATAAAGTATAAAATATAAAACATATACACAATGTTGACCCAAATTTACAAGTAAATTTTCAATGCGAATCAAAAACCGTTGGCCATAACATAATGAAGACCTAAAAAAATATCCTCAAGCACACAAAAAATTCAAATTTTAATCTCCAAGGATCCACAACATGTTACAACCACCATGTCGGCCAAGAACATAGAAACCCGAACAAACAAGAGAAAAATCATCAACCAGGAGCACACCAATCAACACAGACATGCAACAAAGATAGAGAATGATCTAGAAGCTTACAAAATCATCATGAATCATCAGAGAAGCATCCACAACAACTAAATTTACTAGAATCACATCAACTTTAATCAGGAACACTAACTGAAGCCACAAAAAAAAGTCAAAACACAATTGTTCACAACATGATTAAATCTTCACGTAGACCTCTAAAACTTCCAATGGATAAACTAGATACACTCAGCAATAAACCCTGTAGTCCACAACAACTAATCATCAACGTAGTGAGCAATACTCCTTCAAGACCTTCACTATTCCAATATCAGCCTACAACTCTTTCTTTAACAATTTTCTCAATATCCTCAACATATACAACCTTCAATACATCAATGCTAATAGTGTTAACATCAATTCCAACCACATATCAGCAACACAACAATCTCCCCCTTTGGCATTGATGGAAACAAATGATGTGAAAAACACCATCAATGCCATTCTCAATCAACACTTACTCCCCCTTAGATTCTGACTCATAATCTTTCTCCCCAAAAGGCTCTTCTCTCTAGATAATCACTAGCTTTTCACATAACTCTTCTCCCCCTTTGAAATCAATGGAAAAGATAAGCATTATTTTTCCACATACAAGCTCTAAATCACATATCTACACATTTGACTACTCCCCCTGAGTAGCAGCCACATAAACATCAATCTGGATCAGAATATAGCTATGAAACACATGGATTGATGCAAGTAAATTTATCTCTAGTTCATATCAGGAGGGGTAATCACCCCTAGCATCCCTCTGAGATAATCAATAGCATCCTTTGTCAACGGCTTGGTGAAAATGTCTACAATCTGTTCTTTAGTAGGAAAATATTCTAGTCTAACTTCTTTCTCACTCACTTTCTCCCTTATGAAGTGAAAATTGATTGATATATGCTTGGTCTTAGAGTGTAGCACCAGATTCTTCGATATGTTTATTGCACTTAAGTTGTCATAGTATATGACAATAGACTCCTCATATACTAATTTGATATCTTTTAGCATTTTTTTCATCCACAACACTTGAGTACAATTATTTGCAGTAGCAATATACTCTGCCTTAGCAGTAGATAGGGATAGAGAATTCTTCTTTTAACTCAACCAAGACACCAGCTTCTTCCCTAGGAAGAAGGCACCACCACTAGTGCTTTTCCTTTCATCTATATCTCTTACCCAATCCACATTAGTATAGGCACTCAAGGTAGGGTGAAATAACAATACTGTGTCCCACTTTTTGCCCAAGATGAACATTTACATCAATATTTTTAACCGAATTTTTATCTTCTGAGACCTATAATAGCTAAACCATAAAGAATTTGAAGATGATGTGAACTAGTGATTTGTGGAAATTTGTGTGTATACTCTAAATTTTTTTTTTTTCAATTTTTTTGAAATAAATCATGAATCTTTCAACATCTCCTTTAATAATTGGTTTTAGATAGAAAGCAACATTTTTAGAAAGTAACGTTTGTGTTGTACAACATAAATTTTTTTCTATAAAAGATTAAATTCTAATTTTTGGAATATAGATTCTCAACATCAATATCTAGGGAAAGGATACTTTTTCATAATTTTTTGTTGCATTTTTTTTTTTAAATAAATTTTTAAAGTCACTGTAACTACCATTTGGACAACCGTGTGTGTTGTCCAACCTAACTTTTTGTGTATATATCAAAATCCAATCTTTATTTTTTGGGTGAAACAAGGAAATCAATATCTAGGGAATGGGTATTTTTTGAATTTTTTTACAATGGTTTTACTATTTTTCCACCTCTGCACAACAAAGAGCTTTTATGTTTAGAGAAAAACCTATGTTTAGTAAAAATTGAAAATTAAATACATGATAACATGAAAATATATCAAACCTATACTTGTTGGAAAGCTAGTTTCAAGGGATACAATATTGAAAAATATATATTTTTAAATGATGTTATTTAAACCCTCAAAAGGTAAAGAAAAAGTTGTTTTTTGCTAGCATTTTAATAGTTGTGAAGGAGACTCCATTGTGGGTATGATTTAATACTATAGGGGTTCTATCCAAGGGGGTTTGATCTAAGGGGGTCTTATCTATCCCTCTTCAATTAAAACCCTTTAGATGGAGCCTCTCAAGACTTAAATTATTAGTTTTTTCTAAAAATAGTGATTCCAAGAAAAAAATCAGCACATCCCAAAAGTGAGACACAATATTATGGAAGCACCCGATAAGATCATCTTTAGGATACCAAAGCCCAAAATAAACTCTTCCTTCAGATACCTGAAAATTCTCTTTACAACAATCACATGAGATTCTTTTGGATCAACTTGATATCTAGCAACCATACACACAACATTCATGATGTGTAGTTTGGTATGAGTTAAATAGAGCAATCCACCAATCATTGAACTGTATCTTGTTTGATTTTCCTTAGGTGAATCATCATTCTTTGTTAACTTGCATCTGGTTACCATGGGTGTACCAAAATTCTTTGAGTCTTCCATGCCAAACTTCTTCAATAACTCTCCCACATAGTTGGATTGAGATATGAAAATCCCATTGTCTAACTGAGTGACTTGTAATCCTAGAAAGAACTTTAGCTCTCCAATCATACACATTTCAAATTCACTTTTCATTTCATCAGCAAACTTCGTACATAGATCATCATCTCCTCCAAAAATAATGTCATCAACAAAGACTTCAATAATCAATGCTTTATCACGATCCAACTTAAAATAAAAGTTGTTCTAAATAGTACCTTTATTGAATCCAAGCTTTAGTAAGTATTTTTCTAGTCTAGCATAATGGGCTTTGGGGGCTTGCTTGAGTCCATGTAGAGCTTTCTTCAATTGGAAAACCATCTCTTCCTTATCAGTCAGTTGGAATCCATCTGGTTGTTCAACATATACTTCTTCTAACTCACCATTTAGAAAGGCTAACATCACATCCATTTGATAGAATTTATAGTTCTTATATGAAACATACGAAAGAAATATTCTTATAGCTTCAATTCTGGAAACAAGCACAAAGGTTTCTTCAAAATCAATTTGTGAATACCTTTTGCATACCAATCTTGCTTTATTCCAGACTACTTCACCTTGTTCATTCATCCTATTCTAAAAGACCCATTTAGTACCAATCAAATTTGTATCTTTAGGTCTGGGAACAAGAATCCATGTATCATTATTTTAAATCTGCATCAGTTATTCCTTCATGGCTTCCATCCAGTGTTCATATTACAAGCTTCATTGACATTGTTAGGCCCAATCTTGGAAATCAGACTATACTCTTTTGCAATCCTTATTCTAGTCTACAATCCTTTATTCTTATCTCCTATAATTTGATCTTCAGAATGATTTAGCTTTACATACCTCAAAATTTTAGGATTCTCTCTCACTTCTAGTTCTTATGTTCTTTCTTCTACACTTCCACTTGTCTCTCCTTCCTAACTTTCTTGTTTTACCGGAACAAGTTGAACTTGATTATTTGTTTGAGAATTCTTCCCTTTTTATGTATTATCTTGCTAGTCATCTGAATCATATCCACAGTATCTATATGATCTAGCAGAGTCCTCATCAACTCTTACATTTGAACTTTCAACCATTTTCTCAGTTTTTTATTATAGCACTGGTAAGTCTTTCTTTTAGTAGAGTAACCTAGAAACATTCCTTCATCGCTCCTTGCATCAAAATTCCCTATGTCCTCATCTCTCTTAATATAACACTTGCTTCTAAAGATATTGAAATATTTAACAGTAGGCTTATAACCAAACCATAGCTCAAAAGGAGTCTTACTAGAAATACCATTGACATTTACCCGATTTAGAGTGTACACAGTAGTGTTTACAGCTCTCCAATAGATGTGAGGCACATTTCCTTCTAACATAATTGTTCTAGTAGCATCCAGAATTGTTCTGTTCTCTCTCTCTACAACTCCATTCTATTGAGGGGTTTGGGGAGCAGATAATTGTCTCTTGATTCCATGCTCTTCACCAAAATAATTGAACTCTCAGGAAGTGAGCTCACCACCTCTGTCTGACATTAGGAATTTTATCTTTAGACCTATCTCATTCTCTATCATAGCTTTGAAACTTTTTAACTTCTCTAATTCTTCACATTTTTCTCTTAAGAAAGCAACCCATATCATCCTTTAGTAATCATCAATAAGCAACATAAAGTACCTTTCTCCTTTTAGACTTCTGATTCTAGAGGGACCACACATATCAGTATGCACCAACTCTAGTGCTCCATTAGAATGATGCTATTTGCTCTAAAAAGAAATTCTAGTATGTTTTCCCATCTGACATTCCTTGCATATTGTATTAGTAGGCTTCACTAGCTTAGGTAGATCTCTTACTGCTTGAGTGGAGCTTACCTTGATAATGTTATCAAAATTCACATGACACAGCCTCCTATGCCATAACTAGCTTTCATCTACTTGAGCAATTAAACAACTTTTGTTAGCAGTACTTAGGTGAAAACTATTACCTCTTGTCTTTGTACCTAAAGCAATTACATTTCTAGAGTTTCCAAGTATCCTACATCTTCCATCTCTAAATTGAAGATTGTAACCCTTTTCCACCATATGTCTAATAGTCAACAGGTTATGCTTCAAGCCTTCAACATAAAGGAAATCACTAGTGTTATGTTTACCACCAAGACAAATAGATCCTCTGCCACAAATCACACTAGCATTGTTATCTCCAAATCTTACAACCCCACCATCATATTTCTCTAGACTTACAAATTTGCTTTTGTCACTACTCTGATATCCTTCAACATCTATTTCATCCACATCACTTGACCACAATTATTTGCAGCAGCAATATATTCTACCTCAGTTGTAGATAGGGATATGGAATTATGCTTTTGCTCAACCAAGACACCAACTTCTTCCCTAGGAAGAAGGCACCACCACTAGTGATTTTCCTGTCATCTACGTCTCCTACCCAATCCACATCAATATAGGCACTCAAGGTAAGATCATCATATTTAGGATACCAAAGCCCAAAATTAATTGTTCCTTTCAGATACCTAAAAATTCTCTTTACAATAGTCACATGAGATCTTTCAGATCAGCTTGATATCTAGCAACCATACACATAGCATTCATGATGTCTGGTCTAGTCTGAGTTAAATAGAGCATTCCACCAATCATTGAATTGTATCTTGTTTGATTTTCCTTAGGAGAGTCATCATTCTGTGTTAACTTGCATCCGGTTACCATGGGTGTACCAACAGGCTTTGAGTCTTCCATGCCAAACTTCTTCAGCAACTCTCTCACATATTTGGACTGAGATATGAAAATCCCATTGTCTAATTAAGTGACTTGTAATACCAAAAATAACTTCATCTCTCCAATCATACTCATTTCAAATTCACTTTTCATTTCATTAGCAAACTTCATGCATAGATCATCATCTCCTCCAAAAATAATGTCATCAACAAAGACTTCAATAATCAACTCTTTATCATGATCCAACTTAAAATACAAGTTGTTGTCAACAATACCTTTATTGAATCCAAGCTTTAGTAAGTATTTATCTAGTCTAGCATACTAGGCTCTGGGGGATTTCTTGAGTCCATATATAGCTTTCTTCAATCAACAAACCATGTATTCCTTATCAATCAGTTGAAAACCATCTGGCTGTTCAACATATACCTCTTCTTCTAACTCACCATTTAGAAAGGCTTACTTCACATCCATTTGATAGACTTTATAGTTCTTATATGTAGCATAAGCAAGCAATATTCTTATAGCTTCAATTCTAGCAACAGGAGCAAAGGTTTCTTCAAAATCAATTGATACCTTCCATTTATGAATACCCTTTACATACCAGTCTTTCTTTATTCTGGACCACTTCACCTTGTTCGTTTAGCTTATTCTGAAAGACCCATTTAGTACCAATCACATTTTTATCTTTAGGTCTGGGAACAAGAATCCATGTATCATTCTTTTCAATTTGCATCAATTCTTCCTCCATAGCTTCATTGACATTGTTAGGTTTAGTCTTAGAAATATTACAATACTCTTTTGCAATCCTTCTTCTAGTCTACACACCTTTATTCTTATCTCCTATAATTTGATCTTTAGAATGATTTAGCTTTATATGCCTCATAATTTTAGGATTCTCTCGCACTTCTAGTTCTTTTGTTCTTTCTTCTACACTTCCACTTGTCTCTCCTTCCTAACTTTCTTGATTTACCAAAACAATTTGAACTTGATTATATGTGTTTGAGAATTCTTCCCTTTGTCTATACTATCTTGCTAGTCATCTGAATCATATTAATAGTATTTGGATGATCTAGAAAAGTCCTCATCAACTCTTACATTTACACTTTCAACCATTTTTCTATCTTTTATTATAGCATATTGTGTTAGTAGGATTCACTAGCTTAGGTAGATCTCTTACTGCTTGAGTGGAGGTTACCTTAACAATGTTATCAAAATTCACATGGCATAGCCTCCTATGCCATAACCATCTTTCATCTACTTGAGCAATTAAACAATTTTCATTAGCAGTACACAAGTTAAAAATATTATCTCTTGTCTTTGTACCTGAAGCAATTACATTTGAAGAGCTTCCAAGTATCCTGCATCTTCCATCTTTGAACTAAAGATTGTAACCCTTTTCCACCATCTTTCCAACACTCAATAGGTTATGCTTTAAGCCTTCAACATAAAGGACATCATCAGTGTTATGTTTACCACCAAGACAAATAGATCCTCTGCCATGAATCACACCAACATTGTTATCTCCAAATCTTACAACCCCACCATCATATTTCTCTAGACTTACAAATTTTATTTTGTCAATAGCCATATGATGTGAGCATATACTATCAATAACCCACTCATCATTTTCTTAAATTTGGGTTGCAAGAGCTTTCTCAACTTTAGTAGATTCAGTATCCACTATACCTTTTTTCTTGATAGCAATGAAAACACATTCATCTTCATTTCCATTTTCTTTATCATATTCTTCATCAGTCACACCTTCAGCAAAATAGCATTTCTTTTGAAATCTATGTTTGTTAGGCTTAGACCTAGGAACTCTTTCAATATACCTTGAAGCAAAATGACCTATTTTACTACAAGAGAAACATTTAATAGGAAACTTTCCTTTATACTTACCTTGTCCTCTGCCTTGTTTCCTCATACTTGAATGTTTTTCTAGAACTTTCTCCTGAATCATATCTTTTCTTGTTTCTTCTAGATACAAAGGCCTTAAATGCAGATTCAGTCTTCGGGGAAGAATCACCAAATTCACTCAACTCAAAGGCAACAAGTTTACCAATCAACATATCTGTTGTCACATTTGTTACTGTTTTGAGCTCTTCAATAGCATGAGCCTTTGATTTTTAAGAGGGAGGAAATGATCTTAACACTTTAGCTACAATTTCTTGTTCATCTAGGGTACCACCAACACATCTAATACCCATCACAAGTTCATTTACTCTTTGCATGAAAGAAGAAATATGTTCATCTTCACCCATCTTCAAGGTTTCATACTTGCCTTTCAAACTTTGTAGCTTAGCGACCTTCACAAGTGCATCTCCTTCATACAAAGTCTCCAACTTCTTCTAGATCTCATGAGCTATCTTTAGATCCATCACATTTTTTATTTCTGAATCTATTAGAGCACTCAACAAAGCTTCAATAGCCTTGATTTTAATCTTAGCCTCTTTAGCCTCATTAGGAGTCGAATGACCATTTTGAGGAATAACATATTTTTTCTTTGTAATATTCTAGAGGGGTTCACCAATACACCTCAAATGACACTCCATTTTGGCTTTCCACAGAGAGTAGTTTGTTCCATCGAATAAAGGACTATCCTTCTTATATAATGCCATTGTGGATCACCTCAAGCTTTTAAACTTATTTAGAGGAACCTGATCTGATACCAATTGTTGGAAAAAAAAGGACAAACAATTGAGAGGGGAGGTGAATTAGTTGTCATAGAATATTTAAACTTTTCAAACTTAACTTAACTTAACCTTAGATCTGATCAATGAATAATAAACCATAAATAATCAGCACATCAGAAACACTGAGAACACCAATATTTTTTACGTGGAAACCCTATTAGGGGAAAAACCATGGTGGATGTCAGTCCACAATATTATACCTTGTTAAAAGTATAAAGAAGAAAAATGGGAATGCACATGCATTCAGGCACGCTACCTAGAGCTCACTACTCAAATACAAGAGGGCTCACTGCCCAAAGAAGACACATTGTCTTACAACAATTCAAATTAGATCCACAGTGTATGAACTAAGAAAATAGCTTCTACAAAAGCATGATTACAATTCCAATTAAGCACATAAACACTCCTTCACACTTCACTCAAACTTCTACACACTCTGCTCTGCAATCAAATGATTTGATCACTATTCACACACTTGCTATTCTCTCAAACTTCATCACTTGCAAACTTCACACAAACAACCACTCTTATATATCTGCAACATGGAATTACATCAACAACTTCGTCGGTCAAAACAAAGTATAAAATATAAAACATATACACAATGTCAACCCAAATTTACAAGTAAATTTTCAATGTGAATCAAACACTGTCGGCCAAAACATAATGAAAACCTAAAACAATATCCTCGAGCACACCAAACATTCAAATTTTAATCTCCAAGGATCAACAACATGCTACAACCACCATGTCAGCCAAGAACATAAAAATTGAACACATAAGAGAAAAATCACCGACCACGAGCACATTGATCAACGTGGATGTGAAACAAGGATAAAGAATGATCTAGAAGCATCCAAAAGCATCATGAATCATTAGAGAAGCATCCACAATAATTGAATTTACTAGAATCACATCAACTTTAATCAGGAAGACTAACTGAAGCCATAGAAAAACTATTAGAACACAACTATTCAGAACATCAAATCTTCAAGTAGACCTTTGAAACTTCTAGTGGATAAACGAGATATAGTCAGCAATAAACCCTTTAGTCCACAACAACTAATCATCAATGTACTGAGCAAGACACCTTCAAGACCTTCAATGTTCCACTGTCAACCTGCAACTCTTTTTTTAACAATTTTCTCAATATCCTCGACATATACAACCTTCAATACATCAATGCTAATAGTGTTGACATCAATGACAACCACATATCAACAACACAACCACAATATCCAACATGATATACATGGAAAACCCAAGATTTGGAAAATCCATGGTGACAAAGGCTTCTTGAATCTATTGCTCAAATCCAACATCACAAAGAAATATTTTGTTTACAATATTTAAGGGAACGAACCCTAAGGAGACACTAATCCCTTTATTTAGGAGCGCAAGCTCTAAGGAATCACCAACTCCAAGGAGACACCAATCCTTGACATTGAGCCCATCTCAATTATCTAATGGAACCAACCAATCATATTTATAATGATAGATATAATTGAGTCACATGAATCATGTTCTTTGTTACAAGTTTGATTTGTAACTGCTTAATCTCTATTTTGCAACTATACAAACATTCTCTCTATTGTTGATGGTACAAGCTCATCAACACATCCCTCTACTTTTCATCTCTATATCTGCTATGTTCTGCACTCTCTTCTTTTTCTATTATATAATTAAAACATTCCCAGTTCCACCTTGTTAAACCTTGAATGTTAACCCTTAATCCTATTCCACTCTTTGTTTGGGTTTCACTCATTCATAGATTGTGCAAACCCTAGCTGCGGCACTACACCCTCTCTTTACACTCAACTTTTATTGCATATCTAGCAATACATAACTCTATTCTACACTTTCTTCCACTGCAAACTATTCTCTCACACTCCCCTACTGCAAATGCAACACTTAGACAATTCCTTGATTGTCTCTCTTTTTTCTTTTCTTCACCGACCTGCAATTACTACCTTGACATTCTCACTCACGTCTGGATCAACTAGGAGCATCTATGAATGTTTTCCACACTTGCTATCTAGATTATCTAGAAAGCTTCCTATTCATCTCAAGCCTTTCACCATTGTCCAACTCTTCTAAAAACATTTGTTAGGGTTTGTCGGATATCTCCATACCTCTACATCAAGCCTCACAACATTAAATTCAAATACAATTCATTTTCTAAATATGGCTTAGTCTAAAACCCTAAGGTTAGATGTGCATTTAATATATTCTATTATTCATTCGATTTGATCTTGATCTCCATCTCCCTTCCAAGTTGTGCCACCGCTTTGCTGACCAAATCTTTATTCATATTTGTTGCTAGTGTAGTTGGACCAATTAAATATTTCCTCTATGTCAGTTACTAGTTGAAACCCTCATTCACACATACTTACTCATTTGATATCTTTACATTTGAATCTAGGCCTATTGATGGTGTTTTTTGCACAGCAACAACTCAGACAGAATATGATATTCTATCTCTTTTGAAAGGTAAATCTCTATCAGCAAGCCTCAAGAGATAACCCCGAGGTCTCTAATGTCAGGTCTTGACAAATGTAGTGAAACAACTCAGAGATAATGTGAAAATGTTGGTAATCACAAGGGGCTTTACAAATCAACAATGCTGGAAATATATTTTCATCAGATGTAACAATATGGTGATGCTTTCAATCCTATAACTAACCTAGGTTTTAGAGAAATGGAAAAAGATAAAGGGATGAGTGAGATTATATTCTAAACTAACTCCTAATATCAATCACAACAATGATGAATGTTGCAAATAGATAGATCCCTAATAAAACCAATCTCTGCTTGATTAAGGATGGGCCCACAACTACAAAGAAATAGTACAATCCTTTGAGGAAATTAGAAGATTTTCAGACTATGAGTATTCATCCACATACCCAATTACTAGCACAATGTAAACAAGAATAAACTGTTGAACTTAAGCAGAAAACAAGGCCCAAACTAACTTTACACAACCTACAATCAAAAAATTGCTAAAAGTATGGACCAAAGATCGATCAAACATCATTCACATTTCACCGTAATTCCAAAAGAATTGAAATCTATCATCTAACATTTAAGAATCAAGAACAAGAAACCATGAACTATCAAAGTGTAACACAAAGCTTGCCAAATAAACAATCCAATTGAATTAACTTCTCCAACATTACATAACAATTTCCAATTCTCTCCTCTCCTACAACTACCGATTTATCCTAACTTATCCAATTTTGGCTTTTTAACTCTAGCTTCTGACTAGATTTTAACCTTTTACAAATGAGAAGGCACTGGCCTTTTATAGATTTTACATTTTTGAATCAAAGGCCAAGATTAAGTCAATCCAATGGATGGGATTGTGCTTGCAGAAACATCGGGAGGTTTGATAAAGATAATACATCATCATCTAGTTACATGAATTTAGTTTTATCCTAGAGCAATGAGAAAACAACATTCTGCCACCTTGCATTTGATGAAAATCCCCATTGGCTGAAAGAAACAACTTCACATGTGATATTGAACCTTCTTCTAGTTAGCACAGCTAGGGCACAGATTTTGATGCAAGTGAAAATTAAATAATTGAAATCAAATTGTAGTTTGAAATTTGATGGGAAGCTCATTCCTGGCATGCTTCTTTATGTAGGTGGTTCCCATGTAACAGTTCCTCTTGTAAACTTGGAATGATCTCCTAGACATCATCAATTTCAATGCTTTAAGGACAATGTTGTATTACACTTGCAAATAATACCCAAAATAATTAAACCAAGATTTTTCAAATCATTAAATATAATTATACGTAATTGTCCAACTAACTGCTTCTAAATTAAATGTATTAGGATCCTTCTTATAAAATATCTCCCTCTATAATTCCTCTAGCAAATTTCCCCAAGTATAGAAAACAATCATAAGCATGATTCAAAATCCAAAGAAATACAAATATCCCTTTTATATCTAACATCACCACAAAATCCATAATCACCCTGTATCAATTATTCAAATAGAATTCATCACTAAATCCATTTAATATAACCATTCCATGCTTAAAACCAAATTCATAATTTTATAAACCAGAGCTGTGCATCCCTAATCCTTGAACTCATCAACCATGCATTTGAATATTCCTCTGATTCCATAGGTAAGCCAGCTTCCTTCACATCTTTGCAGGGCATCGAACTATCTCCTTCAATCTTCCTATGAACTTCAAATCGAATATATCTTCATAGAACGAGCTTTGTTCTCTACCATCATTACTTAACACAACTTCCTTTTCCATCAAGCTCTGATAAAGACTCTCACAACACACTCAAAAGGATATTTCATCATCGATCTGTTTCATTGTCACAAATCTTTTTCCGCTATCCCCCACGCCTTAGCCTTTCACCAATTCATTCATTTCGACCATACTTAGAAATGCTCGTCTCAAAGTATGCCGCTATAGTATCATAGAAAATTTAGCATCTTCGTAAATGTTGTGGTCATTATCATCCTCTCCTATGCACACTTGATATTATTTGCACCATCTCGATTTCTTCACGGATCTGTCTTCCTCCATATGTCATTCAGGAATTTGTACTTGTGCACCCTGCTTACCTTATTCCCTGCGAACCACTTATCTTTTACAATACCATTTCCATGAGCCTTCACTAGCGATATTCGGTTGATCCTCTTTTAAATCAATGAGCTTTGACTGCAATAAATAATCTCTAGATTGTTTCGCAATCTTGGATGTATATCGAACGATTCTTGGATGTATATCGAACGATTTATACAACCTTCCTCCCATCATAGTTATTCAACCACTCTCTAGTCACATTCACACAATTTATCCATTCAACTCAAATTCTTCTACTCAGTACCATATATGATGTATCTAGTACAACAATCATCATAATAATTTAAACTCACTGGAAAAGGCACCTTTCACTCGCATATTCTCCTTAGCATCGAGGTACTCATGGGAGCGGATTATTAATTTTTGTAGAGAATTTATTGCTAACTAAAACCATTTGTCACTCACATCCCTGCTGCAGAATTAACCCATCTAAATTTTGAAATACTAACAATAGGTTCATCGTTAATTTATACCAACCTTCGACATCAATTCAATATCTGCACGCGACTGCTCATGAAAACTTCGTAAATTAGAGGGCCTCACAGATTTCACATTCTTCTGGGAATCTGGGGAGGCTTAGATTTTTCGAGGCTTAATCCTCTCGGGGAATCCAAGCATGAGAGGATTACCTGAGCTTTCTATTTTCACAATATGTGCATTATCCTTGGGGGCTATAAAATCTGAGAACTCCATTCACTATTCTTATTACTTCAATGGCCGATTACAACTCCTCTCTGGATTGCATTCATACTTTCGTCATATCCTACAATCTTAGCCTTCATTATTCGTTCCATACGCATGTTGCTTTAACTAATATATGCTTTTAATTCCTCATTAAATACTATCTGATAGCGGCTTCTCAGAAGTTCCCTTACTGTGTTGTTCAAACATAATTGCAAATAAGTATTTTAGTATCGTGGAAAGCATTAATAATATCATGAACTACCAGTGGATTTCATCTTTCTCCTTCGAAGCGTTTCACACACAATTGAAAAAACATACCACACTGTGCTATGTATATAACTAGTGCTCAGGAATTCCCTGACTACACGAAATCTCTGAACCTTCATCTTTTAGGAAATCCACATGATGTTGGAATTTTTGAAGCTCAATCCTTTCAGGAAATCCATCTATAGTTGAATTTTCTGAGCTTCATTTTGGTTGATCATGAATTCCCCGAGATCCCTCACTCTCGCTAATTTCACCATCATTTGGATTATTTGCGTCTCCTTGACTAGGAATGTTCGGCGAGTTACATACTTCGGCAAGTAACTTTAGTTCATTGCAAATACCATCTTCCGCATGTCGCTCATCATCCTTATTTTTTCTTTTCATGATACCGAGTCAATACTACATCTGCTCCACTGGCCTGTAAATCCCCCCATTCCTTATATTCTCTGTCAAACAATATCTCTTCTATCAAGTGCCACCACAATCATCAATCGCTCATAGATTCTAAATCATTTTAAATAGTAAAGTAACTTGCAACACCCGAGATTCTCCTTATCGAACAACTCCTGAATCTCACACTTCCTGAAATCCTCCAGTGATTGCATTCTTTGAAATTGTAGGAGTGGGTAGAGGCAAAGAAAGATATAAAACTTTAATTGCATTGCCTGACCAAAATGTTTACATCAGTCTCTTTTTATAGAGGTCTCAAGAGTATACAACAATCTCTAGAATTTTCCTCATGTTTCTTTCTATTCTCTTATCACCGACATTCTAGATGGAGTTTTTAATGAGGACGGTGGAGAAAGTGGAAGCTAGTAGAAATTACCAGAACATCTAGAATGTTCTAACACTCCCCCCTAATTTCTACCACTTAATTACATCAAAATTTACAATGCCCAAAATAAATATTACATCGTCTTTCATCTTCTGAGCTTTAACTCATTCATCAACACAAACACAAACACAAACACTATTTCATTTTATCTGCTGCTTTTCACTACTTTCTTTAGCTCTGCAGTGCTGAGTTAGACTCACACACTTTGACTAAAATCTGCTCTGATCCGTACAACTCCTTGATGCCAATTCGAGGATGTTCCAAACTACCAATTCCTTATGTGATGCCCACCTTATTCAACAAAACCTCTTAAAACCTTTCATCTGTCACAAATGGTGATAGGATCTCCTCCTTAACTTAGCTCTTGATGTCTGTCACAAATGATGACAGGATCACCTCCGAAATCTTGCTTAACTTCCCCCTAATGTCTGTCACAAATGGTGATAGGATCCCCAAATGATCTCCTTGTCTTCTCAATTTGCAATATTCCACATAGCCTTCAATCTGTCTGGCAGTGGATTCAAATTGGGTTACAAACCATAACTAATCTCCTTAGGCTTCCGTTCTCTGCCACTGCAAATTTGGCATTCGGTGATCTTTCTTCACACTGCTACAAACCTTCACTTGGCGGATAATATGTAGTGGCTCTTTGGTGGTTTCCTCTGTTATCAAGCAACTTCTTTTAATCTTGAAAAACAACGATCCTTTGGTTGATGAGCTACGGCTCCTTTCCCTATCTTAGCAGACACAACAATGACTCTTCTTTAGATTGGGGCGACTAATTTTCACCTTTGATCTCCTTCTTGGCTGACCGTTCCTCTGACAATAATCACACTTCACAATGTTGCGGCTTCAATGGCTGCGTCCTTCTAGTGTTGTGGCACCTTCTTTTCAGCAGTTCTACGCTTTATGACTCCTGCATGGGCTTTTGACAATCAGCCTCAACCAATCACCGGACTGCTTCCTTTGAGCTGCGTGGTGTAATTATATTGGCAGCTTAGAAACTCATTCAATCTCTTTTCTTTAGTGGCGGCTCCACCCCAGCTGCAGCTCTTCTTCACTACCGGTGGCTACAACCTTGTATGCTCTGTAATTCAAAAAACGACTTCTTCTCATTCTCGAACCTGCTACACCTCCTTTATATGCCTATCCTTTCAGCACTAGCACCATTATTCTTTTCTGCAATTTCACAATCAAAATATTCCGCAGTGGCGTCTCCTTCTCCAAACGGCTCTGAAATGGCTATAGCATCAACTTTGCGACAAACTCCTTCAGGAAAAATCTTCGAACAACAATTTCCTTATTTCTTGCGATCTCCAGTATCTAATCTCCTTTGGCAGATTCTTGTAAGAAACAATACAGCTCTACGCTTTCTTCTCAAAACTGCTCTCAGCCTTGAACATTCCTAGCAACCACAGAAGGCCCCCTCAGATTCTTTTGACTCTCCAGGCTACCACCTCGGCTCTGATACCACTTGTAGGAGGTGGGCAGAGGCAAAGAAAGATATAAAACGTTAATTGCATTGCCTGTCAAAAACGTTTACATCTTCCTTCTTTTATAGAGGTCTCAGGAGTATCCAGCAATCTCTAGAATTTTCCTCACGTTTCCTTCTAGTCTCTTATCACCGCCATTCTAGATGGAGTTTTTAATGAGGACGGTGGAGAAGGTGGAAGCTGGTAGAAATTACCAGAACATCTAGAACATTCTAACAGAAATTCCATCAACTAAAATAGTCGTATAATTCTCATTCTACCGAGCATTTCTCAGAATGACCACAGTATGCAATATAAAAATTGTAGAATGATGCCTTACTATTCTCAACGCGGGATGGTCATAGCCTCACTTTATTATTTCGAAGCCTTCTCCATGATCCAAAATAGAGCCTCAATCTGTACTTTCATTTCACCAAAACCTGCAGAGTATTGAAGTTGCACGAAGTTACAAATACTTGAATGTTCGGCCTGTAACTTAGGACCTATTGATCTGCCTTTTATGCCATCATTTCCTTTGAAAATCACCGTCAAAGCATTTAATCCAACACATTTTATGATAATTCGATTTGATCCATGTGTATAGTCATGAAAAGATCCTAATCATGCTGTCAGTCCGTTGACTGCAACCTGCGCAATAATTTTCAACTTGATATGATAGTAACCCAATCTCGAATCTCTAGAGTAGCGGTTCTGCACACTTTGTGAACATATGAATGAAGACACCACCACTAACACCTTCTTGCGAATTTGAGAAGCCTGAAAATACAACAAAGGAGAAGATTCAGGAAATATAAGACTTCGGGGAATCCAGCTCACCTCGGATTCTCTGAGCCCTAATATTTTCCGAAATTTCGAGCAGGCTTGGATTTTCCAAGTTCTTCTTTCTCAGGAATTTCTTGTGTGGGTGGATTACCCGAATGCAATTCTTCGCACTTAAAATTTCTTTGATCTCTTATATGGTGAAGATCTTATGTACCATGACCACGAGGCTGCTTCCATTTTCAACCTTGAATACCTACATTTTCTTCATGAGCCTCGACTCATATTTCTTTGTATCCTCTCATCATTCAACATCTTTCCAACCTGCTAGAAAGAAATTTAATTATTTCATCTGAGACAAAACTATGAACCTTAGTCGCATTCACATGCTTCATTCGGCCTCTTTATCAGAAAGTAGTCACCATTTACAAATTACCCGCTACTTTAAAATTCCAACACCATGATATATAATTTCGCTAAAAACAAAGAACTTCTATACTCAAACCCTACTTCTCAAACATTATAAACCTCGAATGGGAAATCTACGAAACATCATACAAATAGGAGAGTGATTAATCATCGATTATTATTTGAATTCCTCGACCACTATCGACTGTGAGCTCATTTGATATTATGTATCTTACTCCCACCAGTGAGCTTTGAAGTGTGTCATCTTCGAACCCATACATTTTCATCTTTCACCCTTATGCACTCCTTTCATCATGGGATTTCTGAAATAACTTCGTTGTGGATTGCTTTTATTCGATTCAGTGTTAAATCAACTTCATGGTGCATAAAGATGCAAACTCTACAATCGGTTGTTCATGATCAAAATTATTAGCTTTGATCCTCATATTTTAATTAAGCAATGAAAAAGCATATACCATTTTAATTCCCTTTTAATCCCATTCAGGTGGCATTACCATGGATCCCTGTTCTGAGCTTGGATGATCCAACTCAAAGTGTTACCATCTTACTCACTGAAAACCCTGTAGAATGAGACTTAGCCCGGATTTGTTTATCATCATATTGTTTTGAAACCGCCTTAGATCTGCTACCCCTCTGACATAAAGGATCCTGCTTACATCTGAAGGGAATTCGATTACATTTGTAAATGATTTCATCATTCAAACCCCTTAGATCTTGCAGGCGGCATGAATCATTTTCTGATTACTGTGCTATAAGTTGGAAAAACTGGATTACCATCAAAGTGCAAACATAGATTCCATTATTATCAACTTTCAACCTTTCATTATTTAAATTGGTCAATCGATCCAATTATTCTAGGAATCAAGTAATGATCCGTGTAAGCTTGTACTCGACATGATATAAGGAATTCATAAGCCAGTTCATCAATAAGAGGCATGGAAATTTAACCATCAATTCAAGTACAAACTTAGTTTCAGGGAAGGTTGAACCATAGATAAGAAAAATGAAATGTAAACAAAAGATCCAGGATTGCATTCAAATATAAACAAACTTTCCCACACATCTTATGCAATATCAAAATAATCATAGTGACTAAGAATTCCATTTTTGAAGATAACATTAGCATAATTGAGAAAGTAAATTAATCTCGAGAACCTTAGTCATTAAATGAAACAAACCAAATTAGGCAATAAGGTTTCTCAAACAAACCAGGACCAAAGGCCATCAGACTCTTCAAAGCTTGGGAATACAAAGGGAAGATAGATTTAGAAAATTCGAGAGAGCTCAGAATTTTTGAGTTGACTAGAGTTTGGGTAATCCGAGGGAGCTTAGATTTGTCGGATGAATTAAACCTCAGGGAATCTAAGGGAGCTCAGATTTCCTAGACTTCTCCTTGACTTAATCAATTTTGGCTACAAATAGAACTTCAGATGTAGGCATGGAGTTTAATGATGACCTGAGATCTAAGGTTACAATCAAAGCATTCTAAGTGTAGATAAAACCTTAGTTCCTTCAAGTGGAGCAAGAGTCAAAATTCCAAGAAATCTAACCCTAAAGGAGAAGAGGTCAAACAAAGCAAGCAAAAAGAGGTTCCCCGCCTTCAATGGGGCATGTGTGTGAAAAGTGCACAACAAGGCCATTGATATCTTATCTCCATGCTATGATCCTCTAGCTCTTTATTCATTTTAGCATTTTTAAAACATGATCATTAGATCAATCTTCTTTAAATGTACGTTGTTAATCTTTTTTGAGTGGTGATCACAGTTAGATCTTTTCCTTTTGATCTCCATCATCAATCCACTTTAAACACTTCTTTCCATAGATGGGGTCCACTAAGACATATGTCTAAAGCCCACTTTCCGGTGAGCTTTGACAACAGGCCCATTGATTCTCAGCGGGTTGTTGGGTTGTCACCATTTGTCATCCACATCATTGCCACACAATTCACAACAATGATGTGAATTGGTCTATCACTCAATCATCCTTCACTTTCTAGACATGTTGAAATCTTATACTAACTTGACATATTGGTCAATCAAACGTTGCCACTTGTCCTTACACGTCACCATTCACCATCGTCACCTCCCAATCGGTCCCACCAGACACATCCATAGTCATAGTTTGTCTTTCTTTGTATTGAAGGGACCAACATTTTTGTCCTCCTGATGTTTACCTTTCTCCCCGATGAGGTGCCTTCATTGTGTCAAAGGGACCAACATTTTGGTCCTTCTGATGTTCATCTTTCTCCTTGTTAGCATCCTTTACAGATAGTATTTGTAGGCTTTGTTAACTTAGGCATGTTCCTAACCAGTCCTCCTGAGCTTATATTTACCAAATTATCAAATTTTACATGCCCTAATCTTCTATGCCACAACCAACTCTCATTTGCTTAACTAATTAGATAATTTTGACCTTTTACATCAAAAGGATTGTAGAGATTGTTGTCATTCCTTACTCCTTGTGCAATTGTCTTACCATTATTTTGTATCTTGTAGCCTTTAAAGTTAAATACAACTTTGTATCCATTAATAACATTTTGTTTCCACAGTCCATGATAGTTAGTATGTAGAATTTCTAGAAAAAACTGTGTGCAGATTTTTGGATCCATTGTCACACAACTGGCTAACACTTAGAATGATGTGTTTCAAATCCTCAACATAAAGCACATTTTTTTTCTTATTCTTCCCATCGATGCTCAAGATCACAAATTTGTATAGCAGTATTGTCACCTAAACTGATTGATCCCTCTTTTCATTTCTTAAGCTCTATAAATTTTCTCTTGTCACCAATCATGTGCTTGGAGCATCCACTATCAATTACCCACAAATTTTGTTTCTTTGCATGCAATGTTTTTTGGGAAATCATAGATTGAGTGGAAATTTTCTCTTTCTCCTTCCACACCTTCCAAGTTTTATTTTCAACTTTCTTCTCATAAACCTTAGCTTCCTTTTCAATTTTGGAAGGTGTTTTTTTCTTCTTCTCAAACTAAGCATTTGTTCTTATAAATTTTGTTCTACAATATCTAGTTGCATGACCAAAATTGTTGTAGTTGTAACAGACTATATTTATGTCAACTAAGGGGATAAAAGGATTTTTGCTAACAAAATTTGTAATCCTCGTTTGAGTTACTCTACATTCTCTAGCCCTATGACCAAAATGATTATAAGTATAGAAATACCCATAGAAGTATGATGAGTACCTAGTCATAGTGTTTCCTTGAGTTGGATGAGGTGACCTTCATTTTCTTGGCTTTCGTGGATCATGCACTCTTGTAAATTTATTACCATCCGTTCTTGTCAGGTTCTACTTCTTCCTTTGTTGATCAGGGACTGATTGATTTTTCTTCTTGTTTGCAACTAGCTTATTTTTGTCATTTGATTTCTTCATCTTAGTAGACTTTTTCTCTTCTCCAACAGTATCTTCCTTACATAGTTTCTCACCACTTGAACTTGACTTTTCTTCTACTCTAAATCTTTCATAAAGTTTTGCAAACTCATTGATAAAGGAACTCTTTCCTTTTTCTAGCCCTAATCATGTTTTCTCCTTATTAAAAGGCTTTTGTGTGCTCAATAATTCATCTAGAATCTCTAAACCTCCTTTCAACTTCAAGCCTTTTTGAACATGCTCTTTAGCCTTTTCCAAATCCCATTTCAAGGAAACTACTTCAGCCCTAAGCTTCATGCATTTATCCATTTTAGATTCTAATTTGGATTTCATTACTTCTTCGATTCTTTTGGCTTACTCCACTAAAAGTTTCAGATTTAAATATGCCATGCAACTCATCAACAATGAGTTTTTCCACTTCTCTTCCTTCTTCAATTGTAGAGATCTTGGGATCATATCTATTTGTCATTAACCTTAGAAATTTTAGTACAATGACATCTTCTTTCACTTCTTTTCCATATCCTCTAATAGAGCTTACTATATCATCAACTCTCAGAAGATAATATGCAATCTTCTCCTCTTTAGTCATCTTTAGGCCTTCAAATTTAGCTCTTAGCACTTGAATCTTGGCCAACTTGACCTTGCTATCTCCTTCATAGATATTCATTTTTTCCCAAAAATCAAACACAATATGATAATGCATAACCTTTCCATGCACATATCTAGAAAAAATTTTCATAATGGAAAACCATTATTTTTCATTGTGCTCATAATCCTTCTTTCCTACAACATCAGAGGGAGGAGTAGGAGGAAGAATATATTTGTTCTTCACTAACATCCAAACATCAAATCTTAGGGACCCCAAATATTGCTTCATCAAAAAGCTCCACATAGCATAATTTTTTCCATTGAACTAAGGTGGCTTGTTTGAGGAAGAACCTTCCTGATTACTCATTGTGTCCACACTCCCAAAATCTACCCAAGCTAATTAAGCTTGACCTAAGGAACCTGGTGCTCTGATACCAATTGTTGGAACACAACAATCTACTGAGAGGGACAAGGGTGAATTAGTATATCTTAGAATTTTCTTTTAAGAACTTTGTGCAAAATAATTATTTTAAACTATTAATGTGTAGATTGGGACTTAACATGTAAATACTAAAATATGCACAAATTCAATCATCACGTAATGCAGGATATACTTGGAAAACCCAAGATGGGAAAAACCACAATGAGAAATGTTGATAGGAGTTGTTGTCCTAATCTAGCCTCACAAGCATGAAGCTCAACTACAATGTTTTAAGGGAACCAACCCTAAGGAGACACCAATCCCCTTTTTTTAGGAGCAACCACTCCAAGGAAGTACCCACTCCCTATTCTAATCACCTACCCAGCTATTTGATGGAACCCACCACTTAGACTTACAATTCAAAGTATTACAATTTGATTACAATTCTATGTTACAACCTATAATTTGCAACTGCACAATGTTCTACCCCCTCATCCCAATTAGTGCATTCTTTTTCTACCTTAAGAAGCTCTCAATACTCTCTGCAACATCTCCACTCTTTCTTCTATAGCTCTTTTTTTCATCTCCATCATTCCATATTGTTCCACCCTTGGCTAGTCATCCTTTTTTGTTTTTCTGTTTTCTTTTTCAACCTTCACTGGTCACCTTGAGATTCTCATGCACATACAAATTCTCTACTAGGGTTTCTCTTGGTTTTTTCTTCATCACTTAACCTCTGCATTGAGCCTCACACTCATTAAATTTAAACACAGAGAATTTGCTAATAATAACAATCTGCAAAACCCTAGGATCAAATATACATTTAATTTATTCTTGATTATTCAATCTGATTTTGATCTTGTTCTCTTTAGCAATCTATTCCATCACCTTGCAAATAAAATATTTGATCTATTGGTCACTATAGCAAGTGGAATATTTCATTTTCACCTCTTTGTTGGTTATGAGGAGAAACCCTTGTTCACACCGACCTAGTCATTTAAGATCTTCACACTCAAATCTAGGCCATCGATCTCTTATCTTCGCACCATAATTCGTCACCTCTTTTTTCATCTTGACACCTTTAAAACATGACCATTAGATTAACCTTTCTTTAAATCTCCATCATTGATCTTGTTTGTTACAACCATCACGTATCGTTGCTATTTTTTGCAACTTCATTTTTCATACTCGTGATGTAAAGACACTCAACAACCACAATTAGATTGATTACCCTTCAGATATGCTCCGTAGATATGGATTCCTCTGTATTCATACTCATCGCATATCATTGAAGGAACTTGTTGAATATTCCTCTTAACAATAATAGAAAGATACCACGTGATATCTGTCAAATCCTCCATGCAATGATCTCCACCATTCCCTGCTACCTTGTGGGTTTTAGAAAAGGGTATGTGCAAGATCATGGTATGCCAAAAAGTGGCAATGGAGAAAAAATAACGTGTTTCATCAACTCAAAAATGTGAAAATGTCGAGTTGACTTTATGTGGCTTAGGTGTCAGTACACACTACCGAAGCAAAGCCCAAACCTAGATTTCTATATCGGATATCTGATTTGGATCAGATATCCGATCCAAATGAGATATCCGATTTGTGACACACATATATATTTCATTTAGGCTTGACTAAAACTCATTTCACATTTGTTTAACCGCGGGTGCATAGTGAAAACTTCATTCCGCAAATCAGATATCCGATTTCGCACAAATCCATCTTCAAAAGGTTAGATTCTTGGTTTTTCTTTGCTCTAATCAAATTTTCATTTAGATTTGTGTAATTTTAGTTAATTTTTTATAGAGTTTTTTCAAAATAGGGTTTTTGATAGATTTTTTATGAAAAATTTGAGTTTAGTATGGATTTTGATGAAAATTGAATGTTTGTAATGGATTTTGATTTAAAAATAGTGTTTTTTATGTATTTGGATTAAAAATTAGAGAATTTTATAGGTCTTTGTTAAAAACTAGGGTTTTTGTTGGATTTTTTTTTAAAACTAGGGTATTTTTATAATATTTTCATTTATATTGTCTAATTTTAATTAGATTAATTTGTTTTTAACTTTAATCAGGCATTATGGCTGCTGAAAATGAAAATGCACAATGCCAAACGCTCCACCACCTCCACAGCCATCAATTGAAGAATTAATTTGTGAAAAATTGCAGCAATCAAGGGGCATTTCTAAAGTTTATCACGAGTCCCTCGATTATCTGAGATGTCAAACACAATGAAAGAAATAATTAAAAACATAGAAACCCTCTCCCCACAACATAATGCCTTTCATTCGTGGCGAGAAGACATTAGAGAATATTATGCATGTGGATTGTCCTATGATGATGTGAAAGATCTTAGAATAACCAAAGCCCAAATAGCCTCTTTATTTGTTAACCCCCGCACTGGTTTGCCAGTTAATGTTAATAAAACAAAACTTTCTATAAAATGGTGCACTCATAGAGACATTGTAGAAAACTTTTGGGATCGTTGGTGTATGGTTTTTTTGAAACCACCGAACAACAATTGTGATATACCATTTTACTTTATAAAAAAATTATATGCTGAGTTTGTGTTAGGGCATTATGTCAATTACTTTGACATTAAACCCTTCCAAAGGCGTTGGTGGAGCTATGCCCCAGGATAGACTAGGGGCAGTTAGAGTAATACCTCGCCCATATGTTCCCCCTCCTCCCCTTCCTCTGCCACCTTCAGTATACCATCCAGATATTATGCAGGATGCGGCCACACAGACTATCCATGCTATTCACTCTTTGAGTGGTCTTTTGGTTTCGCATGCTTCTGTAGTAGCTCAGCCACATTCTGGTGATGTTGGTGATGGCTCGAGTGCTGCTGCGTCATCCTCGTCAGGTCCACATATTTTTGTACCACATACTTGCTCCATGTGCCGCCAGATATGCTTGGGTCCTCTTGTACAGCCTGCCGAGCATCCCTTGGACACTTCCGATTATGACTTCCATGATGTGGACATTATAGATCAGACGCAGGGGAGTGGAGCACACCGTACAGAGTCCTCTCTTGCTAGAGAGGGGGACATTGGAATAGTGACACACGTAAAATTTAAGTTGTGAATTCATAACTTGGATTTGTTTTTAAATGAATATTAATAAGAGATAGTATAATGTACTAATATTTATTTACATGGTCTATTTAACAGTTGATGTCCGAGGAGGAGCTGACACAAGTGATGGATAGCAGCCTGAGGGCCATTTCATTTGGCCTCGACACGCACATAGTATATATTTTTGCACTCACTCATTTACATTTATTTATTATATACTTTCTTGTCATTTGAATTGTCATTAATGAAATTATATAATAACTTATATGTTTATCTTATTTTCCTCTTGTAGGAAATACCTAGTGCGAGTGAGGTGCAGCCTTGTCTAGATTATGGAAGTGCAATGTTGGATAAGGGGCAGGTAATTGAACTCAAATTTGATTGAATTAAGAATTTTAAGATCTTATATTGATTATACATACATCGACATAGATTGGTAGTTTCATATGTACTTGTCATTTTTATGTGCAGGGAATTATGAGTTATACGTCCTTGTTGACAAGGGCCACAACACCCGAAGCAGTACGTATTGGAACCCCTGAAGGAGTAGGTGTTGAAGCAGCTCAAGGAGGAGGTGTCTAAACACCTAAAGGAGATAAAGAAAAAGATCAACCTAAAGAAGTATGTGTTCATTTTATTTTGTGTTTGGTATTTATATGTTCCACAATTTACAATTGTATGCTAACTTGATCACTTTATGTTTTTGTTCACTCATATATAGATTGAAATTACAAAGATGGTTTGGTCGGTTCTTTGAGAGGCATATTCTAGGACTCCTGACCCTTTGAAGAGACCGATATTTCAGGTAATCAAGATTACAATTTTAGAGTTCAATTATAATTTAATGTATATTGATTTTGATGTTAATTATTCGATTTTAAATTATATAGTATAACTAATCTCAATTGTGGTTTGACTTTTTCTTGTGCAACTACCTTAAGAGGAAATGAGTGCTTCAAAAGGCTCCATTTTGATGATCCACCAGTAGTTTAGGATGAGATGGACATTTTGGCATGTAAATATTGAATAGATACTAAGATGGCATATGCCACATATTGTAAAATTTTGTTTGAGTTGGTGTTGATGCCATTTTTGTATATGGACATACACTTGATTATTGGATAATTTGATATATAGAAGTTGACAATCTAAATTTAATTTCCTCCTCATGTGCATAATTAAACTCTTTGAAAATTTAATCAAGTGAGCAATGGTTAAATATCTTGATGTACAATAGCATAAAAAGAATGGTTATATTATGTAGTTTATTCATATTGCTGATTACATTGCATTGCACATCTTTCAAACTCAAAGCATTACTTCACATTGCATAAGTAACAACTAGATACGATAGATGAAAAACTCAATTACAATATAGTTTTTACACCAACCTAAGTGCTTATGCAATTACTTCACATTACATAACTAATAATTAAAAATTTATTCATATTATTGATTACATTGCATTGCACATTTTCTAATCAAAGCATTACTTCACATTGCATAAGTAACAACTAGATGCCGATAGGATGAAAAGATTTCACTCATGTGCCTGCTGCCCCCTCATTCCACACACTATGCAGCCATTTACTTGTTGTGTAGGGGTTGAACAATGGAGAAAACATGTAAAATTTATATATATATATATATATATATATATATATATATATATATATATATATATATATATGTAGCCTAGAAGCATGAATTAGTACCAATATTAATGCATCACCATTGATTACCTTGAAGTAGAGATTTGAATCAACATCATTCTTCAAGAAGCCCAAACTAGACAGGTACCGATCAATCCTTTCGTACCATGCACAAGGAGCCTACTTAAGACCATATAAGGCCTTCTTTAGCTTACACACATGTGACTTCTTCCCATGAACCTCAATACCATCAGGTTGCTTGACATAAACTTCTTCTTCAATCACGCCATTGAGAAAAGTTGTCTTCACATCCATTTGATGAATCTTCCATCCTCTTGATGTAGCAAGGTTAATGATAGTTCTGACAGAAGTGTAACAAGCAACATGAGCAAATGTTTCTTCATAATCAACTCCCTCTTTTTGAGAAAACCACTGTCAATCAGCCAAGTGTTGGTGTCAGTGGGTACATTGCTTGACAATGCTGAGCAAAACAAATATTCATTCTTTTGTGGAGAAACATCATCGACATCTGCAACAGAGGCTTGATGCTTACGTCTATCTGAACAATGTTTGGAAAAGTGACCAAACTTATCACACCTAAAGCATTCAATCTTGGACAAGTCTCGCTTCTTCTTGGAAGGGGGAGCACCATAATTTCCTTTGTCTCGATTCCTCTTGAAGAATCCCTTCTTTCCACTTCTTCCTTTCTTCTTCGAAGGTTGGGCGGCAAGAACATGAATCTCTTCATTAGTAGAATTTTGGCCATCACCTCTAACCATCAATCTTGATGCATAATGAATGCAATCAGCCCTCAAACAATCAAACTTTGGGAGTTTGGACCTTGCACTAATTCCTTGAATATAGGACTCCCAAGACAATGGCAAACCGTTGAGGGCAAGCATTGTCAAATCCTTATCTTTAACCTGTTGATGTGTGTTTTATGACACACTCGTACATCAAAATAAAAATGCCTAGAGACACCCTATCCTCTCTTGAAAAACCACCCCATATGCTAAGATTGCAAGAAGATCATATGGTGATTCCAAGGTTTCTTATGTCAGGTCTTGACGTGTGGTAAGCTCTCATGAAGCTCTTTTATTTGGATTATAGATCAAACAAACTGAAAAAGGAGACAAGGGGTTAGAAGTTATAATCTACTTCCTAAGAATTCAAGAGATGGTATTGACTTGGTGAAACGAAACCAAACTTTGTTTTTCCATGCAAGAATCGTGCCAACTATGCAAATCCATTGCAATCTTCAAGGAAATGTACTTATGGTTTTCATATCATGAATAACTACCTTCCAATCGAACAATATTTATCCAAATAGAAGTTAAGAATCCACAGAGTAAGCTCAGGCTAACTTTACGCATTGAACAAAAATCATCTGTTCAAAGAAAGTATGAGCAAAAGTTCCACCATAAATCAATGCTTATCAAATCTTGCATTCATCTAACAAACTTTCAAAGAAAATTTTATTCCAAGTGTTATCTAATTCTAATCTATCTCCAATCTATGGTGGAAGAAGTTATGCAACCATGCACACTATTTGACAATAAAAGTGGTTCAAATCAAATCATGCATAAGAGCTTTTATTATCAGAAATAGTCTATCACAACAATTCTATATACTATCTCCACCCTTTACAAATGAGGGGCGAGCTCAATTTCACTTTAAGGTTGGCATACTTCCTCTTTTCTCTTGCCATTTTAGACTTAGCATGCTGAGTGGACTTCACTCATTCACTTTCCATGTTCATATTATTCTAAGTGCGGACACTCATTATCCTCTTGAAGCAGATTTGGCAAGATTCCATCTTTTATGCCATGTCACTCTTTGGTAAGCACGAACCTTGTCAAGTTTCATGGCCAAGACATGTGGCAGACTTCAATCATGTTTGACACATCCCTTTCTTAACATGGGAAGGCTTTGTTGAGTTTGTGTGCCAAGAAACAAGGGCGGACTTTCCTTTATGTATTGATAGCAGACTTTTCTTTATATCAAGCCATTGATTATTTCCTTGGAGTGGACTTGGCTATATTGTATGCCACTTTTGTATGGCTCAGCAGGCTTAGTCTTAGCAAGTGCCATGTTTTACTCTTGAAGCGAACTCTACTCTCCTCTTTGCTAGCAGACTTCCTTCTCTCTTTTCCAAGCTCTATCATGTGTTGGAATGGCTAGAAGAGACCGATGAAGCTGCTAACATCAACAGGATTGTGGTAGCTTGATATACAGAGTCTATTGATGCTAGGGTTCAATTTGTATGATATTGAGAGTGGTAGCTTAATATAGGTCCACAATACCTTTTTGTAATATCATAGAACAGGGCTCATAGACTGACCTCCAATCAAAATGTCTCTCAAATGCACAAAAAAGAATGAAATTACTTCAAACCAAGTTTGTGAAGAAGTTAACTCTATTGCCCACTAGTTTCCCTTAAGAGTCCAAAGTGCTAAAAGGCAACAATTTTTGAAGGGCTATTTCTCAGAGACCGTGAGGCATAAAAAAATCTCTGTCAAAGGCTATGGGATCGTGTTGGGACCATCTACAAAAAAATCTCTCAGTTTTTGCTATCTCGGAGGCATTTTCCTATGGTGATGACTTTTCAATGGAGGGAAAAGTTGGCAGATGCAAGTAATGAAAAGTTGCAAAGTGGTGCAACTTTCATTCCGCAACTCGTACAACCAAACGGATTGTTCCAACATGTTCGTATGGGTATGTTTATGCTAGGATGGTCCTCTTTTACACCCAAATATGCCGAATCACTCTGAGCTACATTGGACCGACGATTTCCCTTAAGAGTCCAAAGTGCTAAAAGGCAGCAATATTTGAAGGGCTATTTCTTGGAGACCATG
>VDFB02373365.1:200278485-200328030 GCA_007258455.2 Sequoia sempervirens
AAAAGTGAGAGATGATGCTATCAAACATTCTTGAACTTAAGAATTTTCCATCGAACAAATATGTACATATAATTGTAATTTACACAAAATGATTTACAACTATGTACAACTTACTATAAGTTCTCATTTAAACATGTATAGGGTTACAAGTGAACTTGAAAACCATGGATATAATATAAGTCAAAGATTCTAGTTTAGCACACTCTTCAATAACATTTAGAATTTTTTGTTGATCATCACTATCTAGTCTCCATTTTCTTCGGCCACGTGCATGTGGAACTGCATGGAGATGTAGACTGGCAGCAATTATTAAGTGACTATATTAATATACCTTGTTATCAGGTTGATAGTCAACAAAATGAATCCCATGCTGAACAAATTTGACTTGCTTTAGATATGTCCCTTGTACTACAACAGAACCTACATGGTAAACATGAACCTAAGGTAAGACATATGAATGTGTGTGCAATATTTTCGCACAAGGTTTGTACAATATATATTTAATGTTTATAATGTAATAATGTGCACATGTGAATACAATGTACATATATATAAAATTTAAATTCAAACTCTCACCTCGGTGGGAAATAACATTTCATCACTTGTTTTAGGTCTCTAAGAATATTCTCTCTTCTATGCAACACAATAAATAATATTAACACCTTCTCGATGTTTTCACAAAGTTCGCTATGACCGCAAAAACATCTCCTATACACCAAATTTACACAAAAAAAATCTAAAAAAATTAGAAATGTCTCTAAAGATCGCACCAGATATATATAATAAAATTTAAATTATTGAAAACTTACACGTGTACCTTTTTCTAACCAATCTTGAAATATGGTCATAATCAATTGAAATCAAAGGAATGTCTTCAAATCTTTCTTCCTCGCCTTCATCATATGTTTCTAAAACAAGTAGTGGCACTGTATCCCATTTACCAACATATCCAAGTTCTTGATTGTTGCATGCATAATCAGAGTTTCCCTCAATGCACTCAGTGCAAAAACAAGAGTAATCCCTTATGTCTAATATCCATCCATGGCGACTATCTGAACTCCTAACACAATGCAAAGATCTTGTTTTTTCTACCCTCTTGCATCCATGCATCTATCTTCTATCCACACCTAGATACATATGTACAACAAAAAACTTATGTGAACAAATATGTATATATATATATTTTAAATTTAAATAAATTCAAATTTTTGATTTAATGTAATTTATACATACCCAATATCTCCCAAAACACTCTATGTTGAATGTGTCGGTTTGTTCTTGAAGATGTGCTGATCACATTTGATGCAAAGTGTTTCTTGCACCATTCAAAAACATCATGTGCATTGTCTAGATGATCTCTGGATAACTCCATTTTACGCTTTCTTAAAGCTCATTTGATGCAAGCTCTTGCTCCATCATGCTCACCCCTTTCCATGCCCACTCTCAAAAAAACTCCAAACATGTGCTATATTTGTAGATTTTATGATATCTACAAGTGTATAGAATGGTCAGTGGAAGATTTGAATTCAGGACACACATCCATCTGACCATGTTAAAATGATTTTCAAATTTGACACCTCTACTTCTCAAATTCTCAAAAATATTGTAAAACAATGTTGGACAAAAGTGTAATGCTCTTTATCATCACTAATATAAAAGTGATATTCTTTTTAATAGGACCGTTTCTTCATTTTGTACTCTCAACACCATCCACTCTGATTGTGCATGCCCATAACACACATGAACCATAATAGTGATCTGCTTTGAAAAGTAATATTCGATTGAATCTCCTTGATGTACAAAGGAGTAATTTTCGCAAAGTCAACCATCGATAGAATTTGTTCCATGTGGAAAGTATCTCAATGTTTGAATTGCTTGTGCTTGCCACTTAGAAAAAAAGGAATGATGTATGTATGGTCAGATCAATTTTCAAAAATCTTTCATAAATTTTCCAATGGGAATCTCCTCTTCTACATTGTTCAACCTTATGGATTCTTTCCCAAAATTTGTTTTCAACTTTACATACTTGTACTTGTGTCAATAAAATATGTGAATAACTAATAAACCACACTTGATCAATGAAACATTACATCAAAAGAGAATCCAAATAACTTGATCTATGAGAAATTGAAACAAATAAACTCTCTAAAAATAATACTTACCTCTTGCAATTTATCATTTTTGTTATGTCGTAAGATCCTCACTCTTGGAAGGAAATTTAGCCAAATTTCCACATGTCTCTACAAATTCCTTTTATGCAATTTATTTGAGGTCCATTTTCATGATCACATAATATAGACTTTATGAACAAACTTCGCTCTTATTTAGGAGGTGTGCATTTTGAAAACCCACATCTTTCTTTCTCTCATCTTTCTCGAACACCCGATAGTAGAGATCAAATTCAATATGATAACGACAACAACAAGTTTTGAAAACTTGTTTATCTTCACATAATATGGCTTTTAACCTTTGAAACATTGTTTGCCCAATCTTTTTATATGAGGATATGCATTACAAAAAGTTCATAAGTATATTATCTCAAATTGTGTTATGTCTAGCCAATGTTTGATATGATTTTCATAAATACTAGGTCCAATCTCAGATCTCATAACATCTCTAGTATTCGATGATGGACGAGTCTGATCATGCCAAAAACTTGAGACCAAGTTCCTAACAACATCTTCAATCCTGTCAGAACGGGGAGCTCTACACATAATTGCCCAATTGCCTTCTAAACTCTCATCCAAAAACTTTCTCTTTTTCTTATATTTTATCAATGTGGCTCTACTATAACCAATTTCAGTTGAAAGTGTTGACATTTTTCTTTTTCTTGCTATATCTTGATGTACAATAGATGTCAACATCACCCTTCTTGTAGTGGCCTTATCCATAGTTCGAGATCCTTTCCCAATGGAATCTAAACCCTTTTTAACATTTTGAACAATATCCTTTTGTAATCCCATGTGTTTCTTCTTATTTGATGATGAATGGACACCCAACAATTGTAATGATTCTTTGAGCTCATCACGAAGAAGTAAACGTGATAACAATTGAGTTTTTTCAAGTGTATCAAGATGATTGAAATGATGATTGATCATTCCATTTATAGATTTAGTCATTGACCTCTTTCTCTTATTATAAGGCTGGTTGGCATAATATTTGAATTTCTCCATATCCATTTCAAGTAAATGATCTAAATTTCTATGAGAAATTTGTTTACCCACCTTCTCAACTAGTTTTTATATGCTCATCCATACCTGGAGTAATGGGAAATGATCCCCACTTCCAACATGCATTGTTTCAACTTGTGCCTCCTCCCCTATCTTCAAGGACCATGCATCTTTGATGATTCATTTGATCCAATGTCTACATTTGGCTCGACTTGAGCATGAAAACTTCCTGCTTGTTGAGCCCTTCCTACACATGTGTCACAAAATATTTTGCAAACAAAAGTGAGAGATGATGTTAAATATATAAGTGAAGTTTATGTATCCAAGCAAACAAATTGATAAAAAATGATGAGCTATAAGTGAGAGAAGTTTGTGGTATTTTTATATGCTCATCCATACCAGTAGAAGGAAGTGATCTTGAACCCTCTCCAAAAAGCATTGTCTGAACTTGGGTCTCCTCCCTAACTTCAAGGTCCATGTGTTCTTCAATGGATTTGTTTGATCCAATATCTAGATTTGGCTCGACTCCTGCTTGAGGAATCCCTAGAGCATAAAACATAAAAATAATTTGAGAACATTGAAGTGATGAAAATAAAATATGAAAGACACAAAACACTGTAAATATTGAAACAAAAAGAATTGGCTTAAGGAATTGGAGTCAAGGATCATATAAACATTGTAACTTGAATGACCAAGATGACTTGAGGATATTTAAAAGTATTTATAGTCATTTAAGTGCAATGATGGTTAGAAACCTTCAAGGTAAGAGTACTAAACACACACTTGAGAGTGAGAGAGAGAAGAAACAAGCATGCACCTTGTTTCTTTCTTCTATGATAATTTTCCAAGTTTTGATCAACGCCTCTTTTGTTCTTCTTGACAATTTTTGCTGAGATGCATTTTTCTTTTCCTTTGTTGTCCCATTTTCTTCTTCAACTTAAATATGACTCTAAACAAGTCCTCTACCAACTTAGTTAAATTATCCTCCAAATTTTGCCTTGATTGATAAAAATGAAAAGTTGTCTAGCTCCAATATTTGCCTCCTTGATAAATGTGTAAAAACTTCTCGAAAATCTATGCTCCAAGTGAATCAAAAATATTCAAGTGTACATGGAATAACTAGATCCTCTAGTTTAAATGAATCAAGTAGTAAACAAACAAGTTATTTCATTGTGGAGTTTGTTGTTATTTAATCCATAGGTATGCACAACATATCTAGTAATTTTAGAATTTTGGTAAAGTGTCAAAAAATGTATAAATATTAGAGGTATAATTTGAATTGAGTTTTCTTAATTATATTTGAATTGAATTTCAAGTTAGTTGTCTAAAAAATGCATAATACAGAGGTATAATTTGAATTAAATTTTCTTAATTAAATATTTGAATTGAATTTCAAGTTACTTGTAAAAAACGTATAATAGCTCGATATAATTTCAATTGAATTTCAAGTTACTTGTCAAAAAGATTATATCTTGTTTTCAACTCAATGGTTCATGTTGCTTAAGTCATTTTTTTAAAAATATTTATTGTGATCAACATGAATGAACTTAATTATAAAATGGCATTGATTTCCCTAAAATTCTACTAGAGATCAAATGTATATTGAATATAAGGAAATGTAAGATGTAAGAGGTCATAAAAAAAGAAAACATATATGTATATTGAATATTTAAAGAAATTGCATGTACATATATTATGTGTAAACATGTTTAAACCATAAGCAAACACATGTACATATTTGTAAAAGAATTCAATACATATAAACATAACACATATTATAAGCAAAGAGGCAAATGTATGTATATATCATATAAGAAAATATATGTACATATATCATAAAAGAAAAATATAAATTAAAGATCATCTAATGTCGAATACTCAAGATCAAAACAAGCAAATGTATGTATATCATATAAATTAAGTGTAAGAGATCATCAAATATCAAATACTATTTTAAAGATCATCATATATAATCAAATACACATGTGATAAAGATCATAAATCTAGAATGCATGGCCTAATAAGAATGTCTACTCCTAGACAAATGGCCATCTGAATGAGAACAGTCCTGCTCTGATGGATGTGTTGAGCCCTACAAATAAAACTGTGTACAAGATGTGTTAAATACATATAATTTTTATTAAATAAATTTTATGAAAGCTATTTTTAAATGAACTTGTATTTTTAAATATCAATCTACAACTTGTATTTATCTATGCATACATAAATAAATATTTTATGAAAACTCACATGTCCACTAATAGCAGATTCATCCACAAAGTCACATCGATCATGCACATGATTTGGACCAAGGCTAGGAGTGATATGAGGTATGTCCACCTATAGCAATATATACACACACATATATATCAACTTAAATGAATATCTAGTTAAAAATAAATTTAAAAAATAATGAAAAAAGAATTGAAACATGTACATGCACACATACATGCACATCATCTGATATCTGATGACCTAAGTCCTCTGTACCAGTCACCTCCACCATATGGACCAAACGATCAAGTGACGAATCAATATCTACATCCATCTGATCTATCCCATGTCGTGCCAGAAATGATGAATGTAGAGGACTATGAAGGTGAGATGGCACCAGTGATGATGAACCAGAACCAATCAACATATCAATAAAACCCATAGTCTGTGCAACTACCATATGAACTGTAGGTGGATTCTGATGTGCACTACTGCTCAGCTGAGAGTGATGGGATCCTGGAACTGAACGACCTCTATGTCTCAAATGATCTCTAACATGCTCTATATCGATCCCATTGTCTGATGCAATGTGGGCATATGCCTCCAACAGGTCCTCAGCCAAACAATGTAGAGTCATGCATGACATATCTCCTGTAAGTGCATCAAGCTGTGTAGGAGTAGGGATGTCGGTCATTGTAAAAGGATCCATGGTGGTCCACTGTGCTAAAAATGGTGTGGATCAGGAATGTCTAGATATCAAATACTGACCTACACGATCATCAAATATCCTAGTGGTGGCAGCCGCAATGTCACCTACAGTGTCAATTCCTTCCTTTTGGGAAGCAACAACAACCTCATCTGCTATGGGGGCTAGAATTGGGGTGAGAGTAGGAGACCTGTCACCAACCAATACCCTAAACATTGGGGGTGGTCTATCTACTCGATGATAGGTGGGCCTATCAGCAATCCTACCACACCCCTAACGAACATATGGTGGAATGTCTAGGTAGTTAACTTTGAGGCCCAAATGGACCTCAACATATAACTGCTGAACAAAATACAACGGAATCTGGTCATTGTTTGGGTATATACCATGTGCTGCTAGAAATCATGGGTAGATCAATGAGGCCATAGCATGATCAACACATCTAGTGACCTGGTATCCCCTAACCTTACGCACATTTTGATAAAATGGGAAACAAGTGGCTTTTATCATTTCTTTGGTGACACTATCTTGTATTTGTTTAAGAGGAACGTCACCATGTACTTTTTCCCACATGAGGGAAAGAATAACAGTCACTCTATCTGGGGAATATGCACTAGTCCTCTCAAGTTCATTTTTTAGTTTTTCTAGACTATGCAATATTAACATGCATGGTTCACTATATATCCCTGGGTTTGCACCCTATGCTAATGAATCTCTTAATTTTTTTATCTCATTAGTAGTATTTGTAAACAAAGATTCTAGCATAGGTGAAACATGATCTACATTTTCCATGTTATATATATACAGTACACCTAAAAAAACAATGAGACTTTGGTAAATAATATATCTAGATAAAAAGAATACAAATCTAAAATAGAACTTGTAATTAATTCATCTACTCATCAATAATATTTTCATAATTATTAACTTGATTTCTTAAAAAGAATTTAACTTGATTTAAAAGAATTGAAGACAACTATAATCTATAACATAACATCCTTAAATGGTTCAAATTTTAAATGAAGCGATGAAAGAAAGAATAAGAATACAAAGATTAAAGTATAAAATCATTTGAAAATAATTGGGGATAAAAATATTTAATCTAATAGTTGTTAACATAAATGAACTTCAATTATATAGCCTTGAGAACATAAAAAAATTATAGATTGGAAAGCAAAATAAATGTGTCATATTACTTGAATCAAATCTAATAAAGTTTGACTTTATTGCATACTTGTTATAAATATCTCACATGAACCAATGAAATTCAATGTGCCTCTATCTACCCTTGACATTAATGTTTAAAGGCTTGTTGAGATGAAAAGTAATGTTGATTCCTTACCTAATGGAAACAAAAAAAGACATACATATAAAAATCAAACACAATTCAATTTCTATTAAAAATTTTACATATCCATTTTTGTTGGATTTTTGGATCCTAGATTTGAGATGCACAATGTTAAAGGAGATCCCATGACACATTCAAGGTTCTTTAGTGCTACATATTTGGATTTTGTGTATGATGATAAGTTATTGGATAAGTTCTTCCCATGAAATTTAATAGTATTATCTTCCATTTGGGTCTATTTTTTAATATTGAAATTGGCCAATGCAAATATTGGGAATGTTAGATTGAAGTTTATTATTTTAGATTTTTTGACTGTAAACAAGGATCTACAAAGTATGTACATTCTTAACATTTGCATGTGCAAGTGAGATGAATGTTAAGAACTAAAGTTGTTAGAGGCTACCACACTTAATTATGGATCTTCTAATGCTTCATCTACATCATCCTACCCTTGTAAATTTGAAAAGAAAAATTATTTCCAAAAGGATAGTAAAAAATAATGGAAATGACCATTGTACAAACTATACATTATAAATGTTTCTAATATAATGACTCTAAAGCCTCCAACTTTTCCTTTGTAAAATGTGCTTCAAAATTTACTTAGTGCTTGCATGATTACACTTCCTCCTATTAGGCCATTAGATAAATCTAAAGTTATTCCCAAAGATATAATGAGAAAAGAATTTTGTTATTAAATTGTAGAGTTAATTGTAATTATACTCAACGTTTTATGGGATTAAGGAATAATTGATTAGATTTGATTGACATAAAAAAAATAGGTTGAGGGGTTAATATTGGGGTCAATCCTTCAATTGTTCCTCCTAATGAAAATTTAAATATTTTACACTAAATAAATCTAATAAAATGGTTTTATATGAGGGTCATGAGATTGAGGTACATATACATGTTGACGAGCTTGAAATCATTGATTCACCTATGTATGTGAGGAATGTTAATTTGTTGGTATTAATAAAAATTATAAGGGTACTTATTCTTCTTCTTATGTACTAGTGATTGACTTTTATATAAATTTCTATGGACTAACTAGTATTCAAACTTAGGACATCCCATTTGGTGTTAGGATGCCCTACTATTGAGCTAATGGCTCACATTGTGATGAGTCTTTTTATGGCTTAGGTGTGTATCACTTCTCCAACACACTCCCTTGAACTACAACATAGGTGTCAAATGCACCTAGCTTGGCACTAATACCATACAAGAATACCAATTATGAGGACCTCCTATAAAAATATGACATGAAAAACCGTGAACAATATTTAAAAGATAATCCATAGTCTATCTTATTATTTATGCATATTTTCTAGGACCACCTATGCCCAAAACACAAAATAGTTTTTGTAAATACACCAATTAGATCTTATAAAATGCATTACTTATATCAAATTATATGGTGAATTAAATATAATTAATGATTACTTTTTCTTTTAGTATGAAAGAGGTTAAATTCCAATATATGTTCTAGTGGGCTTGATTGAGTGACAAGGTGGAGTGATTGTTGTAATGAAGAACTTGCTAGGAAAGCTAACCAAGTTAAAATGTACACCTATACATACATCATTGTGGTAATATAGACCTATGTCATAAAACACAATTGAATCCTATTAGTTCCAAAGTATTTTAGCAAAGAAGAGATAGAGGAATTTCCAACATGAGGCATAATTCAATCATAATATAATAAAACCATTAATCCATAGTTCTATGTATAAATGGATGTTGTAGAGGAAAAGATACACATTTAATTTGCAAGGCATAACTCAACAATATGAAAACATATAGTAGAATATTGTACATTATTCTCAGGATTTTTTCTTATTTGTGAGAAATGCAAACCTTCCATGCTAATTTTCTCTAAAACACACAAATATAGGGTGCAGTGTAATATCCCACCCTTTCCTAAATTTTTCCATAGCTAGTGATATGATAATATCCCAACAACTCTATGAATTTTAAAATTGAATGTTATGGACTATATTAAAATTATTTTGTGGACTAATAAACTAAAGAATATTCTTGATATTTAATTACACGTCTCTTGAGAAAAACAATGATTTAATATCTTATGAGTATTAAATTAGATTATGACTATAATTTAAAGAATTATAGTCATGATTTTGTAATTGTCATGTAATAGACATAAATATCATTCCTTTTGTTGGTAAAACTACATATTTAGAGTAATATTATGAAGGTTAAATTTAAATAGTTTATCTAGCACTCAAATAATCATTCTAGACTAATATTTGATTTAAAATTTCTTTTACAATGATTATTGATTATATTTAATAAAAAATACTTGATATTCCCACCAAGTTATTAAGGGTGCAAATCAACTATTGACATGGACTAAACTATTGCAAACAAGGTAAATATATATAGTAGGAGTATCAACTAATGGTGAGGCACTTTAAGTCTAATCAAACATACAATATACCAAATAATATTAATGAAATCACTAACCCTAACCCTAATCCTAACCCTAAAACTAACCCTAATCCCTATTCATGATGATAACCCTAACCCTAATCCTATTAATGATTATAAGCCTATTGGTGATGATAACCCTAACCCTAATCTTATTCATGATGAATAACTTCATTATGATGATAACCCTAACTATAACCATAACTATAACCATAACCCTAACCCTTACAGTAACCCTAATCCTAACCCTAACCCTGATCCTATTTGCGATGATAAACCTATTCGTAATAATAACCCTAACCCTAATCCCAATTTTAACTCTAACCTCTAACCCTAACCCTAACCCTAACACTAACACTAACCCTAACCAAAATCCCTATTCGTGATGATAACCCTAACTCCTATTCATGATGATAAATCTAATTGTGATGATAACCCCAACCCCATTCTAATTTTAACTCTAACCTATCCCTAACCTTAACCCTAACCCTAACTCCTAACCCTAATTCCTATTTGTGATGATAAACGTATTTGTGATGATAACCCAAACACTACTACTAACCCCAACCCTAACCCTAATTATAAACCCTAAATGAATTATAAACCTAACCCTAACCCTCATTAAACACTAATTTCAATCATAAGTGTAATCAAACCTTAATGATAACCTTGAATCATAATTCTATTTCAACCCTAAACCTAACCCTAACACTAATTTGTTAAATATAGTATGGTAGTTTTAATATATTAATTTAAAAACTTATGATAAAATTTAACCCTAACCGTAATCGTAGTTGTGCCCTAGCCCTAATTTAACCCTAACCTTATTTGAACCCTAACCTTAATAGTAATATTAATTTAATCCTATAGCTAATCTTAATTGAACCCTAACTATAATTAAATCTTAATCTTTACCCTAACTCCAACCCTAATTTAATGCTAATAGAATCATAATCCTAATTAAGTTCCCATTATATAACTTATATAACATTAAAAATAAATTCCATAAATAACCCTATCTTTAATCAATTTTATTATATGTAACTGTAATCAAAACCTAACATTAATTGAACCTTAATTAAAACCTAACCCTAATCCCAAGTGAACATTATTCCACTGAGAAAATAAATAAATATTCAAACCTCATGAACACTAGAATTATAATATGGAGAAACCCTTTCAAAAAATCCCACTACTAAAGAGATGAAACTTTTATTAATATTCATAACAAGATTATAACAATCCAATCCACTCAATCTTCTTTAGTCTAATGTTTTGGCTATTTCTACATAACACTATTTAAACCTTATGTCATACATTAAATTATATATAGAGCAAGGGAAACAAGAAATGATCAATTAATTTATGTAATGAGTGGAAAAAAATCATGGTCCACAAGAAAAGAACCCATGCCCCACTATGCATTGGAACATGTACACAAAATATAAACGAACTAATGATATAGGACCTTAAATCCCATAACCTTGATAGTAACCACTCCCAATACTAGTGCTTTATGATGAAGATGTCAATTACAATAAGTCTCATCTATTATGAAAAGATGCTCCACTCTTCCCAATGTAACTCCTAGTACAATAATCATCACGATCTCCTTATTTAATTTTATTATAATAATATCTTGAGCCCATTGCTTACCTTTTCATTTTTTCTCACATATCACACTATAAAATTTTGGAGCTCATTTTCACTTTGCGAGAGTCTCTCGAGGGTTTTAATGGTGTCCAAATTGATATTTTTTAGCTTAATGCATCAAGCTCATTAATATTTTTAATTTTAAGAAAATATTAAAATCAAAGCTCTAGACTGTAATTTATGCCCTTTAGAAAGAATTTAGAAAAAAACAACATTAAAGATAAGATTTTAAGTGAATGGAACACTAATCCCAACTTACACCAACCAAGTACAAATGGGTATTTAGCTTCATGGAGATTCATTCATGGTTGGTGATGGTGCATGAGTAGGCTAATAGAGGAAGAAAGACCATATGTTCATTAAGAAGAAATTGGGAGAAAAAATAAGCTAAGTTTAAATTTGTAATGATAAGAGGATCTTGATTGAATTATATATATATAGTTCATATGAGAACCAAGGATAACATACTAGAGTAAATAAGCTTCGATAATAAAGGAATCTTGTAAGTATGGGGAAGAAAAATATATCAAACTAAATGCACTACCAAAAGATAGATCAATTGGGATTTTTTTATAGGAAAGTGTGATATTTAATTGAAATCCTAATGTATTAATGTTGTATCTTCAACAATCTTGGAATGAGTACTTGGATGCCTATGTTGTCAAAAGATATTATTATTTTACTATTAATTCTCCTCATGTTGAAATTTCCATGAACTAGTTAGGATGCAAATCTCCACCACTAAGCTACCCACCCACTTTATGACAAGTCAATTTACGATTTAGGTATGCTAATTTTTTTGACACCTTTTTCACATTGTGAGATATTACCAAATAATTATAATGGTCATTTAGTTTTGTGTGGATCATGAACCATGTAAGGGTGTGTTTATTGATCTTACTCACCAATAAAATGTATGCATTGAATAATTTTTGTTTTATCATCATTTTATCAACAAGCATATGCATATTTGAAGGTTTATTTAAAATTGACTAATGATATGTTGATTGAAACTATAGGATACATTATTTTAGCTTAATTTTTTGGTCTAAAAGATGAGGGAAGTTCTTATTCTATGTCATATTCTTTCTTCTTTAGATGTATCTCATATTTTATTTGGGTATCCATGGATAAAGCAATATCAAGCAACATCATCTATGTTATGCCATCAAGGTATCAAATATGTTTGAACACTAGTAAAGAGGTTACAATTGCAAGAGATCCGTATATGCCTTTATTTTAGATTAAGTCATTTAACCTTAAATAATTTTAAGAACATACATAAGGATCCTCTATATAAGTGCAAGGATTATTTGCCTAATTTGTAAAATTTTCAAAAGGAATAACAATGGTGGGAAAATCAAGACAAGATGCAACAATTTAGAATTCCTAAAGGGTTTACAATTATTAGAGCCAAAGTAGGTTATATGTAGGTTTTATATTATAAAATGATTCAAGAATCTATAAGGCCAAAAGAACCATAAGCAAATTGCAAAATTTAGTTTAGAAGCATAAGGGATTGGATATTTTCATTCCTAAACATGGTTTTCATAAAAAAAATTACTCATGTAGCAAACACACTATAGAATTCACAAAGAAGGTTAGGGTTTTTAGCTTCATTTGTTATATGGAGATATTTTATTGTAATGTACGTAATCAATGATATGATTCTTGATTTTTTATAAGATTTAATATTATAACACCTTAACAAATCAAGCTATGACTTTCATGGTTCACTCCTACATGTATGAAATTTTCATTTTCATCTACAAGTTTAACCCTAAATTTGTAGTTTTAAAATTATTTTGTGACCTTGACCCCTACACTTCTAGTCTTTAGGAATTTATTTATCTCCATTTTTTAGACTATGTTGAGAGCCATTATAATGTTTTTTTGCACTAACTTTCGGAGGAAACTCGTTTTTCCTTACTCAAACCCTTGGATTATGCAAAACGGGGAAGCAAAATACTATATTGAAAATGCTTTAAAAACTTTCAAACAAGTGCAATTTGAATTCAACAAATTTTAAAAAATTTGCATATAGGGTTTCGAAATTAAACAAATACATGCATTTTGAACTCTAAAAAAATGGAATTTTAAATACCTCGTACTCAATAGTGGTCGATATGCAAATTGGAATGATGAAGTTTGAAGAGAGGACCCGAAATTTGCTTTCGCCCATGAGAAATTTTGTTGGGTTGCTGTTCAGATTATGTTCGCCGCGCGCAAGGATAGTGACTGACTGGTAAATTCATAGTAAAAATGTGAAAGTGAAAGCATTTTTTTTGGTTTTGTCATATTCAGGTTCAGCCGAACCCACTTAAATATGATTTTTTACTAGGCTTGGTGACTGGTTCGGCTGAGCCATGGGTTCGGCCGAACCAATTAAATGGTTCGGTCGAGCCATATGGTTCGGTCAAACCTAGTTAATATGAAGAGTGGGAAAATTTTGAAATTTCCTTCCTCTTCAAAAGTGTAAACCACTTATGTGGCTTCACCCTATCTTTAGATCCATCACATTTTTTATTTCTGAATCTATTAGAGCACTCAACAAAGCTTCAATAGCCTTGATTTTAATCTTAGCCTCTTTAGCCTCATTAGGAGTCGAATGACCATTTTGAGGAATAACATATTTTTTCTTTGTAATATTCTAGAGGGGTTCACCAATACACCTCAAATGACACTCCATTTTGGCTTTCCACAGAGAGTAGTTTGTTCCATCGAATAAAGGACTATCCTTCTTATATAATGCCATTGTGGATCACCTCAAGCTTTTAAACTTATTTAGAGGAACCTGATCTGATACCAATTGTTGGAAAAAAAAGGACAAACAATTGAGAGGGGAGGTGAATTAGTTGTCATAGAATATTTAAACTTTTCAAACTTAACTTAACTTAACCTTAGATCTGATCAATGAATAATAAACCATAAATAATCAGCACATCAGAAACACTGAGAACACCAATATTTTTTACGTGGAAACCCTATTAGGGGAAAAACCATGGTGGATGTCAGTCCACAATATTATACCTTGTTAAAAGTATAAAGAAGAAAAATGGGAATGCACATGCATTCAGGCACGCTACCTAGAGCTCACTACTCAAATACAAGAGGGCTCACTGCCCAAAGAAGACACATTGTCTTACAACAATTCAAATTAGATCCACAGTGTATGAACTAAGAAAATAGCTTCTACAAAAGCATGATTACAATTCCAATTAAGCACATAAACACTCCTTCACACTTCACTCAAACTTCTACACACTCTGCTCTGCAATCAAATGATTTGATCACTATTCACACACTTGCTATTCTCTCAAACTTCATCACTTGCAAACTTCACACAAACAACCACTCTTATATATCTGCAACATGGAATTACATCAACAACTTCGTCGGTCAAAACAAAGTATAAAATATAAAACATATACACAATGTCAACCCAAATTTACAAGTAAATTTTCAATGTGAATCAAACACTGTCGGCCAAAACATAATGAAAACCTAAAACAATATCCTCGAGCACACCAAACATTCAAATTTTAATCTCCAAGGATCAACAACATGCTACAACCACCATGTCAGCCAAGAACATAAAAATTGAACACATAAGAGAAAAATCACCGACCACGAGCACATTGATCAACGTGGATGTGAAACAAGGATAAAGAATGATCTAGAAGCATCCAAAAGCATCATGAATCATTAGAGAAGCATCCACAATAATTGAATTTACTAGAATCACATCAACTTTAATCAGGAAGACTAACTGAAGCCATAGAAAAACTATTAGAACACAACTATTCAGAACATCAAATCTTCAAGTAGACCTTTGAAACTTCTAGTGGATAAACGAGATATAGTCAGCAATAAACCCTTTAGTCCACAACAACTAATCATCAATGTACTGAGCAAGACACCTTCAAGACCTTCAATGTTCCACTGTCAACCTGCAACTCTTTTTTTAACAATTTTCTCAATATCCTCGACATATACAACCTTCAATACATCAATGCTAATAGTGTTGACATCAATGACAACCACATATCAACAACACAACCACAATATCCAACATGATATACATGGAAAACCCAAGATTTGGAAAATCCATGGTGACAAAGGCTTCTTGAATCTATTGCTCAAATCCAACATCACAAAGAAATATTTTGTTTACAATATTTAAGGGAACGAACCCTAAGGAGACACTAATCCCTTTATTTAGGAGCGCAAGCTCTAAGGAATCACCAACTCCAAGGAGACACCAATCCTTGACATTGAGCCCATCTCAATTATCTAATGGAACCAACCAATCATATTTATAATGATAGATATAATTGAGTCACATGAATCATGTTCTTTGTTACAAGTTTGATTTGTAACTGCTTAATCTCTATTTTGCAACTATACAAACATTCTCTCTATTGTTGATGGTACAAGCTCATCAACACATCCCTCTACTTTTCATCTCTATATCTGCTATGTTCTGCACTCTCTTCTTTTTCTATTATATAATTAAAACATTCCCAGTTCCACCTTGTTAAACCTTGAATGTTAACCCTTAATCCTATTCCACTCTTTGTTTGGGTTTCACTCATTCATAGATTGTGCAAACCCTAGCTGCGGCACTACACCCTCTCTTTACACTCAACTTTTATTGCATATCTAGCAATACATAACTCTATTCTACACTTTCTTCCACTGCAAACTATTCTCTCACACTCCCCTACTGCAAATGCAACACTTAGACAATTCCTTGATTGTCTCTCTTTTTTCTTTTCTTCACCGACCTGCAATTACTACCTTGACATTCTCACTCACGTCTGGATCAACTAGGAGCATCTATGAATGTTTTCCACACTTGCTATCTAGATTATCTAGAAAGCTTCCTATTCATCTCAAGCCTTTCACCATTGTCCAACTCTTCTAAAAACATTTGTTAGGGTTTGTCGGATATCTCCATACCTCTACATCAAGCCTCACAACATTAAATTCAAATACAATTCATTTTCTAAATATGGCTTAGTCTAAAACCCTAAGGTTAGATGTGCATTTAATATATTCTATTATTCATTCGATTTGATCTTGATCTCCATCTCCCTTCCAAGTTGTGCCACCGCTTTGCTGACCAAATCTTTATTCATATTTGTTGCTAGTGTAGTTGGACCAATTAAATATTTCCTCTATGTCAGTTACTAGTTGAAACCCTCATTCACACATACTTACTCATTTGATATCTTTACATTTGAATCTAGGCCTATTGATGGTGTTTTTTGCACAGCAACAACTCAGACAGAATATGATATTCTATCTCTTTTGAAAGGTAAATCTCTATCAGCAAGCCTCAAGAGATAACCCCGAGGTCTCTAATGTCAGGTCTTGACAAATGTAGTGAAACAACTCAGAGATAATGTGAAAATGTTGGTAATCACAAGGGGCTTTACAAATCAACAATGCTGGAAATATATTTTCATCAGATGTAACAATATGGTGATGCTTTCAATCCTATAACTAACCTAGGTTTTAGAGAAATGGAAAAAGATAAAGGGATGAGTGAGATTATATTCTAAACTAACTCCTAATATCAATCACAACAATGATGAATGTTGCAAATAGATAGATCCCTAATAAAACCAATCTCTGCTTGATTAAGGATGGGCCCACAACTACAAAGAAATAGTACAATCCTTTGAGGAAATTAGAAGATTTTCAGACTATGAGTATTCATCCACATACCCAATTACTAGCACAATGTAAACAAGAATAAACTGTTGAACTTAAGCAGAAAACAAGGCCCAAACTAACTTTACACAACCTACAATCAAAAAATTGCTAAAAGTATGGACCAAAGATCGATCAAACATCATTCACATTTCACCGTAATTCCAAAAGAATTGAAATCTATCATCTAACATTTAAGAATCAAGAACAAGAAACCATGAACTATCAAAGTGTAACACAAAGCTTGCCAAATAAACAATCCAATTGAATTAACTTCTCCAACATTACATAACAATTTCCAATTCTCTCCTCTCCTACAACTACCGATTTATCCTAACTTATCCAATTTTGGCTTTTTAACTCTAGCTTCTGACTAGATTTTAACCTTTTACAAATGAGAAGGCACTGGCCTTTTATAGATTTTACATTTTTGAATCAAAGGCCAAGATTAAGTCAATCCAATGGATGGGATTGTGCTTGCAGAAACATCGGGAGGTTTGATAAAGATAATACATCATCATCTAGTTACATGAATTTAGTTTTATCCTAGAGCAATGAGAAAACAACATTCTGCCACCTTGCATTTGATGAAAATCCCCATTGGCTGAAAGAAACAACTTCACATGTGATATTGAACCTTCTTCTAGTTAGCACAGCTAGGGCACAGATTTTGATGCAAGTGAAAATTAAATAATTGAAATCAAATTGTAGTTTGAAATTTGATGGGAAGCTCATTCCTGGCATGCTTCTTTATGTAGGTGGTTCCCATGTAACAGTTCCTCTTGTAAACTTGGAATGATCTCCTAGACATCATCAATTTCAATGCTTTAAGGACAATGTTGTATTACACTTGCAAATAATACCCAAAATAATTAAACCAAGATTTTTCAAATCATTAAATATAATTATACGTAATTGTCCAACTAACTGCTTCTAAATTAAATGTATTAGGATCCTTCTTATAAAATATCTCCCTCTATAATTCCTCTAGCAAATTTCCCCAAGTATAGAAAACAATCATAAGCATGATTCAAAATCCAAAGAAATACAAATATCCCTTTTATTAGCCGATAGGCTATATATAGAGTGAACTTTCACTCGAAACATGTCTCACGCCGTAAAACCGTTGTTGGGTTGTCGTTAAACAGCAAATGGTTTGCAGGTTTCCATTCGCCGTCGGATGAAATCAGATGTACCCAAGTCATATAATATTTTTTGTGTTACACGTGAAAACATATATTTATTGTGATGCAGCAGATATTTTCATTTAGAAGGCTGCAAAAACGTGCCCTCGCCTCTTGGGAGCACAAGGCGGCAGAAGAATCATGGTCTTCGCGGCAGCCTTGCGGTGTAAGCTCCATATCCGGGCCTTAGCGACCCCACCGCGGAGCTCGTTATGTGTATATTGCACCCTCCGACACCTCTACGAGCCTCTTGGCGGCCTCCCTGCAGCCAGGCCCCCTTGTCGTTCTCATTGAAAATGAACTCCCACTCCTCTTCTGGGGTTTCTTCCACGGTTGGGTATGTGGAGCTTGCCACACCCGTGCTGTTTACAAAAATGTGGATGGCCCCAAAGGCTTGCTCGGCCCTGTCGAAGAGGGTGCCCACGTCGTAGGCCATGGAAACATAGGCCTTGCAAGTAATGGATTTTCCTACGCCACAATCCCTATTGATTATGGAGGCCACCTCCTCTACTTTCTCTACGTTTACACGGTAGTAGACCACGACATGAGCTCCTTTCCTAGATAAGTGAAGGGCGATTTCTCTGCCAATCCCTTGCGACGTGCCCGTCAGGATGGCCACACACCCTTCTAAACTACGTTGCTCTGTCATTTATGTGATTCATTTCAGTATCCCCTCCTCTCTAGGACTAGGGTTCACAGTCTAGACATGGCGATTGAAATTTAGAAAGAAGGAAAATTAGGTTGCCTTAAAGGTAATTTACTTGTCCAAGTGAGTAAACATCAAGGGAAAAAATTATTCTGTATTGAGGTGTGGTTATATAATATTGTTTTAACTCATATTTTCCAACACTAGGAATCTAAGATTTGTTCAACTGCATACCCCCACCACCGTTTTGGGTATCTATGACTCTTCTAAATCCAAACTGTCAAAACCATTTTTTGTATTTAAGATTTTAATTCGGTACTACAAAAACTATTTTGGGTATCTAAGATTTATGTAATTTCATGCCACCAACAACATTTGTGGTGTATTTAAAATTTCTTTGATTTCATAACAGCTTTTGGATACCTCAAAGTTCTCTAACTCCATAATACCATTATATAATCCTTCTAGAAGTTTAACAGAATCTTAGAGTTGTATAGAAGTTTAACAGAATCTTAGAGCTATATAGAAAAAACTTTCATATATGTTTTTAATGCTACTCATAAATTCGGCTGGCTTGGCATTATTGGAGGCTAACACTCCCAGTAGTTGTCTGCATATCAGTGATTAGTTCTAAATTACTCCTATGTAGATACCACTTTATGCTCATTTGGCAATGTAAACTTTTCATTATTATCACACTCAAAGTCACTCAATATAATTCCTCTGGTTGGCATGCGTGTATTCCATGAGGTTGTGTTGTTTATCAAATTGCCTACTCTGACTCTTTTATGACAGTAATTGTATCTCTCTATGTAAACTTTCATTTCACTGTGATTGATATAATTGTTACAGTTATATCATTTCAATTTGTGTTATCATTCCCTGTTGCTGTGGATCAATTTGTGTTTGGTCTCTTTCAAAAACTCAGAGAAACAATGTTAAAAGCATAATTTTGAGAGACCATGCATCTATTGTAGACTTGCAAAGTCCTGAGATGTGGATCAATTTGTGTTTGGTCTCTTTCAAAAACTCAGAGAAACAATGTTAAAAGCATAATTTTGAGAGACCATGCATCTATTGTAGACTTGCAAAGTCTTGAGCTGATCCAGTAGGAGCAAGTTTTTTTGCCTTGATTCAATGTCACAAATTTTGACATAAACTGCAGAGCCTTCTACATTTTTGTATTTTTTGGTACAACTTGTCTGTGACTCAATCAATCTTGGACCCACCTTGTTTCAAAAACTAAAAAACATTATTAAAAATCCTGAACACTAAAACTTAAAACACTCATCTTCATTTTCAGCATTTATTTATTTAGTAGAAGCCTCTTTAAACCCTCAACATTTTGTTTGATCTAAGAACAATCTCAAATTCATTGAATCATGAGCAGTTTCTTGAATTGGGTGGGTGCAACACGACAACCAGTACATTGAACTTTAAAAGATTGTTACTTGTTCTAGATTTTTGAGAGGATTTGCAATTTATGTTATTTTGAAATAGAAACAATAAAAATCCAATTTATCTTGAATACAATTTTCTATTTTGATGTGCCAGGGCCTGAAATTGACCTGGTCAATGTCAGTTTGAAAACTCCAATTCAAACCATTATTAACCGACTTCCAACTAAGAATGTTCTGTGATATTGTCCAATTGCTGATGAACTTCCTTTGTAAATGGAAAAGCCTGCTATTCTGATTTACTGATTCCACGTATTCTTTGAAGAACTTATATGACATATTAGCACAAACTGACTTCGGTATTATAAATGGTCCTGAATCGAACCCATAATTACAGCTTCTACAAAGCATTTGGGGGCCGGAAAACTTTGTTGGCTGAACATTATGTATAATCGTTCACTACTCTCACTAGCATAATTCTCATTTGGAACATAATGATAAAAAATTTTGGATTGATTTTCAGATGTAAGAAAACTTCATCTATTAAATATTCACCTATTACATCACTTATATGGCGACAGATATAGCAATTAACTCACATAAAAACATTAGTAACTACAATGCATACCTTGCTTGAAGAGCAACTAGACACAGAACACAAGGCATAAGGAATACCAACATAGCTCCACTTGTTGAATATAGTACATCCAGGAATGTCAATTGCTCATGGCCAACCCCTGCATAGAGAGGGTTTGCCTATCTTCTGCCAAAGACAAGATTTGTTGTGTTTTGTGAGACTCGACTCTCACTTTCTCCATCCAACTTTTTTTTTTTTTGTTGAGCTCTTTATGCGGTTGGAGGCGTTAGAGATGGCATTTCATAAATAGTTGACAACTTACATTTTAGATTCAGGATGACCTTTTATAATGTTGTTAACAAACCTTGTCTCTATCATTGTCAATACCGTCAAAAGAGGAAGCTCGAGGCCATTGATCGATTTGAATTTCTGCCAAACTAGAAAATTGGGCTTCGTAGTCTTTCCAAACCGATTTGCAACAAGGCAGGGTGCTTCACTACATAATTTATATGGGTTTTTAAGGGTTTGAATGAATTCAAAATTATTTTGTTTTGGTTAAATTGAACTTTACAAATGAAATCAAAGTTACTCAGTTATGCAAATAGTCTGCTTCTCTGCTCTTGTAAAGCTTGATGAGGAATCTTGAGCTTTCATTGGTAGGATTTTTACGTGCTTAAGGGAAACTGTTAAATTTGTGGGTTTATCTTATCTTTATCTTATATTCACCACCTTTCCTACCAACTACAATGTTGAACTCCTATCTTGCAATTGTAAATGAAGTTGTCTGGAGCTATACAGAACATCCCCTAATGATCTCTAATTGCAGATATCAGAATGAAGTTTGTATCTATGAGGCCAATAAAGTTTTTTATCGCAACAACACTGTCATACTTCTCTCTGCTTTGTTTAAAGGTTGCAAAAATCTGTAGTTGTAGCAAGATTGGTTATCTGCTTTGGTAGGGTTTTGTAAATCAGATTCAATTTTATAATTGCAATAAGATCAATCATGGGAGTGTTGTGGTAGAGATTTGTTTAATGTTCATCGATACAATTTAGTTCCAGACTGTGTCTGGCCTCATTAGTTTTTGTTATCAATCAGCTTGTTAAAAGAGACAGTGTCCTACAAATTAGCTCTCAATCGTCTAGTACAACATGTTTATGTGCTTAGTTTGGTTTCAAAATTGGTATTTCTATCTTCCCATTGTTACTATAATTTATTTCTTAAAAATGAACTTTATACAAATAATTCCTTCAATTTATTAATAGACAAATAATTCTCTATCAACACTCAATCTTCTTCTTGTTGCTATAATTTATTTCTCAATCTTCTTCTTGTTACTATTTTTCTTTTCTTACCTTATTGCCAAGGTATATAATTCAAACAAGATTGTATATATTTTACACTACACTTCTTTTCCATGTTTACTTATATATATTTTTCTATCGACGTAACCCTTGCACCCCCTAGTGCAAGTGCTAGTATCTAACATCACCAAAAAATCCATAATCACCTTGTATCAATTATTCAAATAGAATTCATCACTAAATCCATTTAATATAACCATTCCATGCTTAAAACCAAATTCATAATTTTATAAACCAGAGCTGTGCATCCCTAATCCTTGAACTCATCAACCATGCATTTGAATATTCCTCTGATTCCATAGGTAAGCCAGCTTCCTTCACATCTTTGCAGGGCATCGAACTATCTCCTTCAATCTTCCTATGAACTTCAAATCGAATATATCTTCATAGAACGAGCTTTGTTCTCTACCATCATTACTTAACACAACTTCCTTTTCCATCAAGCTCTGATAAAGACTCTCACAACACACTCAAAAGGATATTTCATCATCGATCTGTTTCATTGTCACAAATCTTTTTCCGCTATCCCCCACGCCTTAGCCTTTCACCAATTCATTCATTTCGACCATACTTAGAAATGCTCGTCTCAAAGTATGCCGCTATAGTATCATAGAAAATTTAGCATCTTCGTAAATGTTGTGGTCATTATCATCCTCTCCTATGCACACTTGATATTATTTGCACCATCTCGATTTCTTCACGGATCTGTCTTCCTCCATATGTCATTCAGGAATTTGTACTTGTGCACCCTGCTTACCTTATTCCCTGCGAACCACTTATCTTTTACAATACCATTTCCATGAGCCTTCACTAGCGATATTCGGTTGATCCTCTTTTAAATCAATGAGCTTTGACTGCAATAAATAATCTCTAGATTGTTTCGCAATCTTGGATGTATATCGAACGATTCTTGGATGTATATCGAACGATTTATACAACCTTCCTCCCATCATAGTTATTCAACCACTCTCTAGTCACATTCACACAATTTATCCATTCAACTCAAATTCTTCTACTCAGTACCATATATGATGTATCTAGTACAACAATCATCATAATAATTTAAACTCACTGGAAAAGGCACCTTTCACTCGCATATTCTCCTTAGCATCGAGGTACTCATGGGAGCGGATTATTAATTTTTGTAGAGAATTTATTGCTAACTAAAACCATTTGTCACTCACATCCCTGCTGCAGAATTAACCCATCTAAATTTTGAAATACTAACAATAGGTTCATCGTTAATTTATACCAACCTTCGACATCAATTCAATATCTGCACGCGACTGCTCATGAAAACTTCGTAAATTAGAGGGCCTCACAGATTTCACATTCTTCTGGGAATCTGGGGAGGCTTAGATTTTTCGAGGCTTAATCCTCTCGGGGAATCCAAGCATGAGAGGATTACCTGAGCTTTCTATTTTCACAATATGTGCATTATCCTTGGGGGCTATAAAATCTGAGAACTCCATTCACTATTCTTATTACTTCAATGGCCGATTACAACTCCTCTCTGGATTGCATTCATACTTTCGTCATATCCTACAATCTTAGCCTTCATTATTCGTTCCATACGCATGTTGCTTTAACTAATATATGCTTTTAATTCCTCATTAAATACTATCTGATAGCGGCTTCTCAGAAGTTCCCTTACTGTGTTGTTCAAACATAATTGCAAATAAGTATTTTAGTATCGTGGAAAGCATTAATAATATCATGAACTACCAGTGGATTTCATCTTTCTCCTTCGAAGCGTTTCACACACAATTGAAAAAACATACCACACTGTGCTATGTATATAACTAGTGCTCAGGAATTCCCTGACTACACGAAATCTCTGAACCTTCATCTTTTAGGAAATCCACATGATGTTGGAATTTTTGAAGCTCAATCCTTTCAGGAAATCCATCTATAGTTGAATTTTCTGAGCTTCATTTTGGTTGATCATGAATTCCCCGAGATCCCTCACTCTCGCTAATTTCACCATCATTTGGATTATTTGCGTCTCCTTGACTAGGAATGTTCGGCGAGTTACATACTTCGGCAAGTAACTTTAGTTCATTGCAAATACCATCTTCCGCATGTCGCTCATCATCCTTATTTTTTCTTTTCATGATACCGAGTCAATACTACATCTGCTCCACTGGCCTGTAAATCCCCCCATTCCTTATATTCTCTGTCAAACAATATCTCTTCTATCAAGTGCCACCACAATCATCAATCGCTCATAGATTCTAAATCATTTTAAATAGTAAAGTAACTTGCAACACCCGAGATTCTCCTTATCGAACAACTCCTGAATCTCACACTTCCTGAAATCCTCCAGTGATTGCATTCTTTGAAATTCCATCAACTAAAATAGTCGTATAATTCTCATTCTACCGAGCATTTCTCAGAATGACCACAGTATGCAATATAAAAATTGTAGAATGATGCCTTACTATTCTCAACGCGGGATGGTCATAGCCTCACTTTATTATTTCGAAGCCTTCTCCATGATCCAAAATAGAGCCTCAATCTGTACTTTCATTTCACCAAAACCTGCAGAGTATTGAAGTTGCACGAAGTTACAAATACTTGAATGTTCGGCCTGTAACTTAGGACCTATTGATCTGCCTTTTATGCCATCATTTCCTTTGAAAATCACCGTCAAAGCATTTAATCCAACACATTTTATGATAATTCGATTTGATCCATGTGTATAGTCATGAAAAGATCCTAATCATGCTGTCAGTCCGTTGACTGCAACCTGCGCAATAATTTTCAACTTGATATGATAGTAACCCAATCTCGAATCTCTAGAGTAGCGGTTCTGCACACTTTGTGAACATATGAATGAAGACACCACCACTAACACCTTCTTGCGAATTTGAGAAGCCTGAAAATACAACAAAGGAGAAGATTCAGGAAATATAAGACTTCGGGGAATCCAGCTCACCTCGGATTCTCTGAGCCCTAATATTTTCCGAAATTTCGAGCAGGCTTGGATTTTCCAAGTTCTTCTTTCTCAGGAATTTCTTGTGTGGGTGGATTACCCGAATGCAATTCTTCGCACTTAAAATTTCTTTGATCTCTTATATGGTGAAGATCTTATGTACCATGACCACGAGGCTGCTTCCATTTTCAACCTTGAATACCTACATTTTCTTCATGAGCCTCGACTCATATTTCTTTGTATCCTCTCATCATTCTGTTAGAGCATTGTAATTTCTGACAGTCTCTTGAAATGCATATGTATTGACTGGATAAATCAAAGTGTGTTGTTTTGTCTGGACAATAGTGTGTTGAGGTTCTCGAATCTTCCAGGGGCCTCCCGTGATCACTGAACTCCTCCATCTTCTAGAGACTTCCAACACCTCTATAAAAGAGCACCAATGTAAATTATTTTGCAATGAATACAATCTGTTTGTGCAGCAGCACGGTTCTGCAAAAAGTCTTTAAGAGTTTTGCCTCTGCCCACTCACATAGTGGTATCAGAGCTGTAAGGAAGGAGCTGTAAGGAAGGATTGGAGAGTTTGTCAGGTTGGAGAAGTACCAGCGCCTAAGACTGCAAGTAGGAGATTGCTGTTAAAGCTACCAAGGGTTGCCAAAGTCTGAAGACTGGAGAGAAGCTGATCGCAGCAGTTTATGAGAGGCTGTTATTAAGGAGTGTCGCCAAGTTTGCCAAGTGAATAGCCAATAATCAAGTAAGCTGCAGTTATTATCATTTTTATTGCCCAGTGTGCAGTAAAATTGTTGATATTTTATAAGAAATTGTAGATTTTGGAAGGGGCCATCCAAGTTTGTTATCTGCAGATATTACAAGAAAGATTGCTGCCTAAGGAGAAGTTGCAGCTCGGGAGATTACTGAAGGAGACAAGCTATCTGTATCAGTCAGAGACAATATCAAGAGCCGATAGTCTAGAGTCTCAAAGGCGTGGTATTTTATTGTGGCATAAGATCTGTAAGGATTAAGTTGTAACTTTGCTTGATCTTGAGTCGAGCATTTTTAAGTATCAATTGGTTTGGGTAAAGGTTATATATTTAAGACTGGGCAGCATATGACTATGTTTTTATTGGCATGATTTTTAACAAATTTAAAGTCTTAAGAATTTAAAGTAAAAAGAGAAGATTCTGTAGATCAGTTTTAAGCTGAAGAATATTGTAAAAAGAGTGCAAAAAGAGTGTAGTGGTGCAGGTGTTTAAATAGTCAAGTAATAAACATTTAAGTCTTGAAGATTGGAGGCATACAAAGAAGCGGAGTAGCTAATCATTTGACATCATGGCATCAGGAAGTAATTTTCTGCAGCCCCAAATTCCATATTTTGTAGGTAAAAATTATGACAATTGGGCAATTAAAATGAAAACACTATTTCGTTCTCAAGATTTATTAGAAATGGTTGAAAGGGGATTTGTAGAACCACAAGATGAATCTCAGTTAACTAGAAATCAAAGAGATGAGCTTAGGGATAATAGACAAAAGGATGCAAGGGCTTTACAGCTTATGCAACAAGGCATAGATGACACTATCTTTGCTAGAATTAAAGGTGCAAATACATCTAGGCAAGCATGGGAAATACTTGAAACTGCATATCAAGGTACATCTAAAGTAAAAGTAGTCAAATTGCAATCACTTAGAAGGGATTTTGAAAATCTTCAAATGAAAGATTATGAGTCAGTAGATCAATTCTCAGCCGAAGTTATGAATGTTGTTACTTAGATTAGAACAAATGGTGATGAATTGTTAGATCAAAAAGTTGTTGAAAAGATCCTTAGAAGTTTGCCTAACAAATTTGATAATGGTGTGGTTGCAATTGAAGAATCTAAAGATCTATCTCGATTGTCTATAGATGAGTTGTTTGGGTCATTGTTATCTCATGAATATAGGCTAAACAAGAACAACAATGTTTCATTAGAAAATGCTTTCAAATCACAAATGACATTTGGCAGAGGCAGAGGAAGAGGAAATTTTAGAGGAAGAGGACGAGGAAGAAACAATTTTCAAAGAGAAGAAGGAAGAAGCCCCGATTCAGGAGAAAGGCCAAGACAAGAATTCAAGCCTAGAGGACATGGATATAATCAAGCATCACAAAGGTATGATAAGTCCAATACCCAATGCTATTATTGCAAAAAGTTTGGACATTTTGCAAGAGAATGTCAAAAGAAACAAGCAGAAGTAGGAAAGCAAAATGAAAATTTTTCAGAAAGTAATCAAGACACATTATTTATCACTTGCCATGTAGCTCAAGAAAATTCAAATGATACTTGGTTTTTAGATAGTGGGTGTAGTATTCACATGACAGGAAATAATGATTTGTTTGAAAGCATAGATACTACAATCAAATCAGAGGTAAAATTGGGCAATAATGATACAGTGGCAGTCATGGGTAAAGGTGTAGTTAATGTAATGACAAATCATGGTAAGAAGATTATTCATGATGTTTACTTTGTTCCTGGGTTGAAGCATAATCTTATAAGCATTGGACAACTTGTGCAAAAGGGTTATAAAATCACTTTTAACAATAATGTTTGCACTATATTTGATTTGCCTCCTAGAAACATGATAATTGCAAGGGTTGAAATGACAAAGAATAGAATGTTTCCACTAAGGATGAGGAATGAAAAGATAGGAGGGTTTGAAGAAAATTTTAAGGTAACTTATCAAAATCAAACTTGGTTATGGCATCTAAGATATGGGCATCTTAATTTTAAAGGATTGTGTTTGTTGCAAAAGAAGAAAATGGTAAAAGGACTACCCCCAATTGAAGAACCAATAAGTTCTTGTGATAAATGTATTTTGGAAAAATAGCATAAGGAAAGTTTTTCAAAGGGAATGTCATATAGAGCATGTGCACCTTTAGAGCTTATACATACAGATTTATGTGGCCCAATGCAAACACCATCATTAGGGGGGAGCATTTACTTTTTAACTTTCATTGATGATTATACTAGAAAGACATGGGTTTACTTTCTTAAATATAAGTCTGAAGCATTTGGAAAGTTCAAAGAGTTCAAAGCATTGGTTGAGAAAAAAAGTGGCCTATTCATTAAAGTATTAAGATCTGATAGAGAAGGAGAATATAAATCAAATGAGTTCTTAGATTATTGCAGGTACCATGGTATAAAGAAGCAATTTACTGCAAGTTACACACCTTAGCAGAATGGTGCTGCAGAGAGGAAGAATAGAACAATAATGGAGATGGCAAGAAGCATGTTAAAAGGTAAGAATCTACCTAATGAATATTGGGCTGAAGCAGTAGCTTGTGTTGTGTATATTTTGAACAGGTGTCCAACAAAGAGCATAAAAGACAAGATTCCTCAACAAGCATGGAGTGGTAAGTACCACAGTGTATCACATTTCAGAATTTTTGGATGTATTGTATTTGCATTTGTGCCTAAAGAAAGAAGGAGTAAATTGGATGATAGAGGTGAAAAATGTATTTTCATTGGTTATTGTGAACATTCAAAAGCATACAAGTTGTTTAATCCTATCACTAAAAGGGTCATTGTAAGTAGAGATGTTGTATTCAAAGAAGAAGAATCTTGGGATGGTAGTATAGATAAATCAATCTTAGTTGGTGCATCAATACCTCATGATAATGAAGAAGAAAAAGATCAAGAAAGTCAAGATAATCAAACTACTATACAAGAGGGTTCACCATCAAGAACTCCACAAAGAGAACAAGGTGAATCATCAAACTCACAAATAAGTAATGATTCTAATCCTACACTTGCATCATTAAGGCCAAGGATTAAAGAAAAGAAATTTAAGAGTATGCAAGAAATTTATGGTCAAGTAGATGAAATAGATTTGCAATAAAATTTTGCTTTATTTTCTCAAGATCCTATTTATTATGAAGAGGCAATTAAGGAAAAACATTGGGTTAATGCAATGAATGAAGAGATAGAATCAATAGAAAAGAATGACACATGGGAATTGGTTGATTTGCCTAAAGGAAAAGAATGCATAGGAGTAAAATGGGTGTACAAAACTAAATTCAATGCAAATGGGTATGTTGAAAAATATAAAGCAAGATTAGTGGCTAAAGGGTTTGCACAACACTATGGAATTGATTATAATGAAACATTTGCACCAGTAGCAAGACTTGATACAGTAAGAATGGTATTAGCAATAGCAGCTCAACATAGTTGGAAAGTTTATCAAATGGATGTAAAATCAGCATTTTTGAATGGGTTTTTAGAGGAAGAAGTTTATGTACAGCAACCAGAAGGATATAAGGTAAATGGGCATGAAGACAAAGTATACAGGTTAAAAAAGGCACTTTATGGACTTAAGCAGGCACCTAGAGCATGGTATAGTCGAATAGATGCATATATGATGGAAAATGGCTTTAAAAGGAGTAGTAATGAACCTACACTATACATGAAGATCAATAAGCAAGGTCAAATCTTGATTGTTTGTCTATATGTTGATGATTTGATTTTTACTGGAGATCTATCCATAGACATGCTTAAATCAGCCATGAAAAAGGAATTTGAAATGATAGATTTGGGATTAATGGGATATTTTCTTGGAATTGAAGTTATGCAAAATGATAGTGGGATATTTATTTGTCAAACAAGGTATGCAAAGGATGTGTTGAAGAGGTTTAGAATGATAAATTGCAAAGTAGCATCTACTCCTATAGCCATAGGTACAAAGCTTAGCAAAGATTATAATGGGTCTAATGTTAATTCAACTATATTCAAAAGACTTGTTGGGAGTTTGATGTATCTCACAGCAACTAGGCCAGATATTATGTATGGAGTTAGTTTGATCTCTAGATTTATGGATTCACCTAAGGATTCACATTGGAAAGTTGGAAAAAGAATATTGAGGTATATTGTAGGAACTATTGAATATGGCATAATGTACTCCACAACAAAATAAGTTTGAATTGGTTGGATATACAGATAGTGATTTTACAGGGAACATTGATGATCGTAAAAGCACTTCAGGATATGCATTTCACTTTGGAACAGGTATTGTTGCATGGGCATCAAGGAAACAACCTATAGTCACAATTTCATCCGCAGAAGTAGAATATGTGGCAGGTACATCAGCAGCATGCCAAGCAATATGGATGTGAAGAGTCTTAATGGATATAATGCATGATCAAAAATAACCTACATCAATCTATTGTGATAATAAGTCAGCAATTGCACTATCAAAGAATCATGTCTTTCATAAGAGGAGCAAGCACATTGACACAAGGTACCATTTCATTCGGGAATTGGTGAACAATGGAGAGATCAACTTCAAGTATTGCAGATCTGAAGACCAATTGGCAGACATATTCACAAAGCCCTTAGCAAAGGAAGAATTTGAATATCTTAGAGAAAATTTAGGAATTGTAAATATTGATGTAATAAGTAGTAGAAATTAGGGGGGAGTGTTAGAGCATTGTAATTTCTGAAAGTCTCTTGAAATGCATATGTATTGACTGGATAAATCAAAGTGTGTTGTTTTGTCTGGACAAGAGTGTGTTGAGGTTCTCGAATCTTCCAGGGGCCTCCCGTGATCACTGAACTCCTCCATCTTCTAGAGACTTCCAACACCTCTATAAAAGAGCACCAATGTAAATCATTTTGCAATGAATACAATCTGTTTGTGCAGTAGCACGCTTCTGTAAAAAGTCTTTAAGAGTTTTGCCTCTGCCCACTCACACATTCAACATCTTTCTAGCCTGCTAGAAATAAATTTAATTATTTCATCTGAGACAAAACTATGAACCTTAATCGCATTCACATGCTTCATTCGGCCTCTTTATCAGAAAGTAGTCACCATTTACAAATTACCCACTACTTTAAAATTCCAACACCTTGATATATAATTTCACTACAAAACAAAGAACTTCTATACTCAAACCCTACTTCTCAAACATTATAAACCTTGAATGGGAAATCTACGAACATCATACGAATAGGAGAGTGATTAATCATCAATTATTATTTGAATTCCTCAACCACTATCGACTGTGAGCTCATTTGATATTATGTATCTTATTCCCACCAGTGAGCTTTGAAGTGTGTCATCTTCGAACCCATACATTTTCATCTTTCACCCTTATGCACTCCTTTCTATCATGGGATTTCTGAAATAACTTCGTTGTGGATTGCTTTTATTTGATTCAGTGTTAAATCAACTTCATGGTGCATAAAGATGCAAACTCTACAATCGAGTTGTTCATGATAAAAATTATGCTCGGTGATCCTCCATATTTTAATTAAGCAATGAAAAAGCATATGCATTTTAATTCCTTTTTTAATCCCATTCAGGTGGCATTACCATGGATCCTTGTATGCCCAGGCTTGGATGATCCAACTCAAAGTGTTACCATCTTACTCACTGAAAACCTTGTAGAATGAAGACTTCCAGCCTGATTTATTTATCATCATATTGTTTGAAACCTTAGATCTTCTACCCCTCTGACATAAAGGATCCTGCTTACATCTGAAGGGAATTCGATTACATTTGTAAATGATGATTTCATCATTCAAACCCCTTAGATCTTGTAGGCAACATGAATCATTTTCTGATTACTGTGCTATAAGTTGGAAAAATTGGATTACCATCAAAGTGCAAACTAAAGGCCAGAGGCAGAGGAATTCACACACTGTAAAAATAAAACATAAAAAAATATTTTTCAACACAAACCTGTTGCTCGTAATTTTCTATTTTTTCACATTCACTTTTTTCAGTCAAAAATAATTACATATACAAATACATATAGGTAAAAATCACGTGAATATTTTTTCCACAGATGAGAAGGCCCGACAAAAATTTATTACAAAAATACCTAACTAACTTTTTCCCGTCAACAGGCATTTAATACAACATCCTTTACAAAATATTAAAACATAAATATTAATTTTCCCATACTTCAAAATTTTCTAGTGGTGGCAGCTTAATACATGGTTCCCCATGGTATCGCGATGGCTAAATTCTTTATTGTGATATTGCGGGCAGCGGTTAGTTGATGGCATGGTAAACGATAGTAAACGGGTGGCGGTTAGAATAAAACAAAATTCTACGATAGTCTCCCGCGGTATCGCGATGATTATTTTATTTATTTTGATATAGTGGGCAACGGCTGGTGGAGATGGCGGCAGTTAGGGTTTAAATTCCAACACTCCCCCTTAAACATAACTGCACTATCCACCATGCCCAATCTGTTTCTTTGAAAAATAAAATTATCTCTTCCCAGCGGCTTTGTAAAAATATCTGCACTTTGCTCTTCTGATCTACAAAATTCTAAAAATATGTCACCATTGTTAATTAATTCCCTAATGAAGTGATACCTGGTATCAATATGCTTGCTTCTCTTATGAAAGACTAGATTTTTTGAGAGAGCAATGGCTGAGTTGTTATCACAGTAAATTTTTGTTGCCTCCATTTATTCATTTTGCAATTCTTTCAAAATTCTTCTCATCCAGACTGCCTAGCATGCTGCACTTGTGGCTGCCACATATTCTGCTTTAGCTAATGAAAGACAGACTATTGGCTACTTCTTTGAAGACCATGAGACAGCTTCAGTCCCAAAATTAAATACATAACCAGATGTGCTTTTTCTGTCATCAATGCTGCCAGCACAGTCACTGTCTGTGTATCCTATGAGTTTGAACTCATCTGAAATTGAATACTTAATGCCAAAATTTATTGTTCCACTTACATACCTTAAAATTCTCTTCCCAGCTTTTCAATGGGTGTCTTTTGGTGTTTCCATAAACCTAGAAATCAAACTTACTCCATACATAATGTCTGGCCTTGTGGCTGTGAGATACATGAGACTTCCAACAAGCCTCTTAAACAAAGTTGGATCAACATTAGACCCTCTATCATCCTTGCTTAGTTTCAGACCTATCACTGTAGGTGTTGGTGCTGGTTTGCACTTCATCATATTAAACCTTTTCAAAATGTCATTTGCATATTTTGACTGTGAAATAAAAATACCATTTTCATTTTGATTCACTTCAATGCCCAAGAAATACTTCATTAGACCTAAGTCTGTCATTTCAAATTCTTTCTTCATGTCTACCTTGAACAGATCAATTGACAAATTTCCAGTGAAGATTAAATCATCAACATATAAGCAACTATCAGTATTTCACCTTCTTCATTCATTTTTTTATACAGTGTGGACTCACTGCTACATCTATTAAATCCATTCAGCAAAAGGTAACTATCTATTCTGCTATACCAAGCTCTTGGGGCTTGCTTCAATCCATACAATACTTTTTTCAATTTGTAAACTTTGTCTTCTTGACCCAGAATTTCATACCCAGGTGGCTGATCCACATAAACTTCTTTTTCTAAATAACCATTTAAAAAGGCTGACTTTACATCCATTTGAGATACAGACCACTTATTCTGAGCTGCTAATGCTAAAATTATCCTTATAGTATCCAATCGTGCTATAGGTGCAAATGTCTCATTGTAATCAATTTCAAGTTGTTGTGAATAGCCCTTTACAACCAATCTTGCTTTAAGCTTTTGAACTTCATCTTTTTCATTCAATTTGGTTTTATAAATCCATTTAACTCCAATGACGTCTTTGTCTTTTGGAAGACTGACAAGATCCCATGTCTGATTCTTTTCAATTGCTTCAATTTCTTCATCCATAGAACTTACCCATTTATCATCTTTGACTGCATCTTCAAAATGAACTGGATCTTCTATTTAAGAATAAAATGCACAAAGAGAAATTTGATCTGAATTATTCTCACCTTCATTTTGCTCATATATATCTCTTATGCTTCTAATTTTTTGTCTTCTCAGACTTGCCAATGTAGGATTTGACATATCACTTGAACTTGTAGAATATGGACTGGATGGTCCTGTTGTAGATGGTGTTTGTTGTCCTCTTGTTGGAATGCTTCCTTGAATGCATGAGGTTGTTCTTACAATTGATGCTGGTGTCACTTGTGGACTACTTTGTTGAGCTTCAATGGGAGTGGTAGGAGTCACAATAGCTGGAATATTTGTTGATGTTGAAACCTCATTCTCCTCTTGAGGTATACTTGCTGAAATATTGACTGTCTTCTTTATGCTTCCATCCCATTCTTCATCTTCTACAAATTGTACATCTCTGCTGATTATAACTTTCTTTGTTGTTGGATTATAGAGCTTATAAGCTTTGGATTCTTCACTGTATCCAACAAATATACATCTTTCTCCTTTGTTGTCTAGCTTCCTTCTCAATTCATCAGACACATGTGCATATGCTACACATCCAAATACTCTCATGTGAGTAACACTGTATTTTCTTCCTGTCCATGCTTCTTCAAGTACCATATGCATGACACTTTTCATTGGACACCTATTCATTATATAGGCTGCACAAGATATTGCTTCTGCCCAATATTCATTTGACAAATGTTTGGCTTTCAACATACTTCTAGCCATTTCCATGATTGTTTTATTTTTCCTTTCAGCTACTCCATTTTGTTGAGGTGTGTATCTAGTTGTGAACTACTTGTGAATTCCATGATCTTTGCAAAAATTAAAAAATTCTCTTGAAATATATTCACCACCTCTATCTGTTCTCAACACTTTGATATAATAACCACTTTATTTTTCAACCAAATTCTTGAACCGACGAAACGGATCAAACACTTCATTTTTCTGCTTTAGAAAATAAACCCATGTTTTTCTTGAATAATCATCAATGAATGTCAGAAAATAAAAACTACCACCTATTGAAGGTGTTTGCATAGGTCCACACAAATCTGAATGTATAATTTCCAAAGGGGTTTTTGCTCTTGTTGACTTTCCTGCTGGAAATGCTTCTCTATGTTGTTTTCCTAATATGCACCCTTCACATACCCTTTTTGGTTTTTCTATTAAAGGTAGTCCCTTGACCATGCCTTTCCTATGGAGTAAATTTAAACCTCCAAAGTTGAGATGCCCAAATCTCAGGTGCCATAACCAATTTTCATCTTTTATCTCAGCTTGAAAGATTGTCTGCACTACTGTTGTAGTTTCTTCTCTACCCACTTGTGAATTCATTAAGTGTTGTGCTTGAGCATAATTTATATTCAAATATGGCCTTATCTTTAAGGGAAACATTATGTTGTTTGTCATTCTGACTTTTGCAATAAGCTGGTTGCTTGGGTATTTGTCTAAAATTGTGCACAGACCATTCTTGAAGGTTACTCTATACCCTTTTTGAAAAAGTTGCCCTACACTCATTAAGTTATGTTTCAGACCAGGCACAAAATACACATCTGAAATATACTTCTTCTCCCCCTGTTTAGTTAGAATATTGACATCTCCTTTTCCCTTGACTGACACTTTGTTGTCATTACCCAGTGTAACATCAGACTTTACATTCTCATCCAAACTTGAAAACATTTCTAGATTCCCTGTCATATGATTGCTACAGCCTGAATCTAAAAACCATACATCTTTTTATTTGCTTGAGCAACATTACAAGCTAAAAACATTGTTCTCTTATCTGAATTCTGATTTTGACCTTCTCTTAAAAAATTTGCATTTTGTCTATTATTATCATACTGCTTCTTTCTACACTCATTCATATAATGCCCATATTTTTTACAGTAGTGACATTGGACTTGAGATTTATCATACCTTTGATTTTGTGACTGATTCTATGTTGGGTTTTGGGTTGAGCCTTGATTGCTGCCTCTTCCACTTGAACTTGATACACTATATCTTTCACCTCTATAAGAGTTTATTCCTCTTCCTCTTGATCTACCTCTGCCTCTTCCTTGACTGACTGAAGCCTGAGTTTTGAAAGTATGCTCCAGTGATGTATCTGCTGACCTTTTCAGCGTGTGTTCATGAGAAATTAGAGATGCATACAGCTCATCAACTGAGAACTATGAGAGATTCTTTGTCTCCTCTATAGCAACTACAACTGGTAGAAATTTTGTGGGAAAACTCCTTAAAGTCTTTTCAACAACTCTAGTATCTTCCAGATTCTCTCCATAAGACCTAATTTGATTAACCACCCCAATGACTTGGGTGTAGAATGAATCTATAGAATCATTGTCCTTCATACATATTATTTCAAAATCTCTTTTCAACATTTGTAGCTTTGTTGTTTTAACTTTTGCCATGCCTTGATAGGCTGTTTGTAGTATGTCCCATGCTTGTTTGGACTTTGTTGCTGCTAAAATCCTTGGAAAAATGCTCTCATGTACAACTTGAAATAGATAAAATAAAGCCTTTGAGTCTTTCTTTCTTGTGTCTTTTAAAAAGTCTTTCTCTGCTTGTGTTAAAGCATTGTATGCTACTGCATCTACTGGCTCTTGAAATCCATTCTCAACTAAATCCCATATATCTTGTGAGCTAAATAGTGCTTTCATGGTAATTGACCAATACTCATAATTCTTCCCATTAAACTATGGAATTTGTGGGTTTGTCAAGCTTGTGCTTGCTGCCATTTTTGAAATTTACCCAGATAATATGCTTTGATAAAATTGACTCTGATAATCGAACTTGCTCTGATACCACGTGAAGGCCAGAGGTAGAGGAATTCACACACTATAAAAATAAAACATAAAAAAATATTTTTCAACACAGAGCTGCTGCTTGTAATTTTCTATTTTTTCACATTCACTTTTTTCAGTCAAAAATAATTACATATACAAATACATATAGGTAAAAATCACGTGAATATTTTTTCCACGGATGAGAAGGCCCAAAAAAAATTTATTACAAAAATACCTAACTAACTTTTTCCCGTCAACAGGCATTTAATACAGCGTCCTTTACAAAATATTAAAACATAAATATTAATTTTCCCGTACTTCAAAATTTTCTGGCAGTGGCAGCTTAATACATGGTTCCCCGCGGGGTGCTGTCATAATAGTGGTTTACAATTCCTGAGAGGAACGAATTTTAGCTGAAATCACATATTTTTAGAAAATATAATGATTTAAGCCTTAAAAAGTTCCATTTTAAGGATTCCAATTGAAGAGGGTTTGATTAAATCACCTTAGATCAAACCCCCTTGGATAGAACCTCGCTAGTTTTAAACCATACCTATAAATGCGTCTCCTTTACACCTATCAAAATGCTGATAAAAAATCACTTTTGATTTACTTTTGGGGGATCAAATGAATTCATTTAAAATTTATTTCAAATTATTATGGTATTCCTCGAACAAGCTATCCAATGAATATAATTTTAATATGTTTTGGTTTTGTTATGTATTTGTTTTTAAGTTTTATTAAACATAGGTTTTTCATCGAAAATGAATTTATTTGTTCTTCACATGTGGAAAAATAGAAGATTATTAAAAAAAAATTGAAAAATATGAGTGCACCTGATATTGAAGTCCTTGATCCAACAAAAAAAAAAAAAATTTGACATATACAAAAAAAGTTCGTGTTATAATAGCTTGTCGAATTGTAATTCGTTTGACTTTGAAACTTGATTAAGGAAAAATATTCAAAAAACTATCTAACCAAGTGGAAGCACTAGATATTAGAGTTAAAATCTAAATTTGAAAGAATTAGAATTTTATCCTTCATGGAAAAAAAGTTATGCATTATACGGTGTGCGTCACTTTTAAAAAAAGTTATTTTCTAAAAAAAATCAATTTTCGTGGGAGATGGAAAAAGAAGTGTAATTTGATTCCAAAAATTTAGAAAAAGATATTTTTAGAATCTACAGACAAAATTTGATGAGACTCTAGTTTGCACCTTCTTCAAATTCCTCACAGTTTAGCCACTATAGGTGCCCGAATGTGAAGATTTAGTTAAAAATAATAATTTCAGTGTCCAGTTTGACCAAAAATTGTAAACCACTATTATGAGATCACCCCGCGGTATCGCGATGGCTAAATTCTTTATTGTGATATTGTGGGCAGCGGTTAGTTGACGGCGCGGTAAACGACAGTAAACAGCTGGTGGTTAGAATAAAACAAAATTCTACAGTAGTCTCTTGCGGTATCGTGATGATTATTTTATTTATTGCGATATAGCGGGCAACGGATGGTGGAGACAGCGGTAGTTAGGGTTTGAATTCCAACACAAACATAGATTCCATTATTATCAACTTTCAACCTTTCATTATTTAAATTGGTCAATCGATCCAATTATTCTAGGAATCAAGTAATGATCCGTGTAAGCTTGTACTCGACATGATATAAGGAATTCATAAGCCAGTTCATCAATAAGAGGCATGGAAATTTAACCATCAATTCAAGTACAAACTTAGTTTCAGGGAAGGTTGAACCATAGATAAGAAAAATGAAATGTAAACAAAAGATCCAGGATTGCATTCAAATATAAACAAACTTTCCCACACATCTTATGCAATATCAAAATAATCATAGTGACTAAGAATTCCATTTTTGAAGATAACATTAGCATAATTGAGAAAGTAAATTAATCTCGAGAACCTTAGTCATTAAATGAAACAAACCAAATTAGGCAATAAGGTTTCTCAAACAAACCAGGACCAAAGGCCATCAGACTCTTCAAAGCTTGGGAATACAAAGGGAAGATAGATTTAGAAAATTCGAGAGAGCTCAGAATTTTTGAGTTGACTAGAGTTTGGGTAATCCGAGGGAGCTTAGATTTGTCGGATGAATTAAACCTCAGGGAATCTAAGGGAGCTCAGATTTCCTAGACTTCTCCTTGACTTAATCAATTTTGGCTACAAATAGAACTTCAGATGTAGGCATGGAGTTTAATGATGACCTGAGATCTAAGGTTACAATCAAAGCATTCTAAGTGTAGATAAAACCTTAGTTCCTTCAAGTGGAGCAAGAGTCAAAATTCCAAGAAATCTAACCCTAAAGGAGAAGAGGTCAAACAAAGCAAGCAAAAAGAGGTTCCCCGCCTTCAATGGGGCATGTGTGTGAAAAGTGCACAACAAGGCCATTGATATCTTATCTCCATGCTATGATCCTCTAGCTCTTTATTCATTTTAGCATTTTTAAAACATGATCATTAGATCAATCTTCTTTAAATGTACGTTGTTAATCTTTTTTGAGTGGTGATCACAGTTAGATCTTTTCCTTTTGATCTCCATCATCAATCCACTTTAAACACTTCTTTCCATAGATGGGGTCCACTAAGACATATGTCTAAAGCCCACTTTCCGGTGAGCTTTGACAACAGGCCCATTGATTCTCAGCGGGTTGTTGGGTTGTCACCATTTGTCATCCACATCATTGCCACACAATTCACAACAATGATGTGAATTGGTCTATCACTCAATCATCCTTCACTTTCTAGACATGTTGAAATCTTATACTAACTTGACATATTGGTCAATCAAACGTTGCCACTTGTCCTTACACGTCACCATTCACCATCGTCACCTCCCAATCGGTCCCACCAGACACATCCATAGTCATAGTTTGTCTTTCTTTGTATTGAAGGGACCAACATTTTTGTCCTCCTGATGTTTACCTTTCTCCCCGATGAGGTGCCTTCATTGTGTCAAAGGGACCAACATTTTGGTCCTTCTGATGTTCATCTTTCTCCTTGTTAGCATCCTTTACAGATAGTATTTGTAGGCTTTGTTAACTTAGGCATGTTCCTAACCAGTCCTCCTGAGCTTATATTTACCAAATTATCAAATTTTACATGCCCTAATCTTCTATGCCACAACCAACTCTCATTTGCTTAACTAATTAGATAATTTTGACCTTTTACATCAAAAGGATTGTAGAGATTGTTGTCATTCCTTACTCCTTGTGCAATTGTCTTACCATTATTTTGTATCTTGTAGCCTTTAAAGTTAAATACAACTTTGTATCCATTAATAACATTTTGTTTCCACAGTCCATGATAGTTAGTATGTAGAATTTCTAGAAAAAACTGTGTGCAGATTTTTGGATCCATTGTCACACAACTGGCTAACACTTAGAATGATGTGTTTCAAATCCTCAACATAAAGCACATTTTTTTTCTTATTCTTCCCATCGATGCTCAAGATCACAAATTTGTATAGCAGTATTGTCACCTAAACTGATTGATCCCTCTTTTCATTTCTTAAGCTCTATAAATTTTCTCTTGTCACCAATCATGTGCTTGGAGCATCCACTATCAATTACCCACAAATTTTGTTTCTTTGCATGCAATGTTTTTTGGGAAATCATAGATTGAGTGGAAATTTTCTCTTTCTCCTTCCACACCTTCCAAGTTTTATTTTCAACTTTCTTCTCATAAACCTTAGCTTCCTTTTCAATTTTGGAAGGTGTTTTTTTCTTCTTCTCAAACTAAGCATTTGTTCTTATAAATTTTGTTCTACAATATCTAGTTGCATGACCAAAATTGTTGTAGTTGTAACAGACTATATTTATGTCAACTAAGGGGATAAAAGGATTTTTGCTAACAAAATTTGTAATCCTCGTTTGAGTTACTCTACATTCTCTAGCCCTATGACCAAAATGATTATAAGTATAGAAATACCCATAGAAGTATGATGAGTACCTAGTCATAGTGTTTCCTTGAGTTGGATGAGGTGACCTTCATTTTCTTGGCTTTCGTGGATCATGCACTCTTGTAAATTTATTACCATCCGTTCTTGTCAGGTTCTACTTCTTCCTTTGTTGATCAGGGACTGATTGATTTTTCTTCTTGTTTGCAACTAGCTTATTTTTGTCATTTGATTTCTTCATCTTAGTAGACTTTTTCTCTTCTCCAACAGTATCTTCCTTACATAGTTTCTCACCACTTGAACTTGACTTTTCTTCTACTCTAAATCTTTCATAAAGTTTTGCAAACTCATTGATAAAGGAACTCTTTCCTTTTTCTAGCCCTAATCATGTTTTCTCCTTATTAAAAGGCTTTTGTGTGCTCAATAATTCATCTAGAATCTCTAAACCTCCTTTCAACTTCAAGCCTTTTTGAACATGCTCTTTAGCCTTTTCCAAATCCCATTTCAAGGAAACTACTTCAGCCCTAAGCTTCATGCATTTATCCATTTTAGATTCTAATTTGGATTTCATTACTTCTTCGATTCTTTTGGCTTACTCCACTAAAAGTTTCAGATTTAAATATGCCATGCAACTCATCAACAATGAGTTTTTCCACTTCTCTTCCTTCTTCAATTGTAGAGATCTTGGGATCATATCTATTTGTCATTAACCTTAGAAATTTTAGTACAATGACATCTTCTTTCACTTCTTTTCCATATCCTCTAATAGAGCTTACTATATCATCAACTCTCAGAAGATAATATGCAATCTTCTCCTCTTTAGTCATCTTTAGGCCTTCAAATTTAGCTCTTAGCACTTGAATCTTGGCCAACTTGACCTTGCTATCTCCTTCATAGATATTCATTTTTTCCCAAAAATCAAACACAATATGATAATGCATAACCTTTCCATGCACATATCTAGAAAAAATTTTCATAATGGAAAACCATTATTTTTCATTGTGCTCATAATCCTTCTTTCCTACAACATCAGAGGGAGGAGTAGGAGGAAGAATATATTTGTTCTTCACTAACATCCAAACATCAAATCTTAGGGACCCCAAATATTGCTTCATCAAAAAGCTCCACATAGCATAATTTTTTCCATTGAACTAAGGTGGCTTGTTTGAGGAAGAACCTTCCTGATTACTCATTGTGTCCACACTCCCAAAATCTACCCAAGCTAATTAAGCTTGACCTAAGGAACCTGGTGCTCTGATACCAATTGTTGGAACACAACAATCTACTGAGAGGGACAAGGGTGAATTAGTATATCTTAGAATTTTCTTTTAAGAACTTTGTGCAAAATAATTATTTTAAACTATTAATGTGTAGATTGGGACTTAACATGTAAATACTAAAATATGCACAAATTCAATCATCACGTAATGCAGGATATACTTGGAAAACCCAAGATGGGAAAAACCACAATGAGAAATGTTGATAGGAGTTGTTGTCCTAATCTAGCCTCACAAGCATGAAGCTCAACTACAATGTTTTAAGGGAACCAACCCTAAGGAGACACCAATCCCCTTTTTTTAGGAGCAACCACTCCAAGGAAGTACCCACTCCCTATTCTAATCACCTACCCAGCTATTTGATGGAACCCACCACTTAGACTTACAATTCAAAGTATTACAATTTGATTACAATTCTATGTTACAACCTATAATTTGCAACTGCACAATGTTCTACCCCCTCATCCCAATTAGTGCATTCTTTTTCTACCTTAAGAAGCTCTCAATACTCTCTGCAACATCTCCACTCTTTCTTCTATAGCTCTTTTTTTCATCTCCATCATTCCATATTGTTCCACCCTTGGCTAGTCATCCTTTTTTGTTTTTCTGTTTTCTTTTTCAACCTTCACTGGTCACCTTGAGATTCTCATGCACATACAAATTCTCTACTAGGGTTTCTCTTGGTTTTTTCTTCATCACTTAACCTCTGCATTGAGCCTCACACTCATTAAATTTAAACACAGAGAATTTGCTAATAATAACAATCTGCAAAACCCTAGGATCAAATATACATTTAATTTATTCTTGATTATTCAATCTGATTTTGATCTTGTTCTCTTTAGCAATCTATTCCATCACCTTGCAAATAAAATATTTGATCTATTGGTCACTATAGCAAGTGGAATATTTCATTTTCACCTCTTTGTTGGTTATGAGGAGAAACCCTTGTTCACACCGACCTAGTCATTTAAGATCTTCACACTCAAATCTAGGCCATCGATCTCTTATCTTCGCACCATAATTCGTCACCTCTTTTTTCATCTTGACACCTTTAAAACATGACCATTAGATTAACCTTTCTTTAAATCTCCATCATTGATCTTGTTTGTTACAACCATCACGTATCGTTGCTATTTTTTGCAACTTCATTTTTCATACTCGTGATGTAAAGACACTCAACAACCACAATTAGATTGATTACCCTTCAGATATGCTCCGTAGATATGGATTCCTCTGTATTCATACTCATCGCATATCATTGAAGGAACTTGTTGAATATTCCTCTTAACAATAATAGAAAGATACCACGTGATATCTGTCAAATCCTCCATGCAATGATCTCCACCATTCCCTGCTACCTTGTGGGTTTTAGAAAAGGGTATGTGCAAGATCATGGTATGCCAAAAAGTGGCAATGGAGAAAAAATAACGTGTTTCATCAACTCAAAAATGTGAAAATGTCGAGTTGACTTTATGTGGCTTAGGTGTCAGTACACACTACCGAAGCAAAGCCCAAACCTAGATTTCTATATCGGATATCTGATTTGGATCAGATATCCGATCCAAATGAGATATCCGATTTGTGACACACATATATATTTCATTTAGGCTTGACTAAAACTCATTTCACATTTGTTTAACCGCGGGTGCATAGTGAAAACTTCATTCCGCAAATCAGATATCCGATTTCGCACAAATCCATCTTCAAAAGGTTAGATTCTTGGTTTTTCTTTGCTCTAATCAAATTTTCATTTAGATTTGTGTAATTTTAGTTAATTTTTTATAGAGTTTTTTCAAAATAGGGTTTTTGATAGATTTTTTATGAAAAATTTGAGTTTAGTATGGATTTTGATGAAAATTGAATGTTTGTAATGGATTTTGATTTAAAAATAGTGTTTTTTATGTATTTGGATTAAAAATTAGAGAATTTTATAGGTCTTTGTTAAAAACTAGGGTTTTTGTTGGATTTTTTTTTAAAACTAGGGTATTTTTATAATATTTTCATTTATATTGTCTAATTTTAATTAGATTAATTTTTTTTTAACTTTAATCAGGCATTATGGTTGCTGACAATGAAAATGCACAAATGCCAAACGCTCCACCACCTCCACATCTATCAATTGAAGAATTAATTTGTGAAAAATTGCAACAATCAAGGGGCATTTTTGAAGTTTATACGAGAGTCCCTCGATTATCTGAGATGTCAAAAATAATGAAAGAAATAATTAAAAACATAGAAACCCTCTCCCCACAACATAATTCCTTTCATTCGTGGCAAGAAGACATGAGAGAATATTATGCATGTGGATTGTCCTATGATGATGTGAAAGATCTCGGAATAACCAAAGCCCAAATAGCCTCTTTATTTGTTAACCCCCACACTAGTTTTCCGGTTAATGTTAATAAACCAAAACTTTCTATAAAATGGTGCACTCATAGAGACATTGTAGAAAATTTTTGGGATCGTTGGTGTATGGTTTTTGAAACCACCAACAACAATTGATATACCATTTTTTTATAAAAAAATTATATGCCGAGTTTGTGTTAGGGCATTATGTCACACTTTGACATTAAACCCTTCCGTGGCTAGGAGCTATGCCCCGTGATAGACTAGGGGCTAGAGTAATACCTTCACCCATATGTTCCCTCCCTCCTCTGGCCACCTTTAGTATACCACTGATACTATGCGTGATGTGTGTCAGCCAATGTATCTATCCACTTTAGTCACCTTTGAGTGGTCTTTGTTTCGCAGATAAGCTTCTATAGTAGTTCACCACATTCTCGTGGATACAGGGATATTCTCGAAGTTACCGCCATCCCTCATCAAGTCCACATATTTTTGTACCACATAATTGCTCCATGTAAATCACAGATATGCTTGGGTCCTCTTGTACAGTCTGCCGAGCATCCCTTGGACACTTCTGATTATGACCTCCATAATGTGGACATTATAGATCAGATTCAGGGGAGTGGAGTGCACCCTATAGAGTCCTCTCTTGCTAGAGAGGGGAACATTGGAATAGTGACACAGATAAGATTTAAGTTGTAAATTCATAACTTTCATTTGTTTTTAAATGAATATTAATAAGAGATAGTATAATGTACCAATATTTATTTACATGGTCTATTTAATAGTTGATATCTAAGGAGGGCCGACACACAAGTGATGGATAGCACTGAGGGCTATTTCATTTGGCCTCAACACGCACATTATATACATTTTGCACTCACTCATTTACATTTATTTATTATATACTTTCTTGTCATTTGAATTGTCATTAATGAAATTATATAATAACTTATATGTTTATCTTATTTTCCTCTTGTAGGAAATACCTTGTGCGAGTGAGGTGCAACCTTGTCCAGATTATGGAAGTGCAATGTTGGATAAGGGGAAGGTAATTGAACTCAAATTTGATTGAATTAAGAATTTTAAGATATTATATTGATTATACATACATCGACATAGATTGGTAGTTTCATATGTACTTATCATTTTTATGTGCAGGGAATTATGAGCTATATGTCCTTGTTGACAAGTGCCACAATGCCCGAAGCAGTACATATTGGAACACTTGAAGGAGCAGGTGTTGAAGCACCTCAAGGAGGAGGTGTCGAAACACCTAAAGGAGATAAAGAAAAAGATCAACCTAAAGAAGTATGTGTTCATTTTATTTTGTGTTTGGTATTTATATGTTCCTATTACTGACAATTGTATGCTAACTTGGATCACTTTTATGTTTTTGTTCACCTATATAGATTGAAATTACAAAAGATGGTTTGGTCGGTTCTTTGAGAGGGGCATATTCTAGGACTCCTGACCCTTTGAAGAGATGGATATTTCAGGTAATCAAGATTACAATTTTAGAGTTCAATTATAATTTAATGTATATTGATTTTGATGTTAATTATTCAATTTTAAATTATATAGTATAACTAATCTCAATTGTGGTTTGACTTTTTCTTGTGCAACTACCTTAAGAGGAAATGAGTGCTTCAAAGAGGCTCCATTTTGATGATCCACCAATAGTTTAGGATGAGACAGATTTGGCAGATGTAAATATTGAATAGATACTACATTTGGCATATACACATATTGTGTACCCTTATTTTGAGTCGGTGTCGATGCTTACTTTTTGTATACGGACATACACTTTGATTATTGGATAATTTGATATATAGAAGGGACAATCTAAATTTAATTTCCCTCATGTGCATAATTAAACTTTGAAATTTAATCAAGTGAGCAATGGTTAAATATTCTACATGTACAATAGCATAAAAAGAATGGTTATATTATAAGCTTATTCATATTGTTGATTACATTGCATTGCACATCTTTCTAAACTCAGCATTACTACATTGCATAAGTAACAACTGATGTCATAGATGAAAAATTTCACTACAATATAGTTTTACAAATTAACTCAAGCAGCTATGCAATCATTTCACATTACATAACCAATAATTAAAATTTATTCATATTATTGATTACATTGCATGTACATTTTCACAATCAAAGCATTACTTCACATTGCATAAGTAACAACTAGATGTCGAGTAGGATGAAAAGATTTCACTCACAGTCTCGTCACTCTCATTCCACACAATAATTCATGCAGCCATTTACTTCGGTCAGGGGTCAACAATGGAGAAAATATATAAAATTATATATATATATATATATATATATATATATATATATATATATATATATGTAGCCTAGAAGCATGAATTAGTACCAATATTAATGCATCACCATTGATTACCTTGAAGTAGAGATTTGAATTAGCATCATTCTTCAAGAAGCTCAAACTAGACAAGTACCGATCAATCCTTTCGTACCATGCACAAGGAGCCTACTTAAGACCATATAAGGCCTTCTTTAGCTTACACACATGTGACTTCTTCCCATGAACCTCAATACCATCAGGTTGCTTGACATAAACTTCTTCTTCAATCACGCCATTGAGAAAAGTTGTCTTCACATCCATTTGATGAATCTTCCATCCTCTTGATGTAGCAAGGTTAATGATAGTTCTGACAGAAGTGTAACAAGCAACATGAGCAAATGTTTCTTCATAATCAACTCCCTCTTTTTGAGAAAACCACTGTCAATCAGCCAAGTGTTGGTGTCAGTGGGTACATTGCTTGACAATGCTGAGCAAAACAAATATTCATTCTTTTGTGGAGAAACATCATCGACATCTGCAACAGAGGCTTGATGCTTACGTCTATCTGAACAATGTTTGGAAAAGTGACCAAACTTATCACACCTAAAGCATTCAATCTTGGACAAGTCTCGCTTCTTCTTGGAAGGGGGAGCACCATAATTTCCTTTGTCTCGATTCCTCTTGAAGAATCCCTTCTTTCCACTTCTTCCTTTCTTCTTCGAAGGTTGGGCGGCAAGAACATGAATCTCTTCATTAGTAGAATTTTGGCCATCACCTCTAACCATCAATCTTGATGCATAATGAATGCAATCAGCCCTCAAACAATCAAACTTTGGGAGTTTGGACCTTGCACTAATTCCTTGAATATAGGACTCCCAAGACAATGGCAAACCGTTGAGGGCAAGCATTGTCAAATCCTTATCTTTAACCTGTTGATGTGTGTTTTATGACACACTCGTACATCAAAATAAAAATGCCTAGAGACACCCTATCCTCTCTTGAAAAACCACCCCATATGCTAAGATTGCAAGAAGATCATATGGTGATTCCAAGGTTTCTTATGTCAGGTCTTGACGTGTGGTAAGCTCTCATGAAGCTCTTTTATTTGGATTATAGATCAAACAAACTGAAAAAGGAGACAAGGGGTTAGAAGTTATAATCTACTTCCTAAGAATTCAAGAGATGGTATTGACTTGGTGAAACGAAACCAAACTTTGTTTTTCCATGCAAGAATCGTGCCAACTATGCAAATCCATTGCAATCTTCAAGGAAATGTACTTATGGTTTTCATATCATGAATAACTACCTTCCAATCGAACAATATTTATCCAAATAGAAGTTAAGAATCCACAGAGTAAGCTCAGGCTAACTTTACGCATTGAACAAAAATCATCTGTTCAAAGAAAGTATGAGCAAAAGTTCCACCATAAATCAATGCTTATCAAATCTTGCATTCATCTAACAAACTTTCAAAGAAAATTTTATTCCAAGTGTTATCTAATTCTAATCTATCTCCAATCTATGGTGGAAGAAGTTATGCAACCATGCACACTATTTGACAATAAAAGTGGTTCAAATCAAATCATGCATAAGAGCTTTTATTATCAGAAATAGTCTATCACAACAATTCTATATACTATCTCCACCCTTTACAAATGAGGGGCGAGCTCAATTTCACTTTAAGGTTGGCATACTTCCTCTTTTCTCTTGCCATTTTAGACTTAGCATGCTGAGTGGACTTCACTCATTCACTTTCCATGTTCATATTATTCTAAGTGCGGACACTCATTATCCTCTTGAAGCAGATTTGGCAAGATTCCATCTTTTATGCCATGTCACTCTTTGGTAAGCACGAACCTTGTCAAGTTTCATGGCCAAGACATGTGGCAGACTTCAATCATGTTTGACACATCCCTTTCTTAACATGGGAAGGCTTTGTTGAGTTTGTGTGCCAAGAAACAAGGGCGGACTTTCCTTTATGTATTGATAGCAGACTTTTCTTTATATCAAGCCATTGATTATTTCCTTGGAGTGGACTTGGCTATATTGTATGCCACTTTTGTATGGCTCAGCAGGCTTAGTCTTAGCAAGTGCCATGTTTTACTCTTGAAGCGAACTCTACTCTCCTCTTTGCTAGCAGACTTCCTTCTCTCTTTTCCAAGCTCTATCATGTGTTGGAATGGCTAGAAGAGACCGATGAAGCTGCTAACATCAACAGGATTGTGGTAGCTTGATATACAGAGTCTATTGATGCTAGGGTTCAATTTGTATGATATTGAGAGTGGTAGCTTAATATAGGTCCACAATACCTTTTTGTAATATCATAGAACAGGGCTCATAGACTGACCTCCAATCAAAATGTCTCTCAAATGCACAAAAAAGAATGAAATTACTTCAAACCAAGTTTGTGAAGAAGTTAACTCTATTGCCCACTAGTTTCCCTTAAGAGTCCAAAGTGCTAAAAGGCAACAATTTTTGAAGGGCTATTTCTCAGAGACCGTGAGGCATAAAAAAATCTCTGTCAAAGGCTATGGGATCGTGTTGGGACCATCTACAAAAAAATCTCTCAGTTTTTGCTATCTCGGAGGCATTTTCCTATGGTGATGACTTTTCAATGGAGGGAAAAGTTGGCAGATGCAAGTAATGAAAAGTTGCAAAGTGGTGCAACTTTCATTCCGCAACTCGTACAACCAAACGGATTGTTCCAACATGTTCGTATGGGTATGTTTACGCTAGGGGTGATCCTCTTTTGCACCCAAATACATTGAATCACTTCGAGCTACATTGGACCGTCGATTTCCCTTAAGAGTCCAAAGCGCTAAAAAGTAGCAAT
>VDFB02373365.1:200328130-200571986 GCA_007258455.2 Sequoia sempervirens
AGATTATATCTTAAATTATAAATAATATTGTATATTCTAAACTAGATATATTAACATAAACTATAAACTATAAACTATTTAAAAATCATATATAAACCAAATCGTATATTCTAAACTAAATATATTAAAATAAACTATAAACTACAAACGAGATATATTGCATATGTTAAATCATATATGTTATAAAGTATTGACATTTTTAAAAATGTTATGTAAACAAATTGGATATCAGATATATATCGGATATCCGATTCAAATCGGATATCCAATTTAAATATGATATTCGATATGTCTGACACAAAATTCATTACCTAGGGAATAGGCTCAGGTTTTCTTTGGTATTTGGTTAGGAGATGCCAATCCTAAAAAGTCAACACAAAAAGCATGTTTAACAGCTTACCTTGTTTTTTCAGACTTCGCCCATGTGGCTGACGACTTTATTTTTAGACAAAATTGATAAAATGAAAAGGGTTTGCAGAGAGACTTCAGCTTTTTGCCAATATAAATTATGCTTATTTTGAATTTAATAGATTATTATTATTCATTTTCTATTGTGAATTATGACTAAAGTCCTTATTGATAGGCCGATTGTAAACATCTATAACTTTCAAACAAGATCATATTTTTGAATCTGAAACATGTGTCACATTCTATGCTTTCCATAATATAGATTAAAAAAAAAAAAAAATTGAATTTCATGAAGTTTTGACCAAGTTAAGGTGGTTAGACATATGAGTTTTTTATATTTTATAAAGTTGTAATAAAAATTCATAATTAATTATTTACTTGGAAAAAATTACAAAAAATATGTCACATCCGGACATGAGTCCTCTACTTATATCTAAAATCTCATAAAAAAATATTATCATTTTATTATGGTTAGGGTGGTCAGACATACACCTACTTCTTATTTTTTTCCTGAAATTTAAGTAATACTGCATTGAAATTCCAAATTTTCACCAATAGATTTTGTTTTTAAAAAAATAAACGTAGTAGTTTAGAAACTACATTCAATTTCCCACAGATTCTATTCTTACATGTTTTTGAAATAATATAGATAACTTATTCAAATTTTTATGTCAAGTTGCCTAACTCTGATTTTTCTGAATTTTCATTGCCACTTAAGGGCCTGTTTGGCCCATCATGATCCTGCACATACCCAAAAGGACCCACAAAATCTTAGCAGGTTGGAGGGCTAATTCCACCTATCAATCACTTTTGTTATCTTCCACTAGCACCCGCCTCTTATCACTCATCATGGGATGCATCTTAACACTTCACTTGACAACAATCAATGTGAAGCAACTAGATGATATGCTGCCATGTTTTCACTTGTAGATTCTAGTCCCACTAGGTACTTTTTCCTTCATCTGATCAAAACTTGGTTTGATCTTCATCATTCCCCACTACCCCACAAGGTTTAGACATGGGCCCACCACATGCTTTATGGGAAATCAGGCACGATTGATCTTCCTTAGCTTGAAAAAAACCATTGAGCAAACTCCATCACCCATTGTGTGAACCAAAGGGAGGTTTCAAAACATCGTCCCAATGCATGGGACCTTCACAATAGCCGCTCGATGTGTAACAATTAATCACACATCATTTGATCTTAAAAGAGGATACATAAGCAACACCAACCGAAAGACTAGGTAAACAGGGTTGATTCCCCTCATGGTGAAAAAGGCTTAAGTTATGACTTAAGCAACCTGCAACAACCAAATACAAGTCAACATCGAAATAGATATCATGCTTGAACGTTGTGACTATAAACCCTTAGGATTTATCTGCAAAACCCTAAATCAACCAAAGAATAGACATAATTCAAGTTTGAGCATATTATACATCCTTTGAAACTACACCACACTTTTGTGAGTAGCTCTCAGAAAACCCATATTGAATCTAGCCAAAAGAATACCATCAAATATCTGGAGGCAACTATTGTAGAGAGATTCCAACATTTTGTAAAATTTACAAAAAAATTAAGATATGCTCTTTTGCACCATCAACTAGCCACACACTTCTAGAACTAGGTCCACTGCTCTCACAACCATCCCCTATCACCGTGCCAACAATCTCTCTTACATGATACCCCTTTTGACATCAATGACAACAATGTGCCAACAAAATATAACATAGGTTCATTTGCAAAGAGGATGTAAAAATAAGCTCTTGGACACTAAAAAACTTTAAATAGGCTACCAAGATAAAAAAAAAAAATAGGGATAAAAGGCCAAAACCCCTAATTTCCATGCTTATATAGGGGATAGGAGTCATTTTCCAGTCATTTGCACACTTTATTTGAAATTTTGAGAGATTGTGAGAGAGACCCCTTAGAGCACCTAATGTGATGGTTGACCATTAGCTTCATCTCCAACTTCCAGATGATTCTATGAATTCTAGCACCTAGCTGATGTAGGAGCCCCAGTATGTACCTTGAAAAAAATTTCTTGCATTCTTTTTTATGCATTGATTTTTTAGGTAAACAATGGTCAACAACTGTGTTGTAATTTTAGTGGCACACTTGTTATGGTGGACAACACACTTTTATTTCCATTCACACACTTGTAAAATTATGATGCACCTTTTAAAACCTAGTGTAGATGTCTTCTACCAAATCAATGCACTTGGGGTGACACACATGTCAAAACCATAGTGCACTTGTAGGATAGTCACACACTTGAAAAAGGCTAGTGGATTTGCAAAATAGGCTCATGTGACACACTTGCATTTTATCGGTACAATTGTAAAATTTAACAATGCATCACATATGTGAAATGAGATGCACTTGTAGGATAGCCACACACTTGCAAAAGGTGGCAAAATTTTTCTAGTTTGTTAGCACAACGCACTTTCCAAAAAGTGGTGTAGTTGTTTATTTAGGGTTTTAAAGTTTATTTTTTTCATTTTAAGAAAAAAATTTGTTGTACATGTGATGTGTTTAGGAGACTATCCATCCCTTACCATCTTGGGAGAGGATACCCAATGTCTTATCACAGTTGGAGCACTTGGGAGATGATAAAAACTTTTTCCTAGGAGCTATCAGTTTAGGGTTCATCACACACATGTTGAAGATCCACACCCACCTAGCAATGATGATCACATTGGTTAAGCGGTGGAACTCAATGACCTCTTAATTCCACCTCCCTACTAGCGAGGATACTAGTACATTGGAGGATATTTGGTGCATCCTTCGAGTATTGATTCATGGTGTGAGAATCATTCATGACAAATCTTGGTCTAGAGGCCATGTTTTGAGTGTTGAATGTCGATGATCTATAAGTGGAGAGCTACTAGATCAACTTATGCCAACATCGAGGACATGTAAGTGATATGATATTGGTCATTTGTAGTTTGATCATGGGGGTTTTGTTTTTGGGTAGGTGTAATTGAGGCTTCATTTTCAATTGGGGTTTGGTGCTAGAGGGGATGGTCGAGGATCTGATCACCTATGCATGAGGCCCATTGATTCTTGTATCTTTGTATCATGACATGCATTAGGCGGTGCATATGTGACGAAAAATCTTATCAGTTGGAGTTAATTTATTGCACATCTAGGCATGGGAGCATATTGTCGTGATCAAGCCTACTATCACCTTGGTAGCCATAGATGAGGAGGAGCTAGTAGTTTGCATATACATAGCCATGATCACACTTCATCATACTGGAATTACTAGGATTGCATATTGGTAATGGGTTATTAATGATATTGCCTCATTTAGGTGGAGACCTTGGCTCCTAGACCACCCATGGGATGATGACCAACAAGAGCTCTTTTATGCAAGATATACCAGATGGATCATGGGCTGCCATCATAACATCATCGAGAGATATCTACCAAATAAGGTTGCTAGGTAGTTTGGTAACATGTAATATGTGTTACGTCCCACCTGCAAAGCTATATATGCATGCACTATGAGGGAGATAGATTGGGGATACACCATGGATCTTCATGTGGTGATTGAGGACTTTGTACATATCTAGCCATTGGCATGGGCTTACATAGGAGGACCCGATGATCTAGGTACTACACACAATTATGTTGATTGGTATGTGCAGTATTCTCCTATCTAAATGAAATATCATATAGGGGGCATCATGGAGGATGAGGAAAAATGAGAGGCTAAGTCCAAGGAGAGGCACAATAGCCACCACATGATAAACAGGTTCTGGGGGATGGGCAGCATGATGGAAAACATGATGGACATGTTCCAAGGGATGGACATCATGATGGAAAGTTTCCACATTATCCTCCATGTGTTCCCTTGTTATGATAGGTAGGACCCCATTTTGTGGTGGTGGTGAAGGAGGGGGTCCTACCTATTGTAATGGTGGAACCAATGGAGGCTGATGTGGAAACTATCTATGCACAAATATAGGAACTCGTGACCGAGAGGGACCAATAAATTCATGATTGGGATAAATATTGTAATGAGCATGACTAGGAGTACCAACAGGTCTAGCAGTTGACACTTTAGCTAGCATAGGAGACAATCGAGAGATAGCAACTTGAGGAAACCACAAAGATATAACTTAGGCTTAGGCTCAAGGATAGGTTTTGGTATCTACTACCCTTTACAAACAGGCCATAGTGGAGGAATCATATTATTAGACACTACCACAGAGTTGTTTCTCCTCATTGGAGACAACCAAATTTTTCCTATAAGAGTGTATAGGAGTGAATTTGCACCCCTATGGAAAATTACCCTCTTACACCCTCCACTTTAGAAAAATCAAGCCCAACTAAATAATTCCACATCACCTACTTTTCTCACATCCACTTTGTGCTTGTCTCTTGTGTTGGTGGGGGAATTTCTATCAAGGATGCATGCACAACATGCAGACATCTACTTGACATGCTACCATCCCTAATAGATTTCTACCTTTGGAATCTACAAGGAAGTTATGTTCCCCATTAGGGATGAAGCATAATGCCTCTACGTCAACTAGTCAACCCAAGAATGGCTCTTTTGCTCCCATTTTCATCTTCAAATACATCTATCTCATTTTCATTCCATCTTCTACAATCTTAAAATTTCTACACACTAGCTTGTACTCTTCAACATTTCTTAGTAATTTTTTGCTCCATCAACTCCATTGAGAACATATTGTGCTACCATAGAAGACGTGATTTTGGTGTCTTGCGAGACCTCCTTCATCACTATTGTGGTTGTGTCAACTTTTCCAAGATTGTAGTCTTGAATTCTTCCTTCATTGGCCTTGGGTGCCTTTAAGTGGAGGTGGTATTGCTTCACTATCCTTCTTTTGTTGTGGTTTGATAGAGTAGCATTGTGTTTTTCATAATGTTTGATATTCTCCTTTACAACATTTCCTTTATTGTATTTCTATTTCTCTTTATCTATCTGGCTATCTATGGAGGTGGAAATTCCAAAGTGGAGGTTTGACTGATGCAAACCCCTATACAACCCCAACATTTTCCCTCTCTTGGTAGTGTCTAGTTACATGTACATGTGGAGCTTGTTGGTGAACTAGACTCCTAGTGAGTTGATGTTTGTCACCTTCATTTTCATTATTTTCTTTATCATCTTTGTAGTCATTTCTTTTATTTTTTCATTTATCATTTTGTTAAGTATGGTAAATTCTATTGGATAGACTATCATTAGATTTTTTTTGTATTCTGAATTGTATTTTTACACTTTCTATTTGTATGGACGCCAGTGCCCTACAGAGATGCCAGCATTTGTATTTTCATCCTTGACCCACACTACTATCCTTGGGTAGAGAGTTGTCTGAGGTATGGTTCGGGTTCTATAAACTAGCTTCTTTAGCCCCATCCAAACATTCATATTAGTAGAGTGATAGAAGCATTTGAGAATGCTCTTCATTCTCTATCTATAGTCACAAAAAATGTTTCCTTTCTACTTTTCTTGGCTTGTTTGGGCCCTCCTTGTGAGTTAGGCTTAATATTTCCTTGATTTAGTGTTGTAATGTGTTAAAAAAATTCACATTAGGTCTTGGGCCCTTGTGAGCTAATGGATTTAAATGGTACCTTGCTAAAGTGTTGTGAAGTGTTGTAACACACTTTCACACTTTTCTAAGGTTTTATTAATTAATTACACCTAATAAACCTCTTTCTAACATTAACCTTTCCTTATTTTAAGTGTTGTAAAGTGTTGTAACACATTTTCACACTTTTGTAGGCTTCTCTTTAATAATTGGCCCTATTTTGCATCCACGAGCCTCATTTATTGTATCTTTTTGAGGATAATCCCAACAACAATCATTAGCCAGTCATAATTCTAGTTTTTTTGGTTTGAATTGCCTAGATTTGGTGATCTGGGACTCATTCACCACCTTGGGTGAATGGGTCCCACCTAGATCTTTTGGTCCCAAACTAGATTTCACACATTTCTAAGAAATTTTGATTTTTGGTCCCATACATTAAGCCTGGTGGGACTCATTCACCACCTTGGGTGAATGATTCCTATGTGGCCAAAAATCAAGATTAATTCAAAATTTTCAGCTATATTTTATTCTCTTAGATTTGATCTTGTCTTGTATTGTTGTAATTTCAGTAATTCCTGAATAATTGAGTATAAATACATGTTCTTTCACTCATTTTCTCCAAGCAAGTTTGCAAGTGATAAAAGAATTTTGTGAGAGCATTCCAAATAGATAATTGAGTTCACAAGAGCATTCAAGTGTCTTCATGAGTAGATTATCAAGCATTTTAGAGCATTCATCAAGCATCAATCATCATGTCAAAGATTTCATGAATCATGTTGTTTTAGAGCTAACAATTATGGTGTAGGATTTTGTGATTCAAGCAAGTGTTTCATTGATTATCAACATCATTCAAGCAAGAATCAAGATCTACATCCATTGTAGCCATTACAAGCATATTTTCAATGCCTTATTGCTAGGGTTTGGTGAGTTGCAGCATTGTTATTTCTTCATCCATCATTCTCTATTCTTATTTGATTTGATTTCAAAAATTTATTTATAAAATAGGGCTTGACAAGGAAAACCCCTATCCACTAACCCAACAACATTTTCCACTCTCCCTTGTGTTTTATTTGCAAGTCTCGGTTGCAAATTTCTTATGGAGCAATATTGGAGAAAAGTTGCAAATCATTCAAAGTTGTCAAAGTTGTCATCAAGCATTGGAGAACATTGTAGAAGACCTACAAGTTGCAATTTGGAGTTTCGGATTTGGAAATCACTCATGAAGGATAGAGTAGACAAAGAAGAGTAGGATGACCCTTTGAAGTTTCAAAAAATCCCAACTAGAATTATTTTCTATTTTTGGCAAATGAGTCCCAGTTCTAGTTGATTTTCAAGTTTTTGGAGATTTGGATACCCTTTTCGTAGATTCCTGTTCATGCACAACTTTCAAGAAATTGGAATGATTCACCCATCTTGGTGAATGAGTCCCAGTCATCTTTAAATTCATATTTTCTAGTATTCTAGACCTCCATTCAACCATCTCCAATTTCCCAGGTGCACACCTTCCTATCTTTAGTTTTTTGTTTCATTTCATTCACTTTTATAGGTCATTTAGTGTTACTTTGAATTCAATTAGGGTTTTACATTGCATCAGGTTCATTTCATTTTCTCTTCCAAGTCTAAACTTGGTGGTGAACCCTTATTAGTCTCCTTTTAGCCCCTAGGACAACCCTATTGCAAGATCTCTTTCTCTTTTGCATTGAGATCTCTAGGGTTATCCTTGAATGGAATAGATTTGAAAGTGGGTGTGATGGCACTTAATAATAATAATTATTCCACCCCCATTTTCTTTAGTTCCACTATCCTTGACCTAAGAAATCCTATCCAACTTGAGGTAGATTAGGGTAGCCCTTTTCTCTCAGACCTCCATGACCCAGAGCCTTGGTGTGGTTAGTCCCCCCTCTTCTACATTTTGGTGAACCCAACATGAACCATTTTGGTTTCGTTTAGCAATGTTAAAAGGTCCTTTCCTTGTATCCTAGGATAAATATGGGTGTGAGTGTTATGAGGTTTCTCACCTTGCAACCCAACCTATGACCCCTAGTGATGTAGTTGGAAGGTTTCGTAAGCATTGCAGAAGAAAACCTTTGTTGGGTTACTTTCTAGTTGCAAAACCCTTGGGGGATTTGTGAAAGTTTCATCTAGTATATGTGATGGCCTCCTTTTTACATCTACCCATCCCATCTGCACAACTTGTGAGTAGTTACCCTAGTATAACTTTCACCTCATAGGACTTATTGATGACCTATAATAGAGAGCCGCCTCCCTTACACATCCTTGTCTGAATCAATGAAAACATTGTAACAAGTGTTCTTGTTGAACCAACGTATCGGGTGAATGTCATAATTGAGGAGATTATGCTCATTAACTTCTTGCATAGAGATGGGTATGAAAAATCCAAGAGTACCATCCATACTTTTATGGGCTTTATGTACCTCCTATCAACTGCAACACCTTTTCCATCTTAGTTAGACTTAAATCAGTAAACTTACTCTTTGACATTATCTCAAGGTCTGAACTCTTAAGGGTGAAACTAGGAATCCCCTAGTTGGTCTGTATGAATGCAATTCCTTTGGTAGTGCATAAATGTCTAAAGTTCATCCATGAGGGCATAGTGCATGTGGTCCACAACACCAGCTGTAAACCACTTATTGTGCATGGTGGCTACTTGCTGGATCTTTTTTGGCCTATCCCCATAGGTCAGCTTACTCCTAGGATGGATCTCTTATCTTGAACCTATGTAAAGTTCAAGAGTGGGGGTATAAGGCCTAAGATGAGATACCCTCCTTCTCCCTATGCTATCTTGCATAGGCATGCCTGAAGGTTGATAGCAATTCCATCATGGCACGTAAAAAAGAAAATTAGAAATATACTCAACACTCTTCTTCTTCTACTATTGTTGTCTTTCCTATCGCTTCCTCTCACCCTATTGTAGCATCATCATATTCTACTCCTAGGCACTTGGTCGAGAATTTTATGGCATCCACTTAGTGAAAGCCCAAGTGTCCACCGTTTTAACTTCCCGTTCTACCCATAGTTCCTAGGCCCATTCAGTATGGTAATGGGAAAGGTCCCCATGGGGAGTCCTCTATGTCCCGGCCTTTGTAGCCTCCTATCTCTCTTGTCCCCAAGGTGGTGAATGGGAAGAGGCCTGCCACTGAGGCATTACAGCCAACTCCCCCCATAGTTACTCCAACCTCTTCTCAACCTCTCCCTCCTATTCCCATCCAAGAGTCCCTCCCTCAGCTAAAAATAGTTGTGTTGGACACTCTGATGGTCAAACATGATTCCTTTTTTCCATCTTAGCTTCTATCCTCAAGCTACTAGAGTTGCAAGAACTGCCTTGTGCATGAGAAAAAGCATCAGAGAAAGGATCTAGTTGCTGAGCAGGCCAACCTATAGAGGAAGGAGGAGTCGATAGTTTCTGCTCTAGCACCTATTGCTACATCTTCCTCTCTCATCCCCTCTACTCCAGTTCCATCAGCCTCGGTGATACTTTTGGCTCATACTACGAGTGTAAATGACTCTCACCCAAAAAAGGTGTAGGTTTTTATTGCTCCTTTGGCTGAGCTACCTCTTCTGATGTCCCTCCTGAACATCACACCATTTTTAAAGCCCCAAGACATGCTGAAAACATCAGTGGTGTTTATCATGGTTTTCTCCTCTTCCTTTGTTCCTTTTTCCTCATTCATTGGGATCTTGCATCCTCTAGCGAAGCGGAAGATAGAGGATGGCCTCGCTAGTAATGAGGATCAAAAGAGGGGTCCACCTTCTTCACAATTTGGTTCCACATTAGCATTTGTCATCCTAGTGATGGAAGAAGTTTTAGCATCCCCGTAGTTGGTCATTGCTCCCATGTCACTTGGTGAGCCTAGCTATGAATCATGGGTCTTGTCTCCCTCGCTTGTTGAATTAACACATGGAACTCCTTTGAAGTGCATGTTTAATTCCCTAGATGAGGTCTTGGCCCTTTCTGTGATCTTTCCAAAGTCATTGATGTTTAGCCCACAAGAACTAAGCATAGAAGACCGTGAGGGGCCTTCTTCCTTGGCTCTTGTCATGGGAGGGTCAGAGGGTTCCCCCTTGATATTCTTCCCTTGCACGCTTGTTTTCCTTCCCCTTATAATGATCTAGATTGGGAAACTAATGACCTCTTGGTTGATGAGGACTAGGGGGCACCTTTTCTTTATCTGTAGTGTAGATTGTGTGTGTTCCTAGATGACCCGTTTCACACTCATAGGTGCCTAGATACAAGAGTGTTTATGTGTCATAAAACTTGCTCTGTTATTTGTATTGATTTTCAAAAATTAGGGATGATGCAAAGTGTTAGGGCATTTAGGCTTCCCTTCCATGTTGACACAATTTTTTATTTTTATTTTTGTCTTCTCATGCATTCTTCATATGGCTTCATATAGTAGGGGGTTGATGACAGTTCATTAATATACTATTATACTTATTTATATTTATGAGTAGCTTTGACTCCAAAATATCATATCACCCCTATGTCCCTTGTTTGTATTGTTATTGTTTCCCTTGCAGTTTTTCCCTCTTATCTTTCATGATTTCTTTGTGATGTTGTGGTTATCATGTGGTGTCTCTCATGTGCATGACAAAATTACCATGGTGACATCTCACTATGTTCTATGGGCCACAACATCACTTTTTCATTCTTTCTTTTCTCTCCTTAGGACGTCACGTGCCTTTGCATTCAACACACACCATCCTAAGAGGGGCCTATCATGTCACTTCAATTTTCAAAAAATCCATTCAGTGTCAAATGATTTTTTTCTCAAAAATATATTGCAAAACATTTTTTTTTAAATCGCATTCCTCAACAAGGACCCCTAGCAGAATACTTTTCCTTCATCATGGTTTTGAAAAGAAAGGATTTGAAAAACCTTTCCTTCTCATGCAAGTGAATTATGACCTTCCCCTTGCGAGGAGAACTTCTTCCTTTCAAATTCCCTGATGAAGTGAACATCTTTCAAAAGGATTCCTTGATGTTGAATTGATTTGCGAAAAAAATTCATGCACTTTCAAAAATGTGCATCCCTTGAGTGGACCCCTTTTCTTTTGAAGGGTTCTCGAGAGAGCCCTGTGAAAGCTTCTCCTTCAATTTTTGACTGTCTGTGCGACAGTCTACTTTCTTGTCTATCTATGTGGTTGTTCTTTGTTATCTAACATGTTTTATCTGTAGATTAACATGTTGCTTTGTAGGTGTGCTTGGGAAGTTTCTTTTTAGTCAGACTCGATGGAGTCCCATTACATTAGGCTTCATTCAAGAGTTAGTACTTGGGGAGTGCCTTCTTTGTAGGTTCGAGGACCTGTGAAATGCTTGCATCCTATGGGATTTTTCCATAATTGGTCTACAGGCCTTTGATGCACTTTTCTCGACTCTATAGTTTGAAGGACTACATAGTCCTGTGTTCGAACCTCCTCAAGAGATAGTACTTATGGAGTTATTTTCTTTCCCTATGATTTTTAGTTTGCTAGATTGTGGTTTTCTTCCTCAATGGTTCAAGTATACATTTCTAAAATCTTTGATCTACTTTACCAAACATTCATTGAAACTCATGCTCACTAAAGTGGGGGGAAAATGTATAGGAGCGAATTTGCATCCCTCTCACAAATTCTCCTTTTATACCCTCCACTTTAGAAAAATCAAACCCAAATAAATAATTCTAGATCACCTACCTCCCTTGCATCCACTTGGAATTTTTCTCTTGTGTTGGTGAGGGAATTTTTGTCAAGGACACGCGTGCAATGTGCAAACATTTACATAGCACACTGCAGTCACTAACAGATTCATGCCTCTGGGATCCACAGGGATGTTACATTCCCCATTAGGGATGAAGCATAATATCTCCACATCAACCAGTCGACCTAAGAAGGACTCTTTCCCTCTCATTTTCATCTTCAAATGCATCTATCTCATTTTCATTCCATCTTTTGTAATCTCTTTGGCAATTTCTACACGCTAGCGTTTACTCTTGAGCATTACTTAGCAATTTGTTTCTTGATCAACTCCATTGAGAACGTGTTGTGCTACCATAGACGCTACGATTTTGGTGTCTTGTGAGACCTCCTTTGTCACCGCTGTAATTGTGTTGACTTTCTAAATACCATAGTCTTTCATTCTCCCTTCATTGGCCTTGGGTTCCTTTGGGTGGAGCTGGTATTGCTTCACTATCCTTCTTTCGTTGTGGCTTGACAGATTAGAATTGTGTTTTTTTGTAGTGTTCAATATTCTACTTTCTAGCATTTCCTTTATCATATTTCTCTTTCTCTTTATCTATCTAGCTATCTGTGGAGATGGAAACACCAAAGCAGGGGTTTGACTAAGGAAAACTCTTATATATCCCCAAAAAAATTACTCTCTTGGTTGTGTGTAGGTACATGTACATGTGGAGCTTGTTGGCAATCTAGACTCCTAGTGAGTTGATCTTCATCACCTTCATTTTCATTATCTTCTTTATCATCTTTATAGTTAATTCTTGTACTCTATCATTTATCATTCTGTGCAATATAGTAAATTCTATTGGCCAGACTATCAATAGTTTTTCTTGTACTCTGAACTATACTTTTACACTTTTTGGCCATACAGACTCCACTGACCCAAAGAGAAGCTAGTACACCACGTTGTCATCCTTGACTTGCGTTGTTGTGCTTGGGTAGAGAGTTGTCTAAGGTATGGTTAGGGTTCTATAAAATGGCTTATTTAGCCCCATCCAAACATTCAAATTAGTAGAATGACAAAACCACTTGAGAATTCTCTTCATTCTCTATCCTTAACCTAAGAACTCCTATCCAACTTGAGGTAGATTAGGGCAGCCCTCCGTTCTCGGCTCCCCATGACCTAGAGACTTAGTGTGGTTTGTCGCCCCCTTCTACAAGAAGCAAGGTTGTGTTGAGTAATTTTATTGGTGCACCATCAGTACAAAATACTTCAAATAGAGGACATCATCCACCCTCTCGCTAGGATGACTAATAGAGCAGAGGATAGCTCTATGTATTTGATTTACAACCTGATTAGTGATATATATTCATTAATCATCTAGTTTTGATAGCCTCATGTATATATTTTGATGATATCACATATTACCTTTGATTTGTATCATGTTGGCCATTATTTTGATATATACATGAGATGACCTTTGATGTGACTTTTATACTGATTATTTTCATTTTATTCCATGTTTATGCTTATGTATGTATGGATGCACATGTTTATGATATGGATGCAAATGTTTATGATATGGATTCTCTATATGATTGATGATTCCTTTATTATGTATGTGTTGTGATGTATGATTTATGATGTGATGCTATATGATTTTTTTATGAATGTATGAAAATTCAATGGATGTTTTATTTTTTTAGTATCTTTTCTTATACGATATAATGCAAGATGTATATGCTATGAGATAGATTTATTTTTATGTATTTTCTATGTTTCACGTTATGATTATGTAGGATGTATGTTCATGGTTTATGGATATAAGATGAAAGCATTTGCTATTTTTGTTGACTATCATGATACTAGGTTAGAGATGTTAGCATGGAAAGAAAATAGAAGAATAAGATGGATAGATTAACCATTACTTTTTAGATTGATTCAAAAGTCCAACAAGCCTATGATTATTTGAGACTAAATTAGATATGTGATGAGAGAGATGATTTCCTTGCTTCTAGGATTTGGATAATTTCATCATATCATTCCTTATTTTTGATGTAACAAATAGACACGATGCATTTGAGTATTGAAAAATAGGATGGCATTGTATCGAACGTGATGGACATTGACTCTACAAATACATAGGAGTATTTTTGTTCATACCTGACATGCAAAAACCTTGTTTGGCCATGTGAAAGAATAAGCCATTGAAGTACAAAAGGTATGAAGAACCTGATATGTTCTAGTCATTGTTTTACCTAAGACCACCCCACACACATAAGGCAAGTATTCACTGAGGTCGTATTACAAGAACATTCAACAAGAACAAAAACAAAAGATAATGATCAATGCCCCCATTCCTATCTCTCTAAATAATTTTTATATAGATATCATCAAGAGATCATTGGAATCGGTCAATAAGATAAATCATAAGAAGAGATCAAAATGAACAAACAATCAATGTTATTCATATCTCTCGCCAAAGTAATACCACTAGGTAATTTCTAATGTTACTGTCCATTGTAGGAAATATGTATCCATAAGACATGTTATCAAATTTTTTAGCTAAATCTAACTATTTTATAATTTTTTGATACAAATGTTAACCAACTTGTTTACTCACGATCAAGACTTGAGATTTTTTTTGCTTTCAAGTTTATACCTCACTGATTGTCACACTTGCTTCTACTTGTGTTGCTAGAGTTGAAAACAATAATCAATTTATTATGGATGAAATTTTATTGTGGGTGGAAGAAAAATGGTATGGGTGATTTTGGACTTTTTTGGAATATTTCAATGTTTTTTTGATTTTTTGCAATGTTTTGAGGTTGTTTTTTATCTTTTGGGTGTATGTGGATGTTTATGTTTTCCAATTATTTGAGGTTTTTTAGTGTTTTTGAACATTTTGAGATGTTTTGGGATTTCAATCTTTTCCAAAAATATTTATGTTTTCAAGGATTATAACAAGACCTAAGGGGAAACTAACCTAATGCATTGGGGGCTCAACATAGTTTGAATGACTCTAACCTCTAACCATTTATTGATGGGATATGAACATTGATGAAATGTAAGTTTATTATGATAGACTCCTAAAGATTGACCTAATGCCTCGGGGGCTCATTGATGATGGCCTTGTATATGTAAATGTAGAGATAAACTAGTTCAACAAGTGTTTTTAACTTTTTGACTTTTTAGACCTCTTTCGGGGTTTTGATGTGATTTGGATGTTTTTGTGATTTTGGAGTGCATAGGAGTAAATTTGCATCCCTTGTGTAAATTCCCCTTTGACATACCCTCACCTTAGAAAATAAAATATAAAGGAAAAATTCCACATCACCCACATGCCTTCCATCCACTTGGCACTTTTCATGTGTGTTGGTGAGAGAATATTTTTTGGGGTTGTAAGAACACACGAATGTCTGAGGGGTGTGCTTTCATCCCTGATAGATTCTTGCATCTAAATTTGGTAGAGGCATTACATTCCTCATTGGGGATGAATTGTAATTTCCCTCTTCAACCAACTGACATGAAAACACATTATTGTTTCTCATCCCACCCTCAAAAGCATTCATTTTCACCTCACTTCATCCTCTACACATTCACTTCATCTTTCTTAGAAATTCATTCACATTCTCATTCACTTCAACATTATAGCACTCCATTATGAGCATTGTAGCAGCGTTGATACTCCATCAACTCCACATTGCAAGTGTGAGGCTATCACAAATTTTGTGAGCTTGGAGTCTTACGAGATCTCCCTTCACCACTATTGCAGTGGTGGTGAATTTTGAAAATTCATTGGCCTTGAGAGCCTTTGGGTGGAGGTGGTAATGCTTCATTCGTCTCTTTTGTGATTTGATAGAGTAGCATTTGTCTTTTGTAGTGTTCATTTCACTTCTTTCAATCTTCTTGATCATACTTTTCTACTTTTTTGCTTTTTGGCTATCTATGGAGGTGGAAACACCAAAGTAGGGGTTTGACTGAGGCAGGCCCCTATACAACCCCAACAATTTTCCCCTCTTTCTTGTGTGTAGCTAAACATGCACATGGATCTAGCTAGTGAATCAATGCTTTTGTGAGATAATTTTCATCATCGTAGCCTTTATTTACTTGATTTATCATCTCCATATTTAGTTTCTATACCTCATCATTCTGTATACTTTAATAAAACCAACTATCTAGGCCGTTAGTAAGTTCTTAAACATTTCTTCACTATAATTTGTGTTTTCTAGCCGTATGAATGCCATCACACTAGAGAGATGCTAGAACATCATGCTATCATCCCATACTTGTGTTGTCATCCTTTGATAGAGAGTTTTCTAAGGTATAATTTTTACTCCAAAAATTGACTCATCTAGCCCTAGTTGGAATTTTGGGTATGTAGAGTGATATAAGTACTACATAGTGCTCTTCATTCTCAATATTCAACCCATAACAACCCTTTAGAGTGAGGTAAGTTAGGGCATCCCTCTGCTCTCAACTCTTCGTGACTTGTAGCCTTGAATTGGTTGGTCCCCCTCTCTTACATTTTTGGTAAGACTGACGTGAACATTGTATTTCCATTCACTTGTCTTGAGTCTTTTTCTCCATGCCTAGTGTTTGTCATAACCCTAAGTTTTTTAAAGGTTTATGAGTATTACAACCCAATCCAAAAATTATTGATACATTATTAGAAGTGTGCAAAACTTACTAATGGAGAAGACGAAGGTCACTTCTAGTTTCACCTCCAACTTTTCCACTAGTCTAGCTACTGACTTTACCACTAGTTTTCCTATGGGATTCACTAACAAGATGAGTTTTATAGACAAGACCACTCACATTCCTACTCCTCCAGCATCCCCTATGACTTAGTCCATGGACGAGGATGAGGCTGTGCATGTCCCTGCAAAAAACCTTTTGGCATTAGATAACATATTGGAAAACCTTATGAATCATTTGGAGAGAGCAACAAACATGGCGAGAGCTGCTAGGCTTAGTAACGAAGTGAGAAATTTGTTAGGAAAGGATTAGACAGGCATAGAGTTCTTATGTGGCCTTTCTGATCTAACCAAAGCTTATGTCCCTTCGTATAAGACTAGATTGGTTACTACTTGGGGGAAAGTGCTCGATACCTATGAAAGAAAAATAGGCATTTCAATTCCTACCAAATCTATATGCATAGCTGAAACAGGCCCCTTGATCAATGTCTATTTAGTTTCTCAAATTCCCCCCACTATCAAGGTGAGTAAAATGTCCCTTAGGCTCAATTTCACCCCTCCCACTACCCTTAGTGGTGGGGAATCAAGTGGAATAAGTGGCAGTGGCTTTGGTAGGAGAGGTGGAACTAGTGGAGGGGGATTTGGTGGAGGCCATGGTGGTGGTTTCAGTAGTAGAGATGACTCTAGTGGAGGCCCTACCAGTGGTGGTGGCTATGATGGTGGTCATAATGATGGCTCCGGAGGTGGCTCTAGAGGTAGTTCTAGTGGCAGTGGCTCCAAAGGTCCCACTAGTCCTCTATCATCTTCTAACCCTATTTTGAATTCCCTTCTTCAAAACATGGGTTGAATGCAAAAATAGTTAGCGAGCCTTTCCTAGGCCTCTTCCCATCCTATATTTTAGTAATTTTTTTGACATAGCTCATTATTGATAGCAGTATTGAGTACTATCTTCCTGCAAGGAATGAATATTCCCACATTTGAGAAGTAAGGAGGAAAAGGGGACCCACAAGCACGTGTCTACCTTTAATGCCATGTGTATAGACTTCTTCCATCATGACGCATTGAAGGAAAAATTGTTTCCTTGATCTCTTAAGGATACAACACTCAAGTGGTATTGTTCCTTGCCTAACAATTCTATATTTTCATTTGATCAACTTGTAAATCATTTTCTCCTACAGTTCCAAGCCAACATTAGATTGAAGATGACCTTCTTGGATCTCATCCAATGTAAGCAAGGGGATAATGATAATATAACTAATTTAATAGTGTGATATCAAGCACTCTTCACAAATCTTATATCTGCTGCCTAATCATGATGTGCAAAAGGTGTTCATAGGAAACCTGTAGAGACATTGTTAAGAAAAGATCTCCCTCATGAAGTACCCTTCTTTTGCACATCTGTGTGCTACATCATGAGAATATCAATAGAATTTTTTTTAGTTTAGGGGATCTTCCTCATGCTCCCGTTTAGAATTAAAATCTATCATATCAATCTCAAGAAAAGGAAAGGATATTATGAATGTAGTCACCACAACAAATGATAATGGCCTCAGATGCAACCAAAATTTCATGAAGCTAGTAGAATCTTATACTTCCATCTTGCAGAAGTTGTTGAAGGATAAGATCATAACCTTGGAAAACCCTTGACCTTTCAAGGAAACTTACCCTAACTAGTACAATACAAATTCCTTTCGATAGTACCATCAAGTCAATGGAAATGATACTGAACACTATATGCACCTATGCCACAAGATACATGATCACATTGATGATGGTACCATTTGTCTTGATGGAACGAAACAAAATGCAAATAAATTAGTCATTAAAGCCAATAGTGAGCTATAGATATGCATGGACCCTTTTCCATCTCACTCTGCTAACTTAATTATTGAACCCTCTGATTCTTCTATGCAGCCCTCAGTGTTCATTAACATGGTCACAATTAATTTTTCCTCGTAGACTGTAAGTGGTTCACCAAATAAGACGTTCACATCACAAGACATGCCCTTGAACAACAAGCCCTCTCCCCTCTACATTCCCATTTTCCTCAATGGGAAAATTGTGATGGGGGTCTTAGTCGACCTTACAAGCCGAGTGAATGTTATTATAGAGGAAATATTATGGCTAAATTCATTATAGATGGAGGTGTAGGAAGAAACAAATTCTACCATTCATATGCATGATGGCATCTCACTCAATCCATATGGCTCAATAACTCTTTTTGTCCTAGTTGGACCTAGGGTTGTAAACACAACCTTTGATGTTATCCCAAAATCTGATTTGTTCAGGGTGAAGTTAGGCATACCTTGGCTAGCTTAGATGAACAAAATTGCTTCTATCATTCATAAATGTCTAAATTTCTCCCATGAAGGTGTTGTGCATGTCATGCATGAAACTAGATACCAGCCATTGGTTTCCTATGGGAGCTCTTCATTGGATCATTTTGGCCCACCCTAGTTGGTTTGCTTCCCCTAAGAATAGACCTACTTTACTGAAACAATGTAAAGTATAAGACTAGGGTCAAGGGACAGCCAAAAATAACCCCTCTGGTAGTGCAATAGCAAGCTACCTCCTATTATCAAAAGGGAAAGGAGAGGTTTTCTCATCATCAAGATGCTTCTTCTGCTCCTCTTTTTTGAAGAATAATTTAAGATGTCTACTCCTATATTTCACATAAGAATTCTGATGGTGCTTGCATGGTGTAAATCCAAGATCAGGATATCGAATCTTCCTACTATTCCTCATGGACCTTGAACCTAACTTTATGGTAGAAGGAAGGGACCTCGCAGAGAATCCTTTATGTCTCAGCCTCCATGGATCCGACTGCTCTTGATCCTAAAGTAGTGAATGGCAAGAGGCCCACCACCAAGGTGTTAAGGTCGACTCCCCCCATTGTCTCTCAAACTCCTCTTGCTCTCATTCAAGAGTCTATCCCTCTATCAAAGATGGATATGATGGAAATCCCTATGGCTGAGCATGAGCCTTCTATCCTTTCTTATCTCCTAGCCTCTACTCAAAGAATTGTAGAAACCATCTTGCACATGAGCGTAATCATCGATGAAAGGATCTGGCAGCAAAGTAGGACACCTTGCAAAGAAAGGAAGAGGAGTCGACTACCCCTATTTCAAGGCCTCCTAATGTGTCCTCCTCTCTCCTCCCCTATACTTCCATTCAAATGAATTTGGTTTTTTTATCGACACCCAATATGACTTTGAATGTGCCTGACCCTAAAAAGTTGAAGGTGTTTATCACTCCTTCATTTGAGCCACCTCTTTTGATGTCCCTCCCATACATCCCACTATTTCCTAAACCAATAGGCATGTCAAATACTTTGGTGGTGTTTTTCATAGTTTTCTCCTCCACCTTTGTGCCTCTTTCCTCATCTGTGGGGAGTTCACATCCCTTGATGAAGCAGAAAGTGAAGGTTGTCCCTTCTAGCAATGGAGAGCATAAGAGGAGCCCACCCTCAAAGGTTGGTCATGTGCTAGCTTGTTCTGTCCTAGTGACATAGCAAGTTCCAACTTCCCTCAAGTTTGTCACTGCTCCTGAGTCACTCAATGAGCCAAGCAGTGAGTCTTGGGTGTCGTCCTCCCCATCCATTGAGGTACTACTTGGAACTCCTATAAAGTGCATGTTTATCTCTTTGGATGAGGTCCTGGCCTTATCAGTGATCTTCACAAATTCGCTGGCCATCACTCCACAAGAGCCTAGTGGAGAAGATCTTGCAAGGCCTTCTTCTTTATCCATTTTTGTGGGAGGGTCGAAATCACCTCCACTTAATATTCCTCCACTATATGCTCTTCTACCTTCCCCTTATAATGATCTAGATTGGGAAGTGAATGACCTCTTGGTCGATGAGTGTTAGGGGGAGGTATTTTCTTTATCTTTAGATTAGGCATGTGTTTGTTGTGATGTGTTCCCCCATGCTTTTATTATATGTTCTTGGATGACCCTCTTCACCCTTGTAGGTGCTTGGTTATAGGAGTGATTTTGTGTCATAAAACTTCCTCTATTTGTTCCATCATTCTTCCTCTATTATGTGTATTGATTTTTGGAAAATTTGGGGTGATGCAAAGTGTTGGGGGCATTTAGGCTTCCCTTCCATGTTGACCCAATTTTTTATCTTTACTTTATCTTCTTGTGCATTCTTCACATGGTCTGATATAGTAGGGGGTTAATGATAGTTCATTTGCATACTATTACTATACTTATATATATATTAATGAGTAGCTCTGACCCTGAAATATAAAATCACCCCTATGTCTCTTGTTTGTAATGGTGATAATTCTCTTTCACTCTTTTATCTTTCTCTCTTCTTTGATTTAGTTGTCCCTCATGTGTGTGGCAACATTACTTTCATAATGTTTTGAATTTTAGAAAAAGTATTCATTGCCAACAATTTTTTTCTCAAAAATATTGGAAAACCTTTTTTCAAGAAATCACATTCTCAACTTAGACCCCTAGTAGAACATGTTTCCTTTATCATGGGTTCGCAAAGAAAGAACTTGAATAAATTTTGTTGAGGGAGAAGCTTCAACCTTACCCTCACGAGGGGGAATTTTCTTCCTTTTGAATTCCTTGATGAAGTGAACATATTTCGAAAAGATTCCTTCATGTTGGATCAATTTGTGAAAAGCATTCTTACACTTTCAAATAGTGCATAACTTGAGTGGACCCCTCTTCTTTTGAAGGGTTCCCAAGGGATCCCTTTGAAATCCTTTAAATTTATTAGCTATTTGCGTGATTGTCTGCTTGTTTTCCTATGTGATTTCTTTTTGTTCTTTGGCATGTTTTATCTATGTATTAACATGTATCTTTGTAGGTGTGCTTGTGAAGCCACTTTCAAGTCTAACTCTACAGAGTCCCCTTCCACTGGGCTTCCTTCATGAGAGAGAACTTGGGGGAATGCTTTCTTGCAAGTTTGAAGGCCTATAAGATGCTTACATCCTATGATATTTGTCCATCATTGGTCTAAGGGCCTTCATTTTACTTTGTGCAACTTTGTAGTTATGTGAGGCTACAAAGTCCTCTTGTTCAAACATTCTTAGGAGAGAGTACTTTTGGAGTGCTTTTCCTTCCTTGCACTTTTTGGGTTCACCAGATCATGGTTTGCTTCCTTGATGGTTTAGGTATATATTTCTAACTCTTCAATCTACTTTACCAAATTATCATTGATATGGACACTCACTAAAGTTGGGGGAAAATGTATAGGAGTGAATTTGCACCCCTTGTGTAAATTCACCTTTCACGTAGCCTCACTTTAGAAAATAAAATCCAAAGGTGAAATTCCACATCACCCACCTTCCTTCCATCCACCTGGAGCTTGTCCTATGTGTTGGTGAGAGAATATTTTCTAGGGATGCAAGTGTGTCACATAGAAATCTACACGGTGTGTTGTCATCCCTAACTTATTCTTGCATCTAAAGTTGGTAGAGGCATTACACTCCTCATTGGGGATGAATTGTAACATCCCTCTTCGACCAATTGACCCAAAAATGCCTTATTCCTTCTCATTCCACCTTCAAAAGCATTCATTTTCACCTCACTTCATCCTCTACACATTCACTTCATCTCTCTTAGCAATTCATTCACATTCTCAAGCATATTCTCATTCACTTTAGCATTCTTACACTCCATTGTGAGAATTTAAGCAGCATTGACACTCCATCAACTCCACATTTGAAGTGTGAGGCTATCATAGAAGTTGCGAGCTTGGAGTCTTGGGATACCTCCCTTCACCATGGTTGTGATGGTGGTGACTTTGTCAAGTTTTTTGCTTGCATTCTCCCTTCATTGTCCTTGAGAGCCTTTTGGTGGAGGTGGTAATACTTCATTCCTCTCGTTTGTGATTTGGTAGAGTAGCATTTTTCTTTTGTAGTGTTCATTACACTTCTTTCAATCTTCTTTATCATAATTTTCTACACTATTTCTTTCTAGATGTCTATGGAGGTGGAAACACCAAAGCAGGGATCTGATTGAGGCAAACCCCTATATAGCCCAAACAATTTTCCCCTGTTTCTTATGTCCAGGTGAATATGTGCATGGAGCTAGCTGGAAAATCAATGATTTTGTGAGATAATCTTCATCACTGGGTATGTGCAGGATCATCATGGAAAAATTAGGCCCTTAAGTGGCAAAAAATTCAGAAAAATTAGAGTTTGGAAACTTGACGTAAAAATTTGAATAAGTTATCTATATTATTTCAAAAATATGTAAGAATAGAATTTGTAGAAAATTGAATGTAGTTTCTAAACTACTAGGTTTATTTTAAAAATAAAAAAATCTATTTGGTGAAAATTTTAAATTTCATTGCAGTAGTACTTAAATTTCAAGGAAAAAATAAGTAGGTGTCTGTCTAACCACCCTAACCACAATAAAATGATAGTATTTTTTTATAATATTTTAGATATAAGTAGATGACTCATGTCCGGATGTGATGCATATTTTTGTAATTTTTTTCCAAATAAATAATTAATTATGAAATTTTTATTACAACTTTTAAAAAATATTAAAACTCGTATGTCTGACCACCTTAACTTGGTCAAAACTTCATGAAATTCAATTTTCTTTTTTTTAATCCTATATTATATGAAGCATAGAATGTGACACATGTTTCAGATTCAAAAAATGTGATACTGTTTGAAAGTTATAGTTGTTTTTCAATCAGCCTATCAATCAAGGCTTTAGTTGTAATTCAAATAGAAAATGAATAATAATTATTTATTAAATTCAAAGTAAAGCATAATTTATATTGGTGGAAAGCTAAGAATATCCTTTAAAAACCATTTTCGTTTCATCAATTTTGGGTAAAAAAAAGTTCGCCAGCTACATATCATACAAATACCCATTATATTGCCACTTTTTGGCCCATCATGATCCTGCACATACCCCACTATAGCCTTTATTTACTCGCTTTATCATATTCGTCTTTAATTTTCCTACCTCATCATTATGTTTGCTTCATTAAAACCAACTAGCTAGGTTGTTAGTAAGTGTTTGGACATTTCTTCACTATACTTTACATTGTTTAGGCATATGGATGTCGTCACTCCAGAGAGACACCAGCGCGACGTGCTATCATCCTAGACCCATGGTGCTATCCTCAAATAGAGAGTTGTTTGAGCTATAGTTTGGACTCCAAAAACTAGCTTGTCTAGCCCCAATTAAAATTTTGGGTTTGTAGAGTGAGAAAAGTACTACATAGTGCTCTTCATTCTCAATCCTCACCCGAAAAAATCCATTTAGAGTGAGGTAAGTTAAGGCAGCCCTCTAATCTTGGCTCTCGATGATCTAGAGCCTTGATATGGTTGGTCCCCCTCTCTTACATGGAGATGTTCTGAATGTTTTTAGAATTTTGAATTTACAAGTTTTTACGTGTTTTTGGATTTTGAGGTGTTTTGGATATTTTTTGGCTTTTGGCTTTACAAGTTTTTTAGAAGTTTTTGGATTTTGCGATTTAGGAATGACCTTAAGGAGATATTAAAGAACTTGATTCAATACAAGTATAGTAAGATTCCCCTAGTGTAATGTGATATACCACCATGAAATATGTAGGACAAACTGACCTTATGAATGTGCCAAGTAGTACTAAATGCGATCATGAAACTTACTCAATGTCCAACTATGATATGGATGTAGATGGGTGAAGGAATAAATAAGGTAAATAGGATGGAAGATGAATGAAATGGGAGGAAAATGTAGGATAAGCCAAAGATCCAATGGTGGATGGGAGATGGTGCTTATTTACGCAAGGCACCTATTTTTTAGGTTTTCACCAAGGTACTTACAAAGTGCTACCAAAGTGGTTTTCACTAAAGGATGATTTTTCTCTTTCCTATTTTCAATCCTTTTTAATATATTGTTTTAGATATATTTTTTTTCTAATTTTTTTTGGATTTATACACTTCAGGACCTGGGCATAAAACTTCTTGAGATATGTTATATTGATATGCTCCTACAAGGGTTCTCCTTCAAGTGTTGATAGTTGATAATCTTTAGAACTATAACTATTTGTGACAATGAATGTTCCTAACCAATTAGGTTCAAACTTAGATAGTTCAGGATGAATTTAGATATTTTCTTTCAAGTGATATGGGTAATGGATATCGTTTCAATCCACTTTGTGAAGTACTTAGTAGATGTAGTGATAAATTTATGAACATTGGATGAGGTGGGGGTGATTTTTCTTATGATGTTGAGTCCCTACTACAAGAAAGGCAAAAGTGTAGTAATTGGCCTAAGTTCTTGAGCCGGTGCATTAATGAGATCCCCATGTTGACATTGCATGCATTTCTTAACAAATTGGTTAGCTTGTCGTTCCATGATAGGAAAATAATATCTTGTCCTCAACATTTTCTTAGCTAAGGTCATACTACTTAAATGTGACCCATAGATTCCTTCATGTACTTCTTTTAACATAGTCAAAGCTTCCTCTTGGTTAAGATATCACAATAATTTTCCCTCAATACTTTTCCAATAAAGGGTATCACTTAAGAGAACAAAGCAAGATTCTTTTCTGACAAAATTTTTCCTAGGGTTCAAAGTAAGGTCATATGGGAGGATACTGCTATGTAGGTAAGTAGAGATGTCATGATACCATAGGGAATTGGGACCGACAATTTCACACATAAATTTTAGATTCAGGTACCTCAAAATTTGGAATAAGAAGTTAATCTATGAGGAATTTACATTTCAAAATGTTGTGTCATATCTAGCAAGGACCCAATAGTATCCATAGCATTTGTTGCTTGGTTATTGACCTGGGGAATCTACTCAAATGTTATGTCGATAAAAATATCTTTGATACTTTAAACCATCTTTTTATAAGGCATGAGTTTGTCATCCTTGGTCTAGTAGTCATCATTAACCTGGTTCACAATTAGTTGAGAGTCTACATATACCTTCAAATCTTGGATTTTTCATTGTACTACTATCCTCAATCATATGATAAGAGCCTCATACTTAGCGATGCTATTAGTACATGGGAAAGATAACCTATATGAATTAGGGATGTAATCACCTTGTGAGATGATGAAGAGGATGCTTTCTCCAAATCCATGTTGTGTATGTGAACTGTCAAAATACAACTTCCACTACTCCAATATATTGAGGGTGATTACTGATTCATCAAGAAATTTAGACACCAAGGGATTTTCTACATAACTAGGTTAATCTGCTAGTTGATCAATGACAGCCTACCCCTTGATATTGATATCCTTTTAATCCATGTAATCTATGTCAAATTCTATGAGGATCATTAGCCACTTTCCCATATGCATTGTAATAGTATCTTTGGATATCAAATAATTAAATGGATCTATCTTAGAGATAAGCTTCACTTAGGGAGAATTCATGTAGCATCTAACCTTTTGTGAAGCAAACACCATAGCCAGGAAATATTTTTCAATGGATGAATAGTTTAACTCGTATCCCAACAAGGATCTACTAATGTTGTAAATAGATCGCTCCTTCCTTGTATCATTATGCTAAGCAAGAAGATCACCTAAGGTTGTTGATGTAGCTGAGATATAAAGAATCAAAGTTTTATATGCTATTGGTGGCATAAGGACAAGGGGTGTCAATCACTAATATTTTAGTTTCTATAATGCTTTGTCATAATTTGAATCCCATTTGTAGGTAATCCCCTTGCAAAGGTGAGGAAAGGGATAGAATATTTCCACTAGTTGTGTTATGAATCTTCTAATAGATTACAATTTACCTTGTAAACCTCAAAGTTGCTTCAGTATCTATGGTGGTTCCATATCTAGGATTTTTTTGAGCTTATTTGGATCTACTTTAATTCTCCTCCATGACACAATGTATCTTAAGAGTTTTCTTGAAGTGACACCAAATATGCACTTCTCGGGGTTCAACCATACCTTGTACTGTTAAATTCTATCAAAGATTGGTCCTAACACCTCTATATGTTTTTTCCTTGTTCTTCACTTAGCCAAAATATCATTCACATAGTCTTCTAAAGTCTTTTGAATCATGTCATGAAAACTAAAAGTCATTGCTCTTTGATAGGTGGCTCCAACATTCTTCAGACTAAATGGCATCACGCTCCAACAATATTTTCCCAATGGACATGTAAATGTTGTCTTATGTTGATATTCTTTGGCTATCATGATCTGATTGTACCTTGAGAACCCATAGATGAGTGAAAGCATCTCATGTCCAACTATTAGATCTATAATGATGTTGATGTTAGGAAGAGGAAAATAATCCTTGGGACATTCCTTGTTGAAATCTCTAAATTCATTAGATATGCTAATGCCCTATGTGGGTTTTGGGACTGGTACGAGTTTTAAAATCCACTAAGGATAATCTACTAGTTTGATGAACCCCGTGTCAAGAAGCTTATGTAACTCTATTTTTACCAATAATGTTATATGTAGATTCATTTTCCTTACCTTTTTCTTTACTAGGCTAGAAATGTTTGCATAGGACCACACATGATTTACCTTTCACTCTTTCAAGAAAACTAAGAAGTCATTTTTCTCTTCATCAAGGAGTGATTATGCATTAAATGTGATTTGTGGTGCCTCCTTTGTCCCTATATTTCCTAGATTGGATTTCTCAAAAATCACAACTGATTTCTTTTGATGTATCACACTAAATGGAATATTCAATCCCTCATCCTTAGGTGCCTCAAAGAGGTTTTCACCTTCAAATATGTCCTTTATTTTTACTATTTTATGATTGGAAAGTGACACTATGTGGTTTTCACTTAAGGATCGGGACATGATTCTCATATTTTCCATTTGTGCCTAAGGGATTCATTTTTTCCCTATAGTATGCTTGCATATCCATTTCAATGTCAAAACTTGCTTTGTGATCCCCATAAGGCATGTGGTCATGAAGCCCCATGAACTCATAGATAGCTCATCATTTTCAAATGAATCAAAAGTACATAGTCCTTATTTCTCTCAATTTATAAGTTGGGGATAGAATAGTTTCAATTTAGTGATTTTGCTATTGGAAGCAAAGGATGTGGTAGTTATCATGAATATGCAAGTATCCTAAAATAGGTATATTAGATTAAGGAGAAATTTTTCGATGGTATCATTACATGATGTAGGTAACCAAGAGGAAGGTTCGACTCCCTTAACTAAAGAACCCTTGCCAAGAAGGGTCACTTTACTCATGGTACATCCAATACCAAGGTTCTTAGGTCATGTTTTAAGGAGAAAGAGGTTCTAGCAAACCATTATTATTTTGACCAACCTTTTCATTTTTGTTGTATCCACAACTCTTCATCAACTACAATCCTTTGTTTTCATCCTCCATTGGAAGAATAGGATTTTTATTTTTATCTTAATATAGAAATTCTAATATATTTTCCTCATCAATAATTTATTTGTTCAAATCTCCCCACTTTGTGAAAGTGGTACATTCCATCTTGATTGTCTTTGATACCTTTTCAATAGGTTGAGGCCTCCCATGGGATCTAAGAGAAAGAGGTAATTCACCAAATACAAAAGAGTATTTTTTCAAGTTGTAGTCTCCACAACCATTGTCCTTGATTACTTCTTTGATATCAGGGATGTTTTGTAAGATAGGTGTCTTTGATTTATAGGTGGAAGCTAGGGTAGATGGGTCAACATAAGAGGAGGGTATAAATACTTCATCATTCTTAGGAACTTATGGAAACCTATAGTATTTTGATTCTAGGTTCTCGTAATAGTAGAAGGGTTTAGGATCACCATGGACTATGATTTCTATATCTTCATAGGGAAATGTGATGCATTGATAGTAGGTGGAAGCTACAACTTGCATGGCATGGATCCATGGACAAATAAGAAGTATGTTGTAGGGAAGATCAAGGTCAGGAACTTGGCAAGTAGTTTTTACAATTAAGGGTCCTACTTGGATAGGAATTATGATTGTTCCTTCAAACCTTCATTCATTATCATCATATTCTGTAATTGTAACTCCATTTTCCTTTTCAATAGCATCTTCTAAATAGCCCAAGTTCTTGATCAGCTAAAGGGTATAAATGTTAAGACTAGCACCTCCATCCACAAAGACTTTTGAATTTTTTCTATGACAGAGGACCTCAATATGCAATGCACAATTATGTGATGGTTACATTGGGAGGTCATTCTCAAAAAATGCAAGGAGATGAGGGCAGGTGATGTGTTCGACCATAGCTTGAAATTGTTCATTATTAAGATCATTAGGTATAGATGATGAAGACCCAGATTTCTCTAGGATGTCCTTATGTACAAGAGATATTTTTAACAAATCTAAGATAGAGATTTGGGTAGAGGTATTTTTCAGTTGGTCCAAGAGGATGTAATCATTAGTTTTTTATTTCAGTGGTGGTGCCCTAGGTTGTGATGGTGCTCCTTGGATGGTGACCTTCCCTCTATTTGTGGTAACTCCACAACTAGTTCCTTTGATGGTCATGATGGATATAAGATGATCGCAAGACACTACTGCATTGTTGTAAACATGACTTAAATTGTGGCAATACTTCCCTTTTCCATTATCATTTCCCTTGTTATGGTTCAACATCAGATCCTTGTATTACTTAAGGTCTTTATTTATAGGTTGTTGATCCATGGTTACATCTTCATTGTCAATAAGATCTTGAGTAATATTTTCCAGCTTAATGCAATTTGATGTTTTGTGTCCCTTGGTTTTTTTAAAATCACAAAGCTCCTCATCTCTATACCATGAAGGTCTTACTTAAGGCTCTTGGTAGTTCTTGTAATGAGGGAGAGTGATGATTTGTATTATTTTTTGCATTACCACTTCAATATGTTCCCCCAAGAGTGTGTACTTGTGTCGTTGAGGAACTATTTCTAGGTGGTGATCCTCTTTGAGGGTTGGCATTATTGATCACTTGTTGATTATTTTGTGGCTGCATGTTTTGGTGTTGTGTGTGTTGTGTATTTTTCTATTTCGGAGCACTGAACATAAATTTTGCATTAACTACACCATCATTAGTAATTTTCTTGTTTTTCGCCCTTACACTGGGTTTTTTATTGGAAGTAGATGATGAATGATAGTCTTTGTATGCTTGTGTTACTCCTTATGTGATGAGGGATCTTTTAATATTAAGGCTCCTAGAAATGAGTTCTCCATATGGTGACACACATTACATTTTCAACTGGAAGGCTACGTCTATTTCCACATTTGCAACCAAGATCCTTGTTTTTTGTTTCTCTGAAATGGGCCATTTACATTTACAATCTCTATGCCTCTATCATTTCATTTTTTTTAAATGATTCACCCTTTCTCTATTTAAGGGTATATAGTTCCTCCAAACTTACATCCATATCAAGATTTTTGGAGAAGTTTGTTACAAATTGATCTATTATTTCTTGAAAATTTTGACTTTTTGGAGGTAAGTGTGAGAACCACTCTATGACTTGGCCTCCCAAACTTTGTGGGAAGATATGATTCAAATAATTCATTGTATTCCACTTCAATACATGCCACATAAAATTACTTAATGTGATATTTTTTATTTCGACATCCTTTCTACTTATCAAATTTAGGGATCTCAAATCCTAGATGCAATGGTATCATTACAATGTTATGATCAAATGGATTGGACATAAGTTTTGTATGACATATGATTTATTCATTTTCCTAGCTTAGATATCTTGAATATTTTGTGTGACTACCTTAACTTGAGAATAAAGGTCCTCTTGAGGATTGTTTGGTGGTGGATCACATTTATTGTATTAAGGAATTGTAGATAAATTGTATGCTATATTTTGGTAAGGTGGTTTGTTTGTATTGAATGTATTGTATGGTGTATATGGTGGATTTTTTTGATATTATGGATTTAATGGTGATAAGGGTGGTGGTGTATTGTATGATCCATGTGAATTTTGGTTGAGAATGTTTTGTTGTGAATTTGCATATTGCTATTGTTGATTCTAATGCAACCCTTGTTGTTATTGTGCATATTGTTGTTTTTATGCTTTTAATTGTTGTTGGGCTTGTTGCACTTGTAATTAGGCTTGGTGTGCTTGCAAGGCTTGTTGAGCTTGTTGATGTGCAATAGATTGCTGATGAGCAATAGAATTTTTTCCTTGAGGTGACGAAATGATGTTTGAATTTGTGAAATATTGGTTTGATGTGATATTTTTGTTTTGTGAAATCACGTTATGAGTGGCTTGTGATGGAGGATTGTGTTGATTTTGTGAAATCATGTAATTAGTGGATTTTGATGGAGGAATGTGCTCATTTTGATATTGTTTTCATACCAAATTTTGGTTATGGGACCCTTGATTTTGTAAATTTAGATTTGGCACATGTTGAATTTGTTGTGGAAAAACTTGTCCTTGATTTTGTTGTGCTATATGTCCTTGTAATTTTTTTTGATGATTTTACATAGTTTGTGGGATTCCTTGATGTTGAGACAAAGGTTGGGATCCTTGATATGATGCCACTTGGTGTTGTGATGTGTGAGGAAAACCTTGATTTTGGACCAAGGGATTTTGAGGATTACCTCTATTAATTAATTTTGGGTCAATGGATTTCCTTAATGTTGATACACTTGATGTTGGATCACTTTATTTTTGGGATCAATTTGTGAGAATTGACATTGCAACGTTGGATTTCCTTGATTTTTATTTATTTTTCCTTGGAGATTGACTTGGGGTTGTTAATTCACTTGGTTGTGTCGAATACTTGGGGCATTGGTTTGAACATTTTGGGTATTTGAGGTGAGTGGAGGATATGGTTGTACGTCAAATCTTGGTGCAATTTTTGTGTTGTGGGGATGCGATGTAAGTGGAATTTTTGGATGTTCAGGGTGTTGAGGGATGTTTTTGTTTTTGGGGATGCTCATGTTTGGAATACCCAAGTTTATGTGGCTCCCTAGACTTTGAGTATGACCAAGTTTATTTCCTTGTTGAGTTGCAAGGTTAGATGAGTCCATCCTAGTGATTGTAGTTTGACTTGGTATGTATGATGAAAATGGTTATTGCATGGATTGAACAAAATTATGGACCAAGGGTTCTTTATAAGAATTTTGAGTGATATATGCAACATTTTCCAAAGGTTTCTCCCTAAGTGTGTTCAAATCAAATGTAGAAGGGAGTTTGGCTCATTTTTCTAATATTAAGATATATTGCATAGGATTTAATTTTGACATTGTACCAACAATATGATGAACCTTAGGATCTTGTTGCATCTCAAGTATCTCATCTATAGTAAGTTCCAAGGGATTATTGGTAACATCCTCTATATGAACCCTTGTATCTTGTGAAGATTGAGATGGTTGTGGTGGATTGTGCAGTGGACTTGTGAAACAACTAGGATTAAACTCATTAATTCCAAGGTTTTTTAGTTTGTGTCACTCATGGTAGATAAATTTAGGTTTTGTTCCATATCTCTCTTATTTTTTGATCTTGTTCTTACCATAAAACTTGTATCAACCTTTGGAGTAGTACGATGCAAATTATATTGTCTAAATTCTTTGGTTGATTCAAATTTTCTTAAAATTTAACCTCTAAGGCATTTAGGACCAATGATGATGTGAATGATAAGGAACTCTTAATTTTGAAAAAATATAGGATTAATTTTTAATATATGTTTGATGAGGATGCTAATGAACTTACAAATCCTAGGAGTAGAGTTGTAACTCTAGGATAAGTTTTTCCAAAAGGATGTGTGCTAATACAACTAAATGTACATGAAAAGGGATATGTTTCCAAACATGTAGCTAAATTAGATGATGTTTGTCTTGGAAGATTAGCATTGATGATGTTGTCCAGTAACATGAGCATGGTATGTACATTTTGCATGATATAGTGTTGTCATTGATGTCAACATTGTTTTGGATCATTCTAGCATGGTTTTGAAATGTTTTTGAAGACATATGTACACAATAAGTTGGTTTGAAAAGTATAGCAACTCAAAACATTGTCTAAGTATTAAATTTTATATTATAGTGGTTCAATGAATAAGCTTTTGGCTCTAAACTCCACCACAAATAGAGATATCACTATTTGTTTCTAACAGTAATTTTGTGATCATTAGATGCATCTACATCCAATAGTTTATTTTTTTTGGTGAAGTATCTTGAAAGATATGAATGATAGAGTTCAGTTCTATGTATTGCAATCATTTCCTATAACAAAGTGTTGGTGTGGGAGATTCTACATTCCTTCTCGGATGATTATTTTTTGTTGCAACGTTGAATATATGCTTCAAGATGTTAGTTGATTAGGAATTCCATATGGTATTGTTTTTTGAGTTACATTTGTGGAAAATTGGGTAAATAGATGAAGGATTTTACGTTTAGGTCTTATTTGGGATAGACCTAACACACTTGGTGTGTTAAAAGGAATTAATGTGTGTGGCAATATTATGTAGGATCTATATTAGGTTCGTCTTCAATTATCTTTAGGTAATTTGAATTTTGAATCAAGGCACAAGATGTTGATGAAATTATTTGAGGACAACAAGTTCAATTTTTTTGTCTTACATCCAATTAGGCTGACCTAGTTGATGTTACACTTGATGTGGATATATATAGGATATTTATTTTGGTGTTTTTCAGTAGTTTTGCGAGTGATTTGTAATAGATGGCATGTATGGTGTTCCACCTATATGAGTGTGATGTAAATGTGATTAGAGTTCTTTTAATTGTGTGAATTCAGAGCAGAGAAGTGTATTGATCCAAATTAGTGCAAAGATTATTTTGTACTTCATTGGAGCTATAATCCAACATACTATAGATGCAATTGTAATAGTTCAATAGGTTGTGAGCCACCCCATTCTATCTTCTATCTTATTCTACATGGACAATGAATCCACTAGATAGTGAGTCCACCTATAGTGATAATTTTTGTAATATACTATATGTAAATATAATATATTGTGAGTCCTCATCATGGTTTTTCCCATTTTGGGTTTTCCAAGTAAAAATCCTTGTGTTCATGTGTTATGTGATTTTGTGGATGTTTCATGCTTTCATTAATTATTACAACTAAATATGTTCTGCTAATTGGATTGTTAATGTTTGAATGGTTTAATAGAATACTGATTCACCCCCCTCTCAATATTTTGGGTGTTCAACAATTCGATGAAAACTTATTGTGTTTTCCCAAAATTTGAAGTTGTTTGTGGGATGGGATGTTAAATGGTTTGATGTGTGATTCCAATGTGTGGTTTTATTGATCCTAATGTAAGACCTAAGAGGAACTTGTGACAAGACCAAGGTGTTGAGAAACATGCCTTTTCCTTTGAGTGTTTATAAAACTAGATCAAATGATTTTTGATGAAAGACCTTTGGTTTGATGTCTTGATATGTGATATACCCAAAACAATTTTAATAAAAACAACCTTAAGCATGAATTTCCTTATTTTCCTTTGTTGTTGGACACAAAAATGTTTTAAATATATGACCAAGGTACACATACTTTGTGGTTTAATTCTTTAAAATCTGATTTAGAATGAATTGTTTTTATCACATAAAGGTCTTGATTATGTTTAAATCTAAGATGTCTATAGCCAATAATTTTTTTTCCACAAAGCTCAAAATTTATGAAAATCAAGGTGTTGAATCATAGTCCCCTAAGTTGACTTTAAAATAAGGAGTATGGATATGGGAAAAACTACTAGGAAACACACTAATTTTTTTTTTTATAAAAACAAAATATATTTAGGTACATGCAGTAGTAGGATGTCCTTCAAGTGCACTCTATTATATTCAAAGGGTTTTAAATTTTAATCATGACCATGTTGATGTTTGTTTGATTTTAGATGAAAATCAATGTGTTATTGACTCAATGGGTGAGGGGGATGCTTTGTAAACCTTCTTCCATAAGGTTCACTAGTCTAGCACAAAAATGATATTAGTAAATTACAACCCAGATTGGTGAAAAGGTACACTTCTTCACACTAGGCTTACCTCACCCCTGAAAGAGTGATGCAATCCATTTGTAATGAAGGGGTCGAATATGACATACCAAGGTCATGTATCACCTTTATACTCTTGGATTTATGAAAAAAAATTAACTCTTAAGACTTATGCCTCAAACATAGATTGTACTCTGTAACTTCTCAAAATGATGCTATTTTGATGCACTAGTATGATGAAATGTTTAAAAAAACTTGGATTTGGCTTCTAAATACAAGGTTTGTAATGACTCGATGAACATTGAACGTATACTTCAGACATGAGACACTAAAGTCTCCAATATTTTCTTAGAATCCCATATTTCCATACTGGATTTTGACACACAAGGTATAACATCCTTGGATAAGTTCTACTTAATTTCATTTTCACACCCTTTAATATAACCCACCTGAAAACATGCTTTGAGGTCACCTTGAGTTCTCCATTGAGGGATGTGTCTTAAGGTAGGTCTCTATAATAAAATAAAAAGGAATTAAATTTATCTTCACCCAAAGTCACATAAAGTGCAAGGGAGAGGATACCAGTAAGCCTTGGGTGACTCAATGACAAAATGCAAACTAAGAGTTTTTCTCTTCACCCATAAGGAGAGAGGATACACACTAGTAGCTCACAAATCAAAGAGATAAAAGAAAAAACTTATTCATTTTAGTGCACTAATGATACAGAGTCAAGGTGAAGAATAATCAAAACAATGCCAAGTGTCAATTCAAAACAATACTCTTCTTCCCAATACCTTCAACCTGTCAGGCATCAACTCACCCTCAAGGGTCTCAACCCTTCAAATTTGCAAAAAAACACCAAACCTGCACCAAGGCCCTAAAAATAGTTTCTCAACATGCCAATGATGACAATTAATCCATTTAAATGAAATCTCAAAGTTAGATTCAACATAACCTACAAAAACTCACCTTTTACCACTAACACTCCTTGTAGTATAGGGAAACCAGTTTTTCATTATTTTCTCCAAGTCCTTCCAAAATACTAGACAAAATAAACATAGAATCAATCACCCATTTTATAGTCCTTCAACATATCAAAAACCTACATATGACTCTTTTGGATCAAAGGCTCCAAAATCAAAGATTTCACATTTTTGGGCCTCTAATTAGACAACTTTTTCAAAGATACCCCTCTTTAATCTCCTCTCCAGGATTCCAAACCCAAAACTAGTCTTGAAAAATGATTCAAAACAAGATATTTTCTAGGTTTCAAGACCCCACAAACTCACTTACACCCTCAAACTTGAAAACCCCCTAAAACATGCAAAAACCAAGGGTTTTGGTGGAAATACCTACTTCAATCCTTATCCAGCTAAAATAACACTCCAAACACCATTCAAAACATTTTCACAAGCTAATAAAATGTTCACAAGACCAAAAATCATGTTGATTCATCAAAACCCTACTTAAGTTGCTTGGATTTCACACAAAAACAACACTTTACAACTAGGGTTTTCTTGAAAATGCACACATTTGGACTCCTCATACCAAAAAAAGGCCACTAAGACCATATATATGTTCTTAAAAATGACAAATAACCCTTACACTTACTGTTCCAATAGTCTAATTAATAAATCTTTCCTAAGCAACACAAAGTCACACAAAAAATTGCTCTATCATCATTGGACAACATCCAAACTCAATCAAATCCACTCCACAAGCCTACATCATCCCCAAAACAACCATTTTACATTATATAGGACCCATTACATAAGGTACAATGGATACAAAAAGTGGAATGGGTCACACAAGCATCTTAAAAGACTCTCAACAGTAAAATTATGAATATAGGGTAACCACAGTAGAATATAAGAAACTCCCACAAAATTGAATGTTAACCCTCAAAGTAAATGGAAATGAAATTTAACTCATATTACCATAAACCACAAAGTACTTAGGGCAAAAATTGGTTAGTATAGTCTGTACAGAGCAATGGAAGATCTGAAAACACAAAAAAATGTAGAGTAGAATGTTGATTTTTGAATTGAATGTTTTGAAAATCTGAACCAACAACCTGTTCAAGCCTTTCAAAGGCCTTTAAATATATTATCAAGCCAAGGACCTTCCCCTCAATCCGCATAACTACCTTTTAACAACTTTTGAAAGATTAGGACCATTGGAGGCCTAATTACCTATTTGGATTACTTTTACAAGCATATTGAAATACCTATGCATTATTTGCAACCTATGACACTTAAATTCATACTAATAGCTTGAAAATAGCCTCATCACCTTCATAAGACCCAAACCTTTCATCTCCGAACACAAACTCAAATATGTTCCCTCAAAGGCCACAAAAACACTTGTAAATGTAAGATTAACTTTCTTCCCTACATGACTCAATAAATACTTTGATTACATTATGGTTGGTATCTTAGACCTTATTAGAAAAAATAAACTTAAAAAAATAGCATGAACCTACTAGGCACTCAAATAATCAAAAGTGGATGTTGTGGGATAGGTGTTCCTACACCATACATGCCCCTAGAAAATACTCATGCCTCATGAGTTGGTGTAGATACCTCTGCCTCCAAGCATCATGAATGCTCCACTGATCCATAAGTCCACTCCATTGATTTATGTAAACTGGTTGTATAGTCTTCTCTGTACCTTTAGCATTTTAAAATCTTTTTACATGGGAATTTTCCTTGCATTCTGTCCTTAGACTAGTTAACTATCCTTCACCCTTTTTTTGACCAAGATATGATTTTTACTATGCCTTGCACCTGCATACAAACACGTGTTAGCATTCCTTTGATCTGACCTCACTTTCCTTTCATATACATGTCTACCACTATCCTTAAGGCTCTATGTTCTCTTTCCTTGACTGCCTACTCCTTCAAGATGCCTAGGCACTATTAAATCAGGGTTTTGCACTATTATGCCTGCAAACTTTGTGTGTTTTTCAAATCTACCTTCAACCATAGGGAACTCAATGGTCTCTACTAGCACATTCTATTGCAAACTCACTATCCTTACCTCCTTTACCTCTGTATTTTCTTTGTGACATGTTCCTACACTTTCAGACCTACATTTATTCACAACATCAGAAATTTCAATTTTTTTCACAACATTTAGAGGCGCCTTATCCCCACATATGATCACTTTGGCTTTTCCTTTCTCATCCTCTACTAGTGAATTCAAAACAAACCTTTGACCATCTGTCATGATTGTATACTTGTTTTCTTTCCCATCATACATGGCACACCTATCACACTACCATCGTCTTCCAAGGAGTATGTGACAGTAGTCCATTGGAAAAATATCACAAAGAACACTATCTGTATACTCACCTATTTGAAAATCTACCATAGCTTGCTCATTCACTATCAATGATTGACCATTTATTAACCAAGAGACCTTGTAGGGAAAATCATGAGGGATTCTTTTCAAATTTATTTTATTCACCATTTCACAAGAAACCATGTTTTCAGTTGAACCTGAGTCCACTACCATCCTACATACCTTACCATGTACCTTGCAATTGATTATGAAGAGTGCTTTCCTCTGTAGGGGTTCTTCGGGAATTGACACCTTGAGCAATATTCTTCTAATCATCAAGTTCTCTCCAACTTATGATGTGAGATTAATAACAGGTGAAGTCACACTCTCTTCATCTTCATGCACTAATTGATTCCTCCTTTCTCCACCATAAGAGCTTGAGCCTTTCCTTTCAAGACACTTGAAGGATGGATGTCCAAGCTAGTTGCAACTGTAGCATCTTCCTGAAAATGCATTGTTGGAATTCCTACCTCCTCCAAATCTACCTCTTGTGCCTCTCCATCCACCTCTGGAATCAGATTGTTCTTGAACTTTGATGGAATCTTCTTGATTATTATTTGTTGCCTTTGAACTAGAAATGAATCCTCTTCCTCTTGATGCATTACCTCTACCTCTAACTTCTTTGTCTTTCCTTCTCTTCATTTTCTCCTCCACACTAATAGCCATTTGATAATAATCCTCTACACTCCTAGGGTTATCTAAAACCAATTCATCTTGTATATTAAGCCTTAAACCACCAATATAGCTAGCAATTTTTTCATCTTCATTCTCATGATGACCAGATCTTAGACTCAATTTATAAAACTCCTCAATGTAAGACATAATATCCATCTCTTTTTTCCTTAAACTTTGCAATTTCTTAAACATTTGAACTTGGTGATCTTTGGGTAAGAATTTACCTTTCAGTTTTGATATCATCTTGTCCCATAATGTGATCTTAGACTTTCCCTGTTTCCTCCTCTCAGATTGAAAGTAATTCCACCATACCAAAGCATGACCCTGCAACTTAGTCTTTGAAATTTTGACCCTTTTCTCTTTAGTAACCTCATTACATTCAAAATGATTATCTAATGCAGCAATCCAATCAAGTAGTTCTTCATCATTTAAACTACCACCATATTTAGGAACATCAAGTTCTACCTTAGGCTTGTCAGTCTTCATTGCCTTCATCAACTTTGCAATTCTTTGATCTTTTGGGATAATTTCTTCTTCCACATCTTCAAACTCAATATATTCCTCTTCTTCTATCTCACTCTCTTCCACTTCCCTTCTTTTTTTTGTCTCAAGGGCTATGATTCTCTCTTCCAACTCTTTGAGTTCTATTGCATGCCTTTCCTTCATCTCTTTAGCCATATCATTCTTCTTTGGAGGCATCTTGTCAACCTTGCCTCTTCTTCAACCTGAAAACTGCAAATAAAACCTACTCCCTACTCTAATACCACTATGATGCAGAGTCAAGGTTAAGAATAATCAAAACAATTTCAAGTGTCAATTCAAAACAATAAAATCTTCTTCCCAATACCTTCAATTTTCTAGGCATCAACTCACCCTCAAGGGTCTCAACCCTTCAAATTTGCAAAAAAAACACCAAACCTCCACCAAGGCCTTGAAAGAGTTTCTCAACATTCCAATGATGAAAATTTATCCATTTAAATGCAATCTCAAAGTCAGATAAAACATAACCTACAAAAACTCACCTTTTACCACTAGCACTCCTTATAGACAAGGAAACCAGTTTTTCATTATTTTCTCCAAGTCCTTCTAAAACACTAGAGAAACTAAACATAGAATCAATCACCCATTTCAGATTCCTTCAACATATCAAAAACCCACATATGACTCTTTTGGATCAAAGGCTCCAAAATCAAAGATTTCACATTTTTGGGCCTCTAATTAGACCACTTTTTCAAAGAGAACCCTCTTTAATCTCCTCTCCAGGCTTACAAACCCAAAAATAGTCTTTAAAAATGATTCAAAACAAGATATTTTCTCAGTTTCAAGACCCCACAAACTCACTTACACCCTCAAACTTGAAACCCCCCTAAAACATGCAAAAACCAAGGATTTTGGTGGAAAACCCAACTTCAATCCTTATCCAACTAAAAAAACACTCCAAACACCTTTCAAAACATCTTCCCAAGCCAATCAATTGTTCACGAGGCCAAAAATCACATTGATTCATCGAAAACCTACTTAAGTTGCTTGGATTTCACACAAAAACAACACTATACAGCCAGGGTTTTCTTGAAAATGCACACATCTGGACTCCTCATACAAAAAAAAGGTTTCTAACACCATTTATATGTTCTTCACAATGACAAATAACCCTTACACTCATTCTTCCAATAGTCTAATTAACAAATCATGCCTAAGCAACACAAATTCACACAAAAAATTGGCTTTGTCATCCTTGGACAACATCCAAACTCGATCAACTCCACTCCAAAAGCGTACATCATCCCCAAAACAAAATTTTTACATTCTATAGGACCCATTCCAAAAGGTACAGTGGATACAAAAAGTGGAATTGGTCACACAAGCATCTTAAAAGACTCTCAACAATAAAACTGTGAATACAAGGTAACCACAGTAGAATATAGGAAACTCCCACAAAATTGAATGTTAAGCCTCAAAGTAAATGGAAATAAAATTTAACTCATATTACATAAACCACAAATTACTCATGGAAACAAGTGGTCTGTACAATCCGTACAGAGCAATGGAAGATCTAAAAACATAGAAAAATGCATAGTAAAACGTTGATTTTTGAATTGAATGTTTTGAAAATCTGAACCAACAACCTGTCTGAGCCTTTAAAAGGCCTTTAAATATATTCTCAAGCCAAGGACCATCCCCTCAATGCCCATAACTACCTTTTAACAACTTTTGAAAGATTAGGACCATTGTAGGCCTAATTACCTATTTGGATTACTTTTAGAAGCATATTGAATACCTATGCATTATTTGCAACCTATGACACTTAAAATCATACTAAAGGCTTTAAAATAGCCTCATCACCTTCGTAAGACCCAAACATTACATCTCTTAATACAAACTCAAAGATGTGCCCTCAAAGGCTACAAAAACACTTGTAAATGCAAGATTAACTTTCTTCCCTACATGGCTCAATAAATACTTTCATTACATTATGGTTGGTCTCTTAGACCTTATTAGACAAAATAAACTTAAAACACTAGCATGAACCTACTAGGCACTCAAATAATCAAAAGTGGATGCTGTGGGATAGGTGCTCCTACACCAACTAAAGATAAATGTGAGGTTAAGATTGAGCATAAAATTGAGTGTGAAATTGTCTTGTTCAATTTTAGAGCCTAAGGTAAAATGAGGTTATTTGGTTCAATTTTACTCCAACTTGAAAATACAAGATAAATTGTTCATTGTTAAGTCCAAGTTGAAGTATGAAGTTGATTTTAAACCCAAAATGAAGTGTGACTTAACTAAATCCTAAAAATAAAGTGCTCTTAGTTCATGCTTCTCATAAGTATTTAGAAACACTTTGAAAATTTTAACAAGTGTTAATGAATTTTTTTTTGCTTCAATCCATGCTTTATTATTCCAATATGATCCTAAAATTTGTTATTACTAATGCTAGATAAAAAAATTAGGAAATCATTAGGGTTAGAAACCAATTAAACTTGAGAATTTGGATTAAAATTAATATTTTACCTGCAAGTGCATGACTCTGTCAAAAAAGTGCACTACAGTTTTATTGACAAGTGTGTTGGAGTTATAGGTGCATTGGTTTGCCTCAAGACAAGTGTGATAGAATCTACAAGTTTGTGGCTCTAGTAAATAGCAAGTGCACCACTTTGGTAAAACTTGCACAAAAACAAGAAAGATCAAATACATTGAGAAAACAAGTGTGATTCTCCATACAAAAACAATTGCACGCCAATGCTACAAATGCACACAAATGATACAAGTACACAGTTCATGAATAAGTGCACAACTCTAGATTACAACAAGTGCACCAACCTACCTAGATAGAACCTGCAAACATAAAATTCTCAAGAAAATTTTGTTAAATTGATGGATTAGGTCCCATCGGGTGTGCCAAATATGTGAACATGAATTATGAAAAATCCAAACATGATTGAAATACACAATTAAATCAAGTTTCTAGCCTACTTAACTCACATTCCCAATGAAATATTTGAAAATACTAATTGGGAAGTCATTAAAGTGAAATTCAAAGCAATTTGATAAATGAAAACCTAATTACACTTGTAAACCTCATCCCATTGGGGGATTGGTGTTGAATTGTTGTGGAATGATCAACCTTTTCCCAATCCCATTGATGAAACATGCTTTAAAGTGATTCTCTAATGGAGAAATCAATGAAATGGATGCAAATTGGCTAAATGATCTCAAATATTGCTCCAAAAATTACTATAGTGCAAGTACTCTCAATGGTTGTGGGTTAATTTCTCATGAAATAGAGGTTATTTATAGGATTTTTAGGTGAATCAATGGCTAGGATCAATTTGGTTAGTAAAGGGATAGAAATGGATGAGAAGAATTGACATGGATTAAGTATCAAACCCATGGAGGAGATTGAAAGATCACATGGATTGAAGAAATTAATCAAGAGTTGAAATTGATTCAAACAAACACAAATCCTTAATCTTAGGAGGAATGTGCAGGATATTTCCATGTTTGAGGGAAATGGTTTGAATTTGAATTGGAGGAATATTCCTTTACAAGTGGGAGAAATTGGAGGGATTAAAAGATATTAGTCAATTAAATAATTAGAATATTATTTAATTGTGCAAGATAGGGGAATTTGAGAATTTAATAAAACAATTAACTCATTTAATTAAAAAGAGGGAATTAATGACATTTAATTAAATAATTCAAATTATCTAATCAAATGAGAATACGTAGAGAATTTAATTAAATAATTTTTATTATTTAATCAAATAGGATAAAAAATAGTATGAAATAGGTGAATTAACCTGATAATATTGGTTATTTGATTAATAGTGGAAAATGATTAATTTAATTAAACAATCAAGACTATTTAATGAAATAATTGAAAAGGGTCAAACCAAGATGAAAATGGTGTTAATAATTAAGTTTGAATGTGTGATATGGGTATGTGCAGGATCATCATGGCAAAAATAGGCCCTGAAGTGGCAAAAAAATTAGAAAAATCAGTGTTAGGAAACTTGACGTAAAAATTTGAATAAGCTATCTATATTATTTCAAAAATATGTAAGAATAGAATCTGTAGAAAATTGAATGTATTTTCTAAACTACTAGGTTTATTTAAAAATAAATAAAATCTATTTGATCAAAATTTGAAATTTCAATGTAGTAGTACTTAAATTTCAAGGAAAAAATAAGAAGTAGGTGTTTGTCTGACCACCCTAACCATAATAAAATGATAATAATTTTTTATAAGATTTTATATATAAGTAGAGGACTCATGTCTAGATGTGATGCATATTTTTTTGTAATTTTTTTCCAAGTAATTAATTATGAATTTTTTATTACAACTTTTTCTAGCCTTTTATGAACCCAAGTTAGCATTTGATCCTTTCTAGGACTTATTTTTCATTCTCTATGCAACTGAACCACTCCCATTGCCATGTCACAACATCAATCGAAAAGCCATATTTTTTTCTTGATCTCTTGAGAGGGAAACATACTAGCATTCCTTCATCTATTGGGGCATTTTGGGGCATTAGTAAAAATTAGAAAAAATTTAAATTTTGATTTGAGCAGTGTCAGTTCTTTGAAGTAATGCAACAGGTACCTAGATTCAAAGAGGTTTAAATGTACACTTTAAAAGCTCTTAAGTATATCACATACCTTGTTTTTCTTACTAACACCATTTCTCACATAATTCACCTAATTCATCTATTTTAATTAAATCATACCCAATTATTTAATTAAATTCATTTTATTCTCCTATTAATCAAATAATTAAGGTTATTTGATTAATTCGTCATTTTCTCCCCTTTTGATTAAATAATTTCAAATTATTTAATTGAGATTCTAATAGTACTACTTGATTAAGTAATTCTCAATGGTTTATTTAAAATTCTTAATTCTTACAACTTGCATAATTAAATGATTTTCATGAATTTTTTATTTAGCTAATTTTCCTCCAATCCTCCAACTTGCACAAAGAATATTCCCTTTTCAAATTTGAATTCTTCCCTCCAACTCAAAATATCTTCAACATCATTCCTAAAATTAACGGATATTGTTGAGTCTCTCATGGATTAGTAACCCTTGATCTAATCCTTGATCCATTTCTCACGAATTATCATCCACTTGATCCATTCTTGATCCATGTCTTCATCCTCAATTCAATTTCATCCTTTTATCATCATTTTGAATCCCTGCCATTGATCATGATTCCTAAAATCTATAAATACTTCACCTTTCAATGTTAATTTCATTCACAATCTTCATAGCATCCTTACTCTCTTAAATTGAGCACTCACGTTTGAGTAACTTGGGAAAAAATTGAGAGAATTTGTGAATCAATCACTTGGAATTGAGCTTTTGCATAATGGATTAGGAAAGTTTGAGAAATCTATATCATATCACACCAAATTTTCTTCAAATACACAACGAGATTGAGAAGTTTTCATGTTTTTTTAGGTTCAATTGATTTGAATTATGTGTCATGCTTTTTAAATGAATCTTTCTCATATTTTGTAATTGAATTTCATTGAGCATGGAATTGTTTTGATCATAATCTTCAAATTTCTTATTGTTTAAGATCATAATTGTTTGCATTTGAATGTTATTTGATCAATTGAACTCACCATGTGAATAGGTTGTTGCATAGGTGGATAAATGATAAGTTGGGGTGTGATTACAATAATTTTTCATTGTTGTATAGTAATATTGCAAGCCTTAGTAGATGATCTAAGTGAGATGAAGTCCTTAAGGTTTTTATCTAACATATCAAAGTCATCACAACTAAAGGTATTGATAGGTATACAATACACTTGTAGAAATAGATCTGACATGATCATATGACTATGCTTTCTCGAAGACTAATCATTAAATTTATATTTTAGTTTATGTTTACATATGTTAAGGTTAACTAAGATTGAAAATAATCTTATAGACCTATTATAGGCAGAAATGTAGAAATAAAATTCTATATTTGCAAAATAACAATAGGTATTAATCTATTTTTGAGATCTAAGGTAGATTTTAGAGGAATAGAACACCCTAGGGCATCTATGTCCTGCTAGTGCTCTTTCTCAAATTTCAATTTTAGAGGCACTAGTGATATAAACTAGTTGTGTGATAGTTTTTAAATCTAGATTTGGATCTGATTTGTTGTTGTTTTGTGAGTTTCTAAATTTCTCAATGTGTTGTAACAACCTAGAGTTTAATTTATTTTCACAAAAATGAAACCAATCTTCCAAAATTATGTAATTCTTCAAAAAATATACACAATTTTCCTACAAATCTAATGATTTTTAGCACTAAAATGCAATTTTTTTTGATTTGTAAAAAATTAAGAAAAATGACACCTTTCTTTCACTTTCAATAACACCATTTTAGATTTTCAAATCACACATCAATAGGTTGAAATAGACTAATAACACAAAGAAAAATATTTGTGCAAAATTTTTTATTAGCCACTAGTAATAGGAAAAAATCATGCAACAGTATCTTTTTCCTAGATAGTGTAGGTAAAAACTAAATTTTTTAATGTTTATGATACTTCTTAAGGATTGTATTTTTGTTTGCAAACAAATTTGATAGTGAATTTTTTTGCATAATTTGCTTGATTTATGACAATATAACTCAAATGCAAATATGTAACAATGTTTGAACAAAAAGTGATAATTATGAATAAAATTTTGAATATAGATTTGACCTAAATGACTAAAAGTAATCCAATTACAACCTATGATTCAATATGAAGCACAATTTTTTAATTTTTTTTGGTTTCTTATGATGCAAAAATAAAACCCTAAATGGACTATACAAAACAATGTTACAATGTTAAACCTAGATCTATGGTTGAATTACTTTAGATTTCAAAAGGTTTATGATGTCAAAATTCCAAGTTCACCAAAATGTAACAAAGAAAAAGGAACCCTAAGTTTGATTTATAAATCCTAGGATTAATTTCCTCCTCTTTCAAGGGTACATTAGTATGCAAATCAACAAGGTGTTAGATTGACTTTCAACCATGAAGGTGAGTCAATCAATTTTAGATACAATCCTTTTGAGTCTTGGAAATGGATTGGAATTTATTTGACTTGATTAACCTAATTAGACTATGTGTCCTAATATGAAAATGGTAAGATCTCCATAATTGACAAACTATAATAGATATTTGTAAGAAGATCTATGAAGGATAGAGTATTGTGTACTTGTGATATAAATTTGGATCCAGCCTAAATAGGAGGATAGAGCCTCCCAAGGGTGTCTATTTCCTTGTATCCTTTTCTAGAATTGAAATCTTGAGCATGTAGCTATCTTTCTTCTCTTTGATGCTTTCCCTATATATTTTTTTCTTTAGATGTGGACTTGTAATAAATCTATAAAAGAGATGGTGGGTGTAGATATATATGATTTTTCCTCAATCAAGCCCCTATTTTTCTATTTTTAACTCCACAAATAGCCAAATATTTGATAGATAAAGTATTTATGCTCTTAACCTTAAGTGCATATAAGGTTTTTATGAGCTAAATTGCATAAAACCCTAATCAAGTGTGCTAGAGAAGGATTCCTATATGAAAATTATAAGATCTACCTAAGACAAAGTCAAATACCCTTAGGAAATCTAAAACACAATGATAGATTGCTTTATGATTCAAGTAGGATGAAGCTTGAAGATTAGAACAATAAGGAAATTAGTCATTAGGTTGAAGGAAATGGCCAAATGCATCTCCCAAACCTAGAGTCCATCATACTCTTCTATTGTCATCAATCTTCAATCAGGAAATATGACTTGACCAAATCTCTAAATAAGCTTGAAAACTTGCAAATAAAAATGTGTATTGCAAAATGTAATGATCTCTTACTTCTCCAAGATTCAAAGTATTTCTTTCTAGTTTAAAATGGTGAAAATACTAGGTTTTTATATTAATTTACTCTAATTTCCCAAAAATTAGATGGGTATGTGCAGGATCATCATGGAAAAACAAGCCCTTAAGTGGTAAAAATCAAAAAATCAAAGTTAGGAAACTTGGACGTAAAAATTTGAATAAGTTATCTATATTATTTCAAAAATATGTAAGAATAGAATCTGTAGCAAATTGAATTTAGTTTCTAAACTACTAGGTTTGTTTAAAAAAAAAATCTATTTGGTGAAAATTTGAAATTTCAATGCAAGAGTATTTAAATTTTCGGAAAAAATAAGAAGTAGGTTCTTTCACCCTAGCCACAATAAAATGATAATATTTCTTTATAAGATTTTAAATATAAGTAGAGGACTCATGTCCCAATGTGATGCATATTTTTTGTAATTTTTTCCAAGTAAATAAATAATTATGATTTTTTATTACAACTTTTAAAAAATATAAAAAACTTGTATGTCTGAACACCTTAACTTGGTCAAAACTTCATGAAATTCATTTTTTCTTTTTTTAATCCTATAGTATATGAAACATAGAATGTGATACATTTTTTGGATTAAAAAAATGTGATACTATTTGAAAGCTATTTTTTTTTCAATCAGTCTATCAATCAGGACTTTAGTCGTAATTTGAATAGAAAATGAATAATAATTACTTATTAAATTCAAAGTAAAGCATAATTTATATTGGTGGAAAGCTGAGAATCTCCTCTAAAAACCCTTTCATTTCATCAATTTTGGCTTAAAAGAAAATCGCCAGCCACATACCCATCATATTGCCACTTTTTGGCCCATCATGATCCTGCACATACCCAAATCATGATATCTAACATTTGCAACTTGAACTTCAAATGTTAAAATACTGACACTGACATATTTGCATTTGAGTTTTGAAAAAATATAGGGACATAACCAACCAAGGCCATCCTAGCCCTCACCTTATTTTCCAAAAACTAAGGTGTTAAGGGGAAAACATTGAATGAATTCATTTGTTATCCACTTGCAATTTGTCAGAAAATAATAAAAATATGCCTCTAAATACATAATCTAGGAGATTAGGGACTAATTAATAGGTTGAAAGTGTATGAATGCAAGGGTCACTAAAATAGGTCTAAACTAAGCATGAAATTGTACTATCACCTATATGGGAGTATAATTTTTATAGTATAATAACAATGGGAAGAGATGAGGAAAATGATGTAAGGGGCTTGGCATGGACACAATTCATCTTTGATGATGAATTTTTTAAAACAAAATAATTCAAGGATTTTGTCATCAAGGTCAGAAGAGAAAAGTTTCACGAGAAACTCAAAAAAAAAAAAATTAGAGGTGCACCATTCCAAATATGAAGAAGTCATATAAAGGGTGTTGAAGGAATTAAATTTTGATGTTAAAATATCACCCCTAAAGAAGGAAGGAGGCTAGTAAGGGAAAGTGGCTTTTTGTTACTACCTAAATGGGATATTTCTTTTGCAATAGCCCTATATACTATTAGAAGATAGGATGAAGAGGCATTCTATTCAAAATAATAGGAAGATCAAGAAAACTTATGGTTTGGTTTTAACCCCAAATGGGAAACCCTAGCTTTATGGTCTCTTTCACCTAATACCAATAAGACTCAAGTTGTAGAAGTTGTGCAAGAAATTAAGGGAGGCCTAATAATAAAAAGAGTATCAAGTACTTCTATCCCCAAGTTGCTTTGTTAGTTATCAACATTGCAAAATTTAGTGAATATATTGTGAGGAAGTCGTAGGATGATTATGATCAATTGTTAAAAGATAATGTAAAGATCACTATAGAATACAATGGGTTAAAGATATAGGAAACATAAGAAGCACCCCCGTCTTCCAAGAAAAATTTGGAAAAGAATCCAACATCAAAACTTGCAAGAATCCCTATTAAATAAAAGGAGGAGCTTACTAGAAAGGTTGAGAAGCTAAAGGGAAAGGTGAAGAATTCTTAGGATAAGTAAATGAAGAAAATGAGAAATATTGTGGATGTTGGAAAAAGTGCCTAAATCTCACAAGCTGAATCCTCTGAGAAAGCATGGTCATTGTGACATTCATGGTGTCTGGCCGACTAATAATTCAGTAATCTTGTGTTTTGCTCATCTTACTGTGACTTTGATTCTGTCTTGCCGAATGGACCTATCGCTATGACTTGGTGCATTCGTTGTAACCCTTTGTAGAGTGGAAATGTCTCGGTGACAGAAGGGTTTGTTATCGGGTGCTTAGCAGATGTCGATGTGACCTATGGCGACTGAAGTCATCGGTGTAACCTATTTGCTTCGATATGAAGTCTTAGCAATGGAGGGTTGTCTCACTGATATGTTTTCTCCTGGAGCCATCAGGGTAACTCAAGTGTGTCAGTATGTGGTCCTAGCGATAGGGAGATGTCTCACCGATTGTAGTCATCGAGGTGACTTGAACATTTAGGAAGATCTCTTGGCGATTGGGAGATTTCTGGCCAACTGAATACACTCGGAGTAACTCAAAGGGTATCGGCATGAAGTCTTGGAAAAATGTAAAGTCTTGCCAACATTGCTCATGGTCATCAAGGAAACTCATATGTATCGGAATGATGTCTTAGTGATGATAGGAAGTCTTGCCGATATCGGCATGGCCTTTGGTCTGTCTGGCCGATGTGGAAATCAGCATGTAGTCTTGGCAACCAGGAGATGTCTCATCGATTGGAGTCATCAGTATGACTTGAAGGCTTCACTATGAAGTCTTGGTGATGGGAATTTGTCTCACCGGTAGTGTGGGATGTGTTCGGCATGACTCTTGGTGAAAGGTGAGCTCAGGGTAACCTGGAGACTTCAGCATGAAGTCTTGGTGATAGGTGTTGGTCTCACCAATGGGGATGCAACTGAAGTCATCGATGTAGCTCTTTGCACCCGGTGAAAGGTCTTAGCGAAGTCAAAAGTCTTGCCAACTCGGTAAGACATGGGCACTTGGTATGTGGTCTCAGAGAAAGACATAAGTCTTGCTGACTAGTGAATGCAGCGCTCGGGGTGACTTAAGACCTTAGTATAAGGTCTTGGCAAAGACGATAAGTCTCACCGAATCTTGAATGTGTTCGGTATGACTCCTAAGCTTGGTGTCTTAGCGAAGATGGAATGTTCGGCCGATAGGAGATTTTGGAGTAACATGGAGGCATCGGTATTATCTCTTGGTGAAGAGCGATTGTCGTTCCGATGGGAAACCTGATATCAATATGACTCTTGGCGACTATTTGGGTTTCAGTATGACTTGAAGACTCAATGTGAACTCCTGGCGATAGCAATAGTCTCACCGATGTGCTTTTTGAGGTCAATGTAACTTGTAAGCTCGGTGGAACCTCTTGTTGATGTAGAGGACTCTTGGCAACAATGTGTAATCAGGTCTTGTGGCATCGGGGAGAGACTTCTAGTGTCTCACTGACATGCGACACAAGTTGATCACTGTTGATCGAGTGAAGACTATTCGACATGGTACCGTGTGGACCAATCCGAGAATAGGATGTGAATCGTTGTGACTATTTCTATGTGGAAGGGAAAGATCTACACAAGTAAATGGAAACATCTACGTTTCGATAAGGATGCTGAGTTGGAGGTTTCTTGTTTTGACACTTATGATCTTGAACCGATTCACAGAGCCGTATGAGAATGAATGTACATGAATGCATTGGACGTTCTGTAGTGAATGATGCTAACGGGCTGATAAGCTAAGGAGCTGAAGAGCCGAGAGCTAGAGAAAGAAAAATAGAGTGAGGACCGAGTGGCTGGCCGAAAGGCCGAAGCCATGAGGTCGAAGTAGAGGAAGAGAAAGGCAATGTTATGTTGGAATCTCTCTTGATCTCTCTGGGGGTGTTTGCTACTAGTTGTATCCAAATGAACAATATGTAATCTCTAAAAAGGCCTGAAATTGTATTGTAATTGATTTGTTGCTGAATAATACAATGGCTCGATCTTTGGAGTGTGGGGTTTTTTATTCAAAAGGATTTTCCCGACGTAAATCTTTGTATTCTAGTTTTTTGTTTTATCTTTCATCTGTGTTGTTAATTGTTGTTGAATTCACATATGTTTTTCTCAGAAGGATCAATGTGGGAAATAACTTTGTTTGTTTTTGCTTTAGGACATAGTTGAATGTGTCTTTGAGGTAACCTAATCAAAATGAAAGTTGCCGAAGGCACTACTGTATGGAGTTTTCACTAGATACACTCCCTAGATTTCCTTATAGTAGAAGAGGTTTTGAAATATAGGGTATCAAAGACTTGTGACAAGTTAGAATATTCCTACAAAGCTTACTCATATCTCAAAAATGCTTATGCTATAATAGTTAAAGATCAAAAATGACTTGGAAGCATAATGAATAAGTGGATACCTAGAATTGATAGCTTACAAGGCATATACAAAGGAGTAAGCTTTGAAAGTGATATGCCTAGAAATATTATTCTCACATGAAATGTGACTAAACTAGTGGGAGAAGTGTAGGAATACATGGTTAGATTGGAACAACATATAAAATCCAAATTTAAATATATTGAGTACATTGAATTAGAGATTATGCCAAGAATTCTAGATGAGAGTGGAGAACTAAAATATTTTGATTAGTGGAAATTAGTCTTCAACACATTGGTCCCTACTCTCTAATCTTTCATCCATGATAACAATAGTGTGGATACTGATTAACTCAATTCCCCCATAGATAAGTTGATCTACATGTGGATTAGTTTAGATAATTTTTGTACTGAGACTAGTGCACTCCTAGATGTTAAATGTTTAGTATATGCAACATGTTAACCATATAATCTCTTTTGAGTGGCCATCAGAAAGAAGGTATACATGTTGGCATGATAAGTATAATAGATTGACAATGTATTGAGATCTATTTTGTTATCAAAGGTCAAAAGTAATATCCAACTCATATGATGATATGGCATTCAAAGTTTATAGTTGTACATAACTCTTGTATCATTGCAATGTTGGCCCTTTTTTTTGTTGTTACCATCCATCTTAGTGGTTTCCAGAAGGAGTGTTCTCAAAAAATTATGAAAAATCCTAAAATAATAATCCTACACCTTCTCCATATATTGCATCATCATTTCCAAATTGGAAATATCTCCTCAAATAGTTTCGAACTATTTTGTTCTCTAGTGGTGAATCTTTTGTCTCATAGACTTTATATTTGTTCCTAGGATAAGATTTCAAATAAAAATATGACATTTGTACATGGCTTGAGGCTTATTTCTCCATTGTTTATGTGATATCCATAATGTCTAACCTATTCTAAGCAACTAAAATGCAATGGAAAAACATAAGGAAACACCTCAAGATTAGCCTAAGAAATTTGTAAATGCAAAGAGGAAAGTGTTAAATGATGACAAATGGATATACCTCCCTTCTTGCAGCTGAAACTCCTTGGTTGGCCCTTGATGGCTCTTGATATGGATAAATGCAAGGCTTAACTATGTGCTTGGATGCAAATGAAAATGGATGAGATTGATGGCTAAATGAGTGCACAAAATGATAGCATTTAGTTGCAAAATGGCTAAGTCCCCCCTAATTCCTTAGAGGAAGGGGTATTTATAGAGAAACTTGAATTCTCTAGAGAATTCAATAGTTGGAATTTATCCAACAAGGCCAAGATGAAGGGCTAAGGTGAGTTGAGGACTCACAAGCCCTCACATCTTGACATGTGGATTGTGAGATGGCTAAGGGTGAGATGATGTGTAGGTGATCTGGAAGGGAGGTACATGATGTGGAGGAAGGACAAGTACCTTCCAAGTACCTTGATGTGACCTTTCAATGATCACATGGGGAGGGGGAAAGCTTTGAGAGAATAAAAGTGAATTTTAAATTCACAATGATTGGAAGAATCTAGTGGATAAGACAAGGTTCCCAAAAGGTGGGAATTTTTCACATGTGACTTGATGTGACAAGTCAAAGATTCTAGAAGATGCATGGGAAAAGGGGATTCTAGGAGGAATAAAAGTGAATTAAAAATTCACATGGAGAAGAGAGGAGCCTAGGGTGAATAAACATGAATTTTAAATTCACAATGATTGGAAGAATCTAGTGGATAAGAAAAAGTTCCCAAAAGGTGGGAATTTGTTACATGTGACTTGATGTGACAAGTCAAAGAATCTAGAAGATGCATGGGAAAAGGGGATTCTAGGAGGAATAAAAGTGAATTAAAAATTCACATGGGAAAGAGAGGAGCCTAAGGTGAATTAAAAGGAATTAAAAATTCCTTGGGGGATGGGGAGAGTTGACCAAGGTACCAATTAGGTTTGACTAATCAGTAATTAGAGGATAATTAGGGGTTAATAAGGATTAGAAGCCAACTTGCAAAAGTTGGAGGATGTGACACATCATAATCAAGGATTAGGTATGTGGATATCCTTAATGAAGAGATTAAGAGATGGATTAGGATTAGATGAAAAAGACATGTGAGGAATTAAATAAATGTAATATTTATTTAATTAATTTGATGAAAAGAGGATTAAGGTAAGGTATTTAATTATTAATTAAATACCTTAGAGAATTTGACAGAATTAAGGATATTAATTAAATAATAGTTATATTACTTAATTAACTCGGATAAGAGGATGTTTAGATGAAAAGTGATAAATTTGGATAAATTAAGTGTCCAAATTTGGATGTCTACATTTTGTCCCTCTTTGAGATGGTGTTACGAAGTAGCATCATTTCGAAGAATATTAAAATATAGAACCCGGAAGGAGATGGTTAGATTGGAAAAGATGCTCCAGTCATCAAAGGGATGACTAGGAAGAAAGATGATGAGGGTGAAGATGAAGATTAGAGATTGAGGATGCCCCCTTGAGAGGACATGCGGGTTCAAGAGAACGCGGGTGTTCTCTCGAAATGAATGAGATGATGAAATGGGAGATGAGGAAGATGATGCAAAAGGGATGGATATGAAAGGATGAAAAGGTGACAAGAGGTTTGGAAGCACAAATGGATGCAAAGATGAAGATAATGTTGCCCCAGTCAAGCTACAAGCAAAAATGGGTGGATGATGGATGGAATGTCATCAATGAGGGAATGGGAGATCCTGAAACAATACGAGGATAGGGAAGGATACATCCAAAAACACCACTAAAGGATAGGGAAGAATACCTCCCAATGATGATGATGAAAGTGTTGTTGATGAGGGAAGGATACATCCCAAAACAATACCGAAGGGATATGGAAGAATACAGCTGGATGATGATGATTATGATGAAGATGATTGGATCAAGGCTTGTAGCAAGACTAGGAACAAGACCAAGGATATGATTAGATGATTTAGGCTAAAGGGAATGGATGGGGGTTGGATAAAGATGTGAGATGAGGATGAAGGATGAATGGATGGGGGTATTTTGATAGATGAGAGGATGGGGGATGCATGCAAGATGATAGAAGTGAAATGCAATCTTAATGCAATTTTCCATCATCGGAGCACTAATTTTTTCTATAGCATAAGACACCAAGTGCCAAGGTATGTGGAACCAAGGCGTATTAGTGTCTAATGCATGAAACAAACACAACAAACAAGAAGGCTATCCCAACACCCCAAAGTCACGAAGACCTTGGTCAGGCCAGGTATTGAGATAACCACAAGCACAAAATAATGCCCCAGCATAACACAAGACCACAAGGATCTTGGTGGGTACTATGTGGGACAACCAAGAAGACAAAAATAGACATTAAAAGATCAAGATATAGCCCTATGTTGACCAATCAAAACACACCATAATATGATGGATCATGGTGGCCCTGACAAGTGATGATAGGGAGCTCAAATGATAAATAAAATCCAAGAGTATCAAAATATCACAATCAATTTCAAACGTCATTTTCCATAGGATCAAGGGGATGGATGGGATTGATGAGTTCTGTTAGGAAAGATGCATCATGTTGAGACCAAAGATGATGGATACTAAACTAAAAGATCGTTATGACACAGGATGTTCAAAATTGATTGGATCTCATGATACAAGTGGTCTCATTTGTGAAGAATTGGCTAGATAAGGGCATAGCTTGATGACATGACACAAGGAATATAAGACATGTTACTGACACACCCTAAAGACCTAGGGGCTCGGGGGCTGATCAAAGATTAGCCTTGCCTATGTGAAAGCGCAGAGCCCTCGTAGTTCGATGAAAGACTAAAGATAAACGATGGATAAAAGATGATGATAGGATGAGTGGAGGATGAGGATAGGATGAGTGGATAAAAAGATGACACCAATATGATGAGATAGGATGGACCGGTTTGACTGGATAGGATGATGATGATCACATAAAGCTCAGGGATGGGATAGTTATCCAAATCATTAAAATGACTTGGGAGGATGATATGATATGATAGATAGATGAGTGATGAAAAGTGACAGGGGATTGGAAAGATGTGCAAGAGAAGCAAGAGGGATGACTATTAGATAAATAGCATTGGGTTGCATGGAGGGAGGCCTATAGCTAGATACCAATGACAAGGGATTGTGAGATTGGATGAGATGGGATGAAAGAATGGATAGAGATATAGGGAGGGGGGATGGGAGGGAGATTTTAGGGGGGTGGGGAAAATAAGGCACGCCGCCGCATAGAGGGGTGGATACGCCCCTGGCTGGGGTGGATACACCTCGAGCTAGGGTGGAGCTGCCCCGGGCTGGGGCGAACATGCACTGGGTAGGGGCAGAGTTGCCCTGAGAGCTGGGGCAGAGACACCCCAAAAGGGGGGGAGCCACCCGGAGCTGGGGCGGACACACCCTGAAATGGGGGCAAAGCCGCCCGAGCTGGGGCAAACACACCCTATAATGGGGGCGGAGTCACCCCGGAAAGGGGTAGAGCCACCCCGAGCTAGGGTTGAGTCACCTTAGCAAGGGGGCAGACATGTCCCAGGTAGGGGCGAGTCACCCCGGCAGGGGGAAGACACGCCTTGGGTAGGGGCAGAGACGTGCCAAGTTGGGGCAGAGTCACCCCAGCAAGGGGTCGGACATGCCTCAAGAGTTGGGGTGGAGCCGCCCCGAGCTAGGGCAGAGTCACCCCGTCAAGAGGGCGAACATGCCCTGGGTAGGGGCGAGTCCCCCTAGCAGGGGGCGGACACACCATGGGTAGGGGCAAGTCGCCCCAGTAGGGGGGATGGACACCCCCCAGAAGGGGGCAGAGCCACCCTGAGCAGGGGGTAGACACGCTCTGGAAGCTGGGGCGGAGCTGCCTCGAGCTAGGGCGGACATGCCCCGGGTAGCGGCGGATGGGGGATGAGGGGATAGGAATATAAGGATTGGGAGATGAAAGGGATGCTAGGATAGATGGATACAAAGATAAGGATGGGGAGATGGAAGGGATGATGTGATAGATAGATAGGGAGATGAAGGGATGTTATGATAGATGATGTCTCCAAGGACTATGTCACAAAAGAAGAAAATTCCCTCACTCTAGATATGTCATATATGATTGGGCATGAGGGATGGAAGACGAGTGGATGGGAAAAGGAGATAACTAGAAGAGGATAGGATGGGTGACCAAGGAATACAACAGAGCATGGATGAAGGGAATGTATGCCAAGAGGTGGCCAAAGCATGTATAGATAGGTGCCCCTGTTTTGATCAAGATCACAAGAAGGATGGAAGGATGGGAGATAAATGGGATATGATGGTAGGATGCAGAAGATAGGTGGGATAGAGGGGATTACGGGTGCATAGCTGGAAGCATAGCAGGAAGCATAGCGGATGGAGGGAATGTGTATCAGGAAGTTGCCCCCAAGTGTAGATAGGGATTTACGCATGACGCCTCTTTGCCAGGTTTTCATCATGGTACTTATCCAAGGTGCTTGTTTTCTAAGTTTTCCCCATTGGATGAATTATTTCTCTTTACTATTTATTTTTTTGACATTTTTTCTGATTTTATTTTTATGATTTTTTTGGATTTTTTGACTTTTTGGATTTTTGGATAGTAGGGGGATGAAAATGGATAAGGATAGGGATGTGGATAAGGGAATTTAGAAGATACATTATAAGGATATGGATGAAGGACTCAAGCATCAAGTTCTATATGAGGTATTAAGAGCCCATGTTTGAAGTGACTATTGGATGTTAGTACAACCTTATTAGGATAAATGGATTATGCAAGAGGATGAATTAGAGGGGAGATACTTGGGATAATGGATGGGATGTTGCAAAGGGTATGGATGGAATGATGGGGTGGATATGTGATGGGGAGATGTGTTCAAGACCAACATTGGTACATGTGGTGGTGGATGTGAGAATATAAGAGGATTAATGGAGGGAGAATGTGTGGATAATGGAGGAGATGGGGTGGTGAACTTTGGAACATAAGGACCCAAAAGGGACTTAGGAGATGGAAGGGGTGTATGACTAGCTTTTGGATTAGCAACTTTGGATGTTCTTATAGATTTTTCATTTGATTGCATTGCATATTTTTTCTTTGGGATCCACATGGTTTTGATCTTTGCGTTGGTGGGCCTTTCTGGCATATGGATTTGATTTAGATTTAAATTTTTCTTCTCTTCACCATGTCTTTTGGAGGGGACATGGGGAGCCTTAGATTCATGTGGATGTTTGGATTTATGCATTTTTTCTTTAATAGCCAAAGTACTTTTAGTAGCAATGGGATGGGTGTGAGGAGATGGATGATGTGGAGTGATGGAGGTAGGAGTATGGGGATTATGTGTAGATGGAGGATGTTTAGGTATGTGCCTTTGTTGATCCTAATTATAGGATATGTGAGAGGGATGTTTATGATGGATGAAAGGATGAGATGGATGAGGTGATCTTGGGATATACGGACCCAAAGCAGACATAGTGGGTGGAGGGACATAAGAACCCAAGATGGATGGAGTAGGTGAAGGATGGGAGATGGTGGATAGAGGGATGTAAGGACCCAAAATGGATGGAGTAGATGAAGGAGGAATATGGACAGTTGTTTTGAGGCAATATGATAGAGGAGGAATGGCAGCATATGATCTAGTGGAGTGATGGGAAGAGCCAACGTTTCTTTTGGAAAAGGCCTGTTGAGGACATCTAGAGGTTGTACCAACATCTTTAGATTGCGAGTCTTGGGAAATAGGTCCAAGACCTTGCATGCAGACTTGTTCTTTGACTTAGATGGGCTCCAAAATACCTTGCTCATGAAGGCCTAGACCTTTTCCTTGATAGTTCATTTTCTTGAGCATGTGATCCATGATAGCATTTGTATTATTCTGAAAACATGATGCGACTCCATTATTAGGTGGAGGATGATGGGTGGTATATACACTATGTTTTTCTTCTATGAGGAGGCCACCATGGAAGAATGTGAGTGTGCCAAGGGGATATGCAAGTGGTGTGGGGATAGCAGTTTTAGGCAATGATGGGGGATTATGAGAGGGAGATGATGGGATAGCAGCATTTGGATGGGTGGTATCAAGAGAGGGATCAAGGGATATGATAGGATTTGGATTTGTGGTAGTGGGCTCATGCAATGGAGATGGAAATGGAGTAGTGGAAGCTTGAATGACAAGGGGATCATGGGATGGAATGGATGGGGGACTATGATCTTGAGGTGGACTAGATGGGATGGGAGGATCTTGATCTGGTGAAGGGGATATGTTGGCATGCTTTGGATTAGACTCTTGGCATGACTCATCTTGTGTGGATGGCAAGATGACAGAGTGTTGGAGAGACTCTTCAAGTTGGGGAGATGGAAGGATGGAGGATTCAAAACATTCATGGGAATGGATTTTAGTGGATTTGATTTGGGTGTCATCGATGGGCTCGACAAATCTCAGAGTAGGAAGTGGGTGTTCAATGGGTTTGGTAGATGTGCCGATAGGAGATGGGGGCTTAGCAAATTCAGAGGATGTGATCGTAGGAGATGGGGGCTCAGTGGATTCAAAGGATGTGATGGTAGGAAATGAGGGATCAGTGGATTCAGAGGATGTGATGGTAGGAGATGGAGGCCTAGTGGATTCAAAGGATGTGATGGTAAGGGATGGGGCCTCAGTGGATTAAGAGGATATGATGGTTTCATCACTGATAGATGTTGGGTGGAGAAGGGTCTCGTCACTAATGACCATGGATGATGGGTTGGGATGGCATGATTCCATAACTTCAAGGTGTGGAGTGGGAGATGTCTTCTTTGCTATAAGTCCTTGGAGAACTTCTAGAGTGAAGAACTTGAATACTCTAGGTTGAGATGGTGTGGTAGGAGTGGATGAAGGATTATGGATTGGTGGGGGATGAGGACTAGGGATTAGGGGACTAGGATTAGATGGGGAAATAGTATTGGATGCAGGACTGGGAATAAACAGGGGATTAAGATTAGATGAAGGGTTAAGATAGGGGTATTGGAATGGTGAATTAGGACATAAGGATGTGTGTGGTGGATTGTAGTAAGGGTATGGGGATGGTGGATTAGGATGGGAAGATTGAGGTGGCGGATTGAGATAGGGAAATTTGGATGTCGGATTAGGATAGGAAGGTGTGAATGTTATATTAGGATAGCTTGGTGTGGATGTAGGATTAGGGTGAACAAATTGGTATGGAAGATTAGGGTAGTGGGTATATGAAGATGAAGGATTGAGATAGGAGGATGTGGGAGGTGGATTAGGATAGGAGTATTGTGATGGCAGACTAGGGTAAGAGGATGATGTAGATGAAGGATATGATGGATATCCCTTGTCAAAGGTAGCATAAGCAACATGATTAGGCATGGATGAAGACATAATAGGATAACTTGAAGGGGTGATTGGATTGTGGAAAGTGGGTGGAGAAAGCTTACTAACAATGATAGTGTCCAGGGGATCTATGTCACATTCTTCTTGATCGACAAGACTTTCGTTATCATTGTCAATGTAATTAGGGTTTTCCTTGACTACTCTTGATGGAGGATAAGGATTCATGATGGTGAAAGGATAAAGAGGATGGATGAAATATTTTGGATGGGAATGGACTAAAGCTCAAATTGAGATTTAGCTCAAGCTCATATCGGGATTGGATTAAAGCTCAGATTAGGATGATTGGATGATGTGATGGGATTGATTCTGACGATCAACACCGAATCTGCTTGAAGATAGAAGTAGATTGATTGGGTCGAAGGTGATGTGATTGGATTAGATTGGATTGGATTGGATAAGGTTGATTTATTATTGATAAGATCAACTGATCGATCAGATAGGATGATGAGAGTGATTGAAAAACCCCGTTCAGAGATTACCCTAGGTGACTTAGGATGTTGATTGATTGGATTAAACGATAAATGGATGATTGTAGCACTGAATCCACCTTGAGATTGAAGGTGAATTGATTGGGTGAACGATGATGATAATCCTAAGTAGATGTTGATGAGGATGATCAAATCAGACACTTAGGTCAATTTGGATAATAACTCGAGACAAAGTTCAGGGGATCCAGATGGGGGAAATGATGATTTGATTGGAGAAAGTGGATGAACAAATACTCAAAATGAGTAAATGATTGATCGGGATGGATGAATGATTATTTGGAATGAGTAAATGATTGCTAAGAATAGATGAATGATTCTCAGAATGAGAAGATGAAAGCTCAGAATGAATGATAGATTACTCAGAATGAGTAGATGATTGATCAGGACTGTACAATGAGAGTTCGAAAGGATTGAAGGTGGCGTGAAATGGATGAATGTTTACTCGAAATGAGTAAACGGATGATTGGAACGATAGAACGAGAGTTCATAATGAGGAAAGAAGGTGTGAAATGGATGAATGTTTACTCAGAATGAGTAAACGGATGATCGAAACAATAGAATGAGAGTTTAGAATGATGAAAGGAGGTTTGAAATGGATGAAGGTTTACTCAGAACGAGTAAATAGATGATCAGAATCACCAAACTAGAGTTTGAGATGATAGATGAAGGTTCAAAATATATGATTGTTTACTCATAATGGGGAAATAGATGATAAAAAAGGGAGAATAATTGTTCATAATGGATGATTGAAAGGTCGAAATGACTAAAGCTCAGATTAGGGTTTTTGTTAAGCTCAGATTGGGATTAGATTAAAGCTTAGATTATGATTGAATTGAAGCCTATAATGATTGGAGGATGTCATGGGATTGATTCTACACCAATTTTTGGGGTTTAAAGAATGTAAGGTGCTAACAATCAGATTTTTTTAGATTTGGCAATTTTCAAAAATTGTCAATTTTTGCCATTTTAGGAAACCTTACGGGCGTACTTTTGAGAGTCCAATTTTTCCCAAAAAAATACCCAAAAAAAAGATAGGATGAATTGCCAACTAATATCCCAAATTTGAGACATGCATTTCAAGTTATGGACAAAAATGATTTTTGAAAATGCTAGAAAAAAACACTAAATTATAATTTTTAGGGTCAAGATGAAAGTTTGAGGCACCAAAAATGTGGAAAAGTGGGGTCCAAGGGACTTCTAGTTAGTCAGGGATCCACATGCCATCTCATAATGCAACCACCCATAAAATTTCAGCTGAAACGGACACCCGAGTCAAAAGTTATGGCCTCCAGAAGTTTCAGCACAAAAATCATAATTCTCAAAATGAAGTCTAGGTGATTGGGATGGATGATTTGATGCTAGATATGGAATTTAATGATGTTCTAAGTGGAAATTATGTGATTTTGGTGATGGAACGATGATTTTCATAAAAGTGTTGATGATGGGCAAATGGGTGCTTAGAATAGATGAATGACTCTCAGAATGAGCAGAGGAAGATTCAAAATAGATGAACGAGTATTAAGAATGAGTGAGCGAGTGCTCAAGATTAGGATTGGATTGAAAGATATGATGGTATTAGTTTCACTGGTTGTATTTCAGAACTAGATATGTTTGTTTGCCAAGAGGATGATGTAGATGAAGGAAGTTGTGGATAAATTTAGAATGATCAAATGGAGGTTTTTGGAGGTTTAGACTGGTAAAAAAGAGGCTTGGGATGATGAGATAAAGGTTGGGAATGATTAGATGATGGATTAGAGGCTAAACAGACCCAAACGGGGTGGTTTCGGTTGTTCAAGGGGGCAAATTCACCTTTCTACAGTAAAACAAGGGCATAGTCGCCCCTCTGCAAAAAAATCAGGAGCGCAGCTGCCCTTCTGCAGAAAATCAGGGGCACAGTCACCCTTATGCAGAAAATCAGGGGCGCAGTCACCCTTCTGCAAAAAATTAGGGGCACAGTCGCCCTTCTACAGAAAATCAGAGACATGGTTTGATGAAAATGACTATGGCAAGGACTTTAAAATGACAATAATAAGGCCAATTTGTCAAAAAGTTTACTAGTTTCTCACAAGAAAATACTTTCAAGAAAATACAATCCTATGATTAGTGTTAAGGGTATGGCCAACACAGTCTTAATTTAGGATGCACAAGTTGTCTAGGGAGTCCCTGATATACTTTAGGTATGTGAGGCACAACCGTGAACACCAGCCCATCACAAGCATGAGTCGGGAATCCCAGCGAGATACTAAAGGGCTCAGACCAACTCTTCACGTCTATCTAGGTATCACCCTAGCTTCGACGCTCTGCCAATTACGACACAACTGGATTGGGGTACAACTTTTACTCTCCCCCCTTTATATACCCTGCCTGTACACATGGCCGGTATGCGTGGTTGGAATTGTCCCTCGGGGTGATGAAATCCCCAAGCAAGTCCCACTATAAAGAAAGCACTAACCATCTCCAACTACTCCCCAGGCTCACACGAAGTGCAAGGGGAAAGTGAAAATAGATTAATTCCCCCTTCGGGTTACACAAAAAGATAAACACAATAAGCAATAAATATTACTCCCCCTAATTAAACTATGTTCTTAAATTAATGCAAACAACAAGGATAGTTTAAAAATTATGAGCAAACAGATAGCCCTGCAAGCAAACGTTAGATGTTTTATCTCGCTTTCTTCATCAACTTCATAAGAATATGCTGCAAAAAGTTAGCAAAAGTACCAATATTCTTGTAAGAAACAGTGTTGGGGGGTTAGTACTTGAAAATAGCAAAAAATCGAAGCCAAAATGAGAGTTTCACCTTCCAAAATGTGTTGCTTTGTGGTGACTAGGGGGGCGCAGTTTCCCTTCTACGGTAAATCAGGGGTGTAATCACCCTTCTGTAGAAAATTAGGGGCGCAGTCGCCCTTCTACAGAAAATAAGGGGCGTAGTCACCCTTCTATGGAAAATCAGGGAGGCAGTTGCCCCACTGCAGAAAATCAGAGGCGTAGTCACCCTTCTGTGGTGTATTCCTTCAAAAAACTCAACAACAACGAACGTTAAATTGAGCAACCCACTTGTCGGTCCCACCGGGCGTGCCAGAAATGTGACATCCAAAATGTCTAACCTATTCTAAGCAACTAAAATGCAATGGAAAAACATAAGGAAACACCTCAAGGTTAGCCTAAGAAATTTGTAAATGCAAAGAGGAAAGTGTTAAATAATGACAAATGGATATACCTCCCTTCTTGCAGCTGAAACTCCTTGGTTGGCCCTTGATTTTGATGTGCTTTGTATGCTCCTTGATGGCTCTTGATATGGATAAATGCAAGGCTTAACTATTTGCTTGGATGCAAATGAAAATGGATGAGATTGATGGCTAAATGAGTGCACAAAATGATAGCATTTAGTTGCAAAATGGCTAAGTCCCCCTAATGCCTTAGAGGAAGGGGTATTTATAGAGAAACTTGAATTCTCTAGAGAATTCAATGATTGGGATTTATCCAACAAGGCCAAGATGAAGGGCTAAGGTGAGTTGAGGACTCACAAGCCCTCACATCTTGACTTGTGGATTGTGAGATGGCTAAGGGTGAGATGATGTGTAGGTGATCTAGAAGGGAGGTACATGATGTGGAGGAAGGACAAGTACCTTCCAAGTACCTTGATGTGACCTTTCAATGATCACATGGGGAGGGGGAAAACTTTGAGAGAATAAAAGTGAATTTTAAATTCACAATAATTGGAAGAATCTAGTGGATAAAACAAGGTTCCCAAAAGGTGGGAATTTGTCACATGTGACTTGATGTGACAAGTCAAAGATTCTAGAAGATGCATGGGAAAAGGGGATTCTAGGAGGAATAAAAGTGAATTAAAAATTCACATGGGGAAGAGAGGAGCCTAGGGTGAATAAAATGAATTTTAAATTCACAATAATTGGAAGAATCTAGTGGATAAGACAAGGTTCCCAAAAGGTGGGAATTTGTCACATGTGACTTGATGTGAAAAGTCAAAGATTCTAGAAGATGCATGGGAAAAGGGGATTCTAGGAGGAATAAAAGTGAATTGAAAATTCACATGGGGAAGAGAGGAGCCTAGGGTGAATAAAAAAGAATTAAAAATTCTTTGGAGAATGGGGAGAGTTGACCAAGGTACTAATTAGGTTTGACTAATCAATAATTAGAGGATAATTAGGGGTTAATGAGGATTAGAAGCCAACTTGCAAAAGTTGGAGGATGTGACACATCATAATCAAGGATTAGGCATGTGCACATCCTTAATGAAGAGATTAAGAGATGGATTAGGATTAAATGAAAAAGACATGTGAGGAATTAAATAAATGTAATATTTATTTAATTAATTTGATAAAAAGAGGATTAAGGTAAGGTATTTAATTATTAATTAAATACCTTTGAGAATTTGACAGAATTAAGGATATTAATTAAATAATAGTAATATTACTTAATTAACTCGGATAAGAGGATGTTAAGATGAAAAGTGATAAATTTGGATATATTAAGTGTCCAAATTTGGATGTCTACAGTTTCTATAAAAGGGAATTCATAGCCATTTGTGAAGGATCTTGGAAATTTTGTAAGATAATTCATGCTTTGAGTCTATTATTGTCTAGTCTAGGTCACAAAAGAAAGAATGCAAATATAATTAGAACTTTGTATAATAATGAAAATTCTAAGTACATGAGAAAATTGTGATAGTTTCACAATTAGTCATCTCCTAAATTATGTACTTCATTACTTTTATGAATATGAATTGATCAAGGATCATTCTTGTTTTTTCATTGCTATTTAAAAAAAAAAAAAATTCTCATATGAATTCTATTCAAGTAGTAGTTTAAATTGTTGTATTAAGAATCTTAAGAGTTATGAATGCATGCAAGGATTTTTAATGAGAATTGGTTGTAAATTCAAAATAATATTACTATAAGGTCGTGATATACAAGCTTTTATGGAATTTTTAAAAATATTTTATTCAAGATATAGCTGCATTTTTTCATTGACTACATAGCTTAGGTCTTAGGTACTATTCTAAGTATGAGTTTTGGTTACATGTCCATGTTTGTTATTCTTAAGAAACCATTTCTATTTAAGCTATAATGTATTTCTTAGTGTTATTTGATGTTCTCAATTCCAATATTGTATTAAATTTCAAAGAATTTAGACAGCCAAGTGAGTCCTATTTATAATTATTGGCCTATTATGAAAGAACATATCTATTGTACCAATATCTTGCTATGAATCATACAAAATTTCATTAGATATTTTAAAGGACTACCCTCATAGGTCTTGCAAAGTGTGAAGTGTAGAGGAGATAATTTTCAAATCCATTTCTTATTTGTTGGCCAACCCCATGAGATTGTTGAGTACAAATATGGCTAACCTTTAGAAAATTTCATGATCTAATTGGATAAAAGATAAACCAAAATGCATGATAAATAATATATATCATACTAATTATTTGTAATTGACATCATTACCTAGATACATTGGAACTAGAAGTATAGAGGAAGAAGAGCACATGAAAAAATGAATTTTTTTGGTCAATATGGAAGAGACCTAACTATTATGATTCTTTACATAATACCTAAAAATGAAGATAGTTGAAGAGGAATATCACAAAAAAATTGTTCCCTTTGTATCCTTGTGATAAAAAAAGAGCATCAAGGGTCATCCAAAAAGGACTAACAAATAAAATACACACCCAGAAACACATTACAAGGGTAATAATACATGAAAACATAACACGAAGACAAAGGGTACCACACTTGTGAGTCAAACTATAGCAAATCATCTACATCCAAATCTTACTCATCATATTTATGCTTAGGAAACAATTATGAAGCAAATTCAAGGGATAATGGATATGTGAGAGGGAGAAAGATCACAACATGATCTAATTGCATAGGATAATTATTATTAGGAAATGATTCAATTCCTACAACAAGATAAGGATCCATTGTGTAAAATCATCTTTTTCTTTCTTTCACATTTCAATTTCATCGTGCACAATTTAGAGCCTATTTAGGGGGAACTTGGTTTTTTCCTAATGTTAGCTCCTTTTCTTTCTATGAATGAGGAGGAATTTAAGTGATGCAAAGAAGGGTGTAAGAGCACAAATCAACTCAATCAAACCTTTAACAAAGTAAAAACATCTCAAATACAAAGATTTCCTTCACAAACTGACCTTATTCCTTATGGCACAACAAAAAGGGTTTTTGAAGCATATCTTATAGGAAAAAACTCCTACCCACAATCCAAAACTTGATTAAGATACCCTTTTTTGGGTTTCAAAATATATCCAAAATTCAACTAGGTGTGTTTTGTAACATCACCTTCAAAAATCTTCTACTACGCTAAGACAAAGGCCTAATTAGGCTTGTATGAGAAGGCAACTATTGCTTCTACCATCTCCAACCCTCAATTCTTCATTCTAGAGAACCTAACATGTCATATTGGTTCTACCATGTCCAAACCTCAATTATTCATTCTAGAGAACCTAACATGTCATATTGGGTCTACACATGCAAATTCTATCAACTATAATGGTCTCCAAGCAACTCTTCTAAAAAACCCTACTTCTATGCAACTTTTTCACCCAAAAACAAGAGGTTTTCACCCTAGGGCATCACCTATTCTTCATCAAAAATCCTTTCCTACTCTTGCCAACACCATGAAATCAAAATACACCCTATCTAACCCCATTCCACCAATTATCAAGCATTTTCATTGGTGGAATGGGTCACAAATCTTTTTTTTGCACTGAAACCCTCTAAACCATAGTTTTCAAATAGTTTTCAATAAAATTATTATAACTCACTCCAATTTAAATGAAATAAAATGAAATCAAAGAAAAATGTTAGCTAGTTCATTCCTTCATCAATCCCAATAAAGGTTAGATCAGTTGTAAGTCATACAAGGGTGAAATCACAATATCGTGTCACTTTTGGGATGTGCCAATTTTTTCGTAAAATCACTATTTTTAGAAAAACTAATGATTTAAGTCTTGATAGGCTCCATATAAATGGTTTTAATTAAAGAGGGATAGATAATACCCCCTTGGATATAACCCCTCTAGTATTAAATCATATATATGCTTAAGAAACAATGATGAATCAAATTCAAGGGATAATGGATATAGGTGAGGGAGAAAGATCACAACATGATCCAATTGCATAGGAGAATGATTATTAGGCAATGATTTACTTCCTGCAAAAAGCTAATGATCCATAGTGTAACATCATCTCTTGCATTCTTTCACATTTCAATATCATTGTGTAACACTTAGAGCCTATTTAGGGGGAACCTAAGTTTTTCCTAATGTTAGTTCCTTTTCTTTCTTTGAATGAGGAGGAATGTAAGTGATGCAGAGCAGGGTGGAAGAACACAAATCAACTCAATGAAACCTTTAACAAATTCATAACATCTCAAATATAAATATTCCCTTCATAAAATGACCCTATTCCTTGTGGCACAACAAAAGATATTTTCGAAGCATATCTTGTAGAAAACAACTCCTACCGACAATCCAAAACCTGATCAAGATACCCTTTTTGGAGTTTCAAAACATATATAAAATTCGACTAGGGTTGTTTTGTAACATCACCTTCAAAAATCTACTACTATGCTAGGACAAAGGCCTAATTAGGCTTGTATGACAAGAAAAATATTGGTTCTAGAACCATCTTCAACCCTCAATTATTCATTATAGAGAACCTAACATGTCATATTGGGTTTGCACATGCAAATTCTATCAACTAGAATGATCTCCAAGAAACTCTTCTACAAAACCCTACTTCTATGCAACTTTCTCACCCAAAAACAAAAGTTTTTCACCATAGGGTATCACCTATTCTTCATCAAACTTCCTTCCCTACTCCTTCCAACACCATGACATCAAAATACACCTTTTCTAACCCCATTACACTAATTATCAAGAATTTTCATGGGTGGAATGGGTCACAAATCTTTTTTTTGCACTCAAACCCTCAAAACCACAATTTTCAATAAAATGCTTCTAACTCACTCTAATTTGAATTGAATCAAATGAAATCAAACCAAAATTTTAGCTAGTTCATTCCTTCATCAATCCCAATAAAGGTTAGACTAGTTTCAGATTGTACAAGGTTGTACCAATCCCTCTAGCAGCAATTTAATGTTCTAATTTGCAAAATGAAGTAGTCTTTATTGATTTCCTTCAAAAGTACAATCAACCAGCATTTGTCTCAACCACCACAAGATTTTTAAACACTTTCCAAATGGTTCCTAACTAAATTTAAAATTACAACTATCTAACTTCATTCAATTACAACCAGTGACCTTTCAAATTCCCTACTTTGACAACATTACCAACATTTTGTAATTTTTGCAATATTGACATCTTTAAACCAACAAACCCCACATGACTTAAGAACATAACAAGGACATTAAAAATGGTCCAAATAGACCTTATTATCACAAAATGACACAAAACCAAACAAGACTCAATACTTGACCACCTTTAAACATGAGAACTCAAGTGCGCTGCACTATACTCCCCGGGAAAATTTGACTCAAGTCCCCATGAGGAGTGTGTAGCAATAGAAAATTCATGTTTTTCCATGATATTCTCTATCCTCTAAGTGATTTTTCCATTAGGAAATCCCTTCCAATGAATCAAGTACTAAAAAATAGCATTATTATTTACATTCTTGAACTCCTTTCCACTTAAGTTATGCTCCAACAATCGAGGGCTACTTGATGGATGCTCCTTGACCTATTTGTCACTTGAACCTGCCTCTTTACTTGTTACCAAACCTCTTCCATGCTTGTAAGGAACTTCCTTCTTCTTCACTCCCATTTTGTGCTTGATCTTGCTCTTTTTCGTTTGCAACTTATCTATGATCTCTTCACTCTTCCTTTCCATCTGTTCCATATGTTATTTTCCCCCTATGCTTGCTACTTTATCAAGTTTACCAACCTATAGTATGAAGGAATTAGAATGACCACTATCCTCTTTGGGAAACAATTAACAAAACACTCCTTTCATCATCATATCAATATACCCCTTAAGCCAATCTTGAGTCCCAAGAATTAATTCATCCTTGACCTTCAACAAATCAGATTTTGACACCAACTCAATATCATTTTCCTGCAAAATCAAATTATTCTTCAAACTTGTTGTCCTAACATATCCAAGTCTAGGAGTGGTTACAAGGTTCCTATCCTTGTTTCTATCCACCTTTATAAACTCTTTCCTACCAACCATCATCACATTAGCTTGCTTAGTTTATCTTTTATGATCTTCCTTCAAGGGTGTCAAACTAAAAGAGATTCCATCTTTTCTTATCTCATAAGTATTTTTCCTACCATCATACATTGCATGCCTATCAAATTTCTAAGGCCTCCCTAGTAGTAGATGGCACACATCCATAGGTAACACATCACATAGAATCTTATCTTTGTACCCTTCTATATTGAACTCCACCCAAGCTTGCTCATTAACCAAAACATACTGACCCTCATTCAAATAAGAAACTTTATAAGGAGTATCATGCGATATCCTAGGTAATTTAAGTTTCTTAACCATCTCATTAGAAACCATGTTATTTGTGCTTCTTGAATCAATTATAACCTTACATAACTTAGCCATGCACTTAAAAGTGGTTTTGAAGAGTATCCTTCTTTGTGATGGATCATTCTCCACTGATGTCTTGATAAGAGTTCTTCTTACCATGAGTGATTCTCCAACTTCAAGAGAAACATGTTGTGATGGAGATTTTACACTCTCATTATACTCTTCTTGAACCAATTGATTCCTTCTTTCACCTCCATGTGAACTAGAGGTTTGTCCTTCATTGCACTACCATGCTTGGTGTCCAAATTTATTGCATTGATAGCACCTTCTTGTGTCCTTGTAAGCCTCTTCCTTTAACTCCAAATCTACCTCTAAAGCCTAATCTACCACCTCTAAATCCACCTCTTGCATCAAAAACTTTTTCTTTGTCCTTGCTTGTATCTTCTTGACTTTCATAGGACTCCCTTGGAGTAGAAAATGTACCTTTTCCTCTAGAAGTGTTTCCTTTTCCCCTTGTATTTTTGTCTTTCCTTCTTCTAAGTTTTTATTCTACCCTTATTTCCATTTGATAGCACTCCTCAACCATCCTTGGATTTACCTGAACTCATCTTGAATGTTGTATCTTAATCAACTCAGATATCTAGCAACCTTCTCCACTTCATCCTCCATGTGACTTGCCCTTGTACTCAACTTATAAAATTCTTCAGTATAGGCCTTGACATATATTTATTTTTGTTTTAGACCTTGAAGTTTCTTAAACATTTGAATTGCATAGTAAAATGGTAAGAACTTATCCTTCAACTTAGCCACCATTCTGTCCCAAGAAACAATATTTGACTTACCTTTTTTCCTCCTCTCAATTTGTTCATAATACCACCATAATAGTGCATGACCCTTCAATTTTTTTTTTGTAATGTTTACCTTTTGTTCTTCAAGTACATCCTCACACTAAAAAATAATTGTCAAGTGTTGCATTCCAATCTAAAAGTTCTTCATCATTCAAATTACCTCCATACTTAGGTACATCAATCTTCACCTTGGGTTTATCTTCCTTGAATTCTCTCAGTAACTTAGCCATCCTTTGATCTTCAGAAATCTAATTCCTCTTCCTCTTCTTATTCATTCTTTGTTTCTTCCTCTTCAGTGTCACTCTCATCACCCATGATCATACCTCTTTTATAAATTGTTTCCAAAGTAGCAAGCCTCTCCTTCAACTCTCTCATCTCTCTAGCATGATTTTACTTCAACTTATTCACTTCTCTAGCAATGATTTTCCCTTTTAGAGGCATTTTGTTCACTTTTTGCTTCAAACTTTCTCTCCTTTCTTCATATCAGACCTATGCTTTGATACCAATTTGATGCAAAGTAGTGTGGAATGACACAAATAAACTCAATTAAACCCTTAACAAAGTCATAACATCTCAAATACAAAGATTTCCTTCACAAACTGACCTTATTCTTTGTGGCATAATAAAAATGGGGTTTTGAAGCATATCTTGTAGAAAACAACTCCTACCTACAATTCAAAGCTTGATTAAGATACCTTTTTTGAGTTTCAAAGGATATCCAAAATTCAACAAGGGGTGATTCATAACATCACCTTCAAAAATTTCCTACTATGCTAGGAAAAGGCCTAATTAGGCTTGCATGATAAGGAAACTATTGTTTCTACCATATCCAAAACTTAATTATTCATTCCAGAGAAATTAACTCTTCTACAAAACCCTACTTCTATGCAACTTTTTCATCCAGAAACAAAAGGTTTTCACCCTAGGGCATCACCTATTCTTCATCAAAACTCCTTCCCTAGTCCTAAAAAGCCATTAAATCAAAATAAACCCTATCTAACCCCATTCCACCAATTATCAAGCATTTTCATCGGTGGAATGGTTCAGAAATCATTTTTTTTTGCACTCAAACCCTCAAAACAAGGATTTTCAAATATTTTTTAGTAAAATGATTCTAATTCACTCCAATTTGAATGAAATCAGATAAAATAAAAGCCAAATGTTAGCTATTTCATTCCTTCATCAATCCCAATGAAGGTTAGATCAGTTGCAGGTCATACAAGGTCGTACCAACCCTTGTAGTAGCAATTTAACTTTCTGATTTGCAAAACAGAGCAGTCTTTATTGATTTCCTTCCAAAGTACAATCAATCGGCCTTTGTATCAACCACCACAAGATTTTTAAACACCTTCCAAATGGTTACTAACTAAATTTAAAATTACAACTATCTAACTTTATTCAATTATGACGAATGACCTTTCAAATTCCTTACTTTGACAACATTAGCAACATTTTACAATTTTTGCAATTTATTGACATCTTTTAACCAACAAACCCCACATGAAGTAAGAACATAAAAAGGACATTAAACATGTTCTAAATAGGCCTTATTATCACAAAATGACACAAAACCAAACAAGACTCAACACTTGACCACCTTTGAGCATGAGAGCTCAGGTGCCCTGCACTAGTAAGGAACCACTAAAGGTTGGGAAACAACTAAAGAAGGAGGTTTTTATCAACCAAATTTCTTTCTGAGCTATATTTTGAAGAGACAAGAGGAAAAAAATAAATCCCTAAAGTGTGTGTGGAACCTTAGCATAAACAACATATGATTGAGGTCATGGGAGGATACCCAATTTGGGATGTGATTCATTCACTACTTGTGGAATAGGAGGAACTACTATCATCCATAGGAGAGATAGGGACCTTAAGGGTTATAGGTATAATGGTAGATGAGGGGTTTTTGATAGAAAACTAAGAAATTTGAATTTATTTAAATTTTTGATAAGATAAGAAAAGAACATCATCTCAAGGTCGAATAGGCTTAACTAGTTATTGCCAAAAGTAATCAAGTGAAAATTTCTCACAAAGGGACAGGGGCTTAGACCCACTATAATTTATATTGTGCACATGTCCTTCAAATGGAAAATTTAGATATTTGTGGATTATAGAGATGACTAGACTCATGGAAGTGATCCATGAGTGATCTAATTTCACATGAAATTGGTTGAAGGTTAAAATTATAGAAAAAGGTATATCCAAGACTTTATGTCCAACCTAGACATAAAGTGTTAAGATAACAATGGTAGGGCAAGTGGAACCATCATATGCTCTAATTGAGATTTTTTATTTCTTGTACTTTTCTTAGTACAAATCATGCATACAGAGAAATTTTTTTGTAACTACATTTACCAAGCATATATAATCAATGAGTACTCCTCATCTGGGTTTATCATTGATTCTAGTAATAATGTAGAGAGGAATATCAAGTGCATGAATAGATGCATTGATGTGGATTAATGTAATATCTAGGAAAATTTTATCTTGTTCTTACATAGGGTGAAATATATCATGGAAGCTATGTTATCTAATGGTTTGTTGTTATGAACAAAGGTTATGGATGTGGGAACTATATCAATAGATGTTTGTACAAGGTTAGATGAATAGATAGGTAGTGGGTTGGTAAAGATTTACAAATTTTAATTCGGAGGTGCTATGGACTTATTCCATTTGTCACTCACAATATCCACCTAAATAATATTAAATTCAATGAGGTCCTACACATGGTTTTCTAATGCATGCAACACTTGGTATCAGGCTCAAGTGTTTGATGATATTGATAAAAAGGATTTGGGTCATAATGAGATAGAGGTTTGGTAGTGTATATAGAACCAATAGGAGGAAGTTGAATCAAGTTATTATTAAGAAAATGCAGCATATTGGAATGAAATATTTTGAATGTTGGAAGAATTGTTGATTCTTTGGTCTAATTTGATAAGGGATTGCAATAGAAGGTATTGTAGCCACAACTTGTGCTTGAATATTGTTGGAAAAAGGAGAATTAATTAATATGAAGTTTTTTTTTGTATGATTGATAATTTTTAGTGGTAAACTCAAATTGATGAATATGATCCAATGAGGAAAATCCCTCATACTAGCTAATTGACAGTTGGTAATCATGAAGGGTTATGAAAATGTTTGAATGAAATAGACTAGAATAACAATATTTTATCCCAATGTATGGTTCTAGGTTTCCAATGAAAACTCGTTGCACATCAAAATTTAGAAGGGACTATGTGATTTGAGAGAAGAGAACCTGTTAGCACCCTATAAAGTTATCCACCTTATCCTTCATCCTTTCTTACAATGAACCAAATTAGTTAATGTGACTTGAGGTCCAATATTGGATTGGAAATGTTGGATGAATTGATTAAGAAGTTGCTGAAAAAAGAATGAATTAATTTATTAGGAAATGAAAATGACCAATCAATGGTTGTGTATTTTAATGATTGAGGAAATATTTTAGCTAATAGACCATCCTCAAATATAAAAACACTACATAGTGCGATAAAGGTTGACACATGGTTATTAGGGCCTCCTTTCCCATTGTTTTTTCTCAAAATGGGGTGTTTTAATGTTTCTTGGTATTAGATTTTTTAGGATTATGAAAAAAAATGGGCTACGAGTGTAGTATGATGGATGATTAAATTGGGATTAGGTTTAGTTCATATTTTATATTTTTATTGTAAGGAGATCACATTTTGCAAGAGTTGGTTGATGACAAGATCAGTAGGTGAGATGATTTGAGAATTAGTAGAATATTAAGCACAAGAGCTAGTGACATATGGACTAGTATTTTCTAAGTTAATTATGAATGAGGTTGGATAACATGTTGGAAAATAACCAGATTAAAATTCTGAGAAGTAAATGGGAGGCTAGAGGAAGGTGTGACAAAGATATATTGGTTTTCACGATTCCCAAATTTAGTGTTAGCACTATTACTAGACTATCCAACTGAAATGGTGGGAAAGGGAAACCTTGGGTTTTTCACCTTAGGGTTTGAACACCCTTCCCTAATTTCATTGAAAAGTGTATGTGTGGGATATATGTGAATGGGGGCTAGATTCAATTTAGACAAGGTATGTAATTGACTTATAGCCTAATAGGTTAGTCAACCACCCCTTGACTAAATTTGAAAGTGACCTAAGGGTGAAATGCAATGATTCAATTAACCTAATGATGCAAATTACTATTCTGATGCAAGTACAATAGATCTAAGAAATCATGAACAAAAACATACTACAAAAATGAACTGAGTAGGACATTGTGCACTTGTGATGTAAATTTAGAGTTGAAAATGAAATACATAGGTGCCTAGGGTTCCACTATATTCATAGGGATAATTCAAATATATTTTTTCTATCCTATAATTTTTTTTATCTTAGATTATTTTTCCCACTTTTCACGGTATCAGATCATAGTCAGATAATTTTGTAAGTGAATTTTTGCGAGTTGAAAAGATGTATGGTTTCAATTGCAACAATAAATAATTGATCTTCAAACTTTCTTCAATTGTATTTAGACTTGAAACATTCACATTTAAAGTTTGTGCCATTTAGGGGCTTTCCTTATTCAAACCCCATGTAAGTGTTTTCACTTCCACAATAGTAATGTCAATGATAGAAAGATAAATTATAGGAATGAATGATGAATCCACAAAGTGTTGCAACTCACCACCCTTTAATGGCTTCCTTGAAGGACTAAAGTCGTAAACATCTCGTCAAGGCTTGGATCCTACTTTCTTGAATTGCTTGAATTGCTTAAAGACCTACAAGTGTTAGATCTCACAAATAGTATGAAAACATAAACAGGAACACACTTACCTACATTTTTACATGATTTTTAGATCTTGAATTCATTTAATATATCCTCTAATGTCTACTCTTGACTTGTTGGATAATTCTCTCGATCGTAAGTTCTCCAATTTTCTATATTTCTTCACTTAGTTTTCAAGTGATGCAATAACTAGGCATTTATATGCAATTATTCTAATATCCCAAAAATTAAATCCCAATAGCTAGCTTTAGATATTTGAATTTTTCAAATAATAAATTTAAACATTGACATATTTAAATTTAAAGCCAAAATAGGGGGACATAAGTACCCTAGGCGCTAATGTCCTATACCTATTTTTTGAAGCTTAAGGAGTTGGGGGAAAGTATTAAATGAGAGAATGTTTTTATTCCTACAAATTTTCAAAAAATGTTTTAAAATGGGTTGTGGAGTGCATAATTTAGGAAATTAAGTGCTCAATTAGGTCCAATAACTTAAGGGTGAGAAAAACATAGTCTGAAATTGTCAAGGGTCACAATTTATGATGTTACACAAGAAATGGTTAGAATAGAAGTGAATGTTGGAATAGTATATGTCAACATGGGTATCAAAACCTGCATGCCCCTTTTGTTTTTAAGGGATGTATTGTTGATAATTTCCATGAACTAGATAACTTCATATTGTTTGTATCCAACATGTAAGCTAAAATATGTATAACTTCTACACCTTGTGAATCATTTAAAGTAAGAATATTCTAAGATTCTCTATGAGAGGGACAACGTTTCCAGCTAATTTTTTTGTACTCAAGAATTTTTGAATACCAAACAAGTCCTAATATAGTTTTTAAATTCAAGCCACGAGAACATAGACCATATATTTATAAAACATGATAAAATCACGAGGGTTTTGTGACTCAAAGATCATCATAAAGGTAGGAGTTGGATCCAAATATAATAGCATTCTAGAAGTTCCTTGGGTGAATGAGCTTACAAACTCAAGCTCAATTCTAGAGCTATTCAAAGCATCAAAAGCCATATTTTGATATCTCCTTCTCATGGGAATTTTAGATTGTGAACACTGAGACGTCAAACTCACAAATAAAGTATAATTTTCACCACACACGAATCTTCTTAAGAGACAAGAGATAGAAGAAAGTGATGACAAGATGGATATGTTAATGAAATGTTAGAATAATAGGTGTTGTAGTTTTGTGTATTTCTAAGAAAAAAAATGAATGGAAGTGCCTTATTTTCTAAACTAAACACATAATGTTTGCAAATGGTAAATAATATATTCAACAATCTAATCAATTAACAAATAAATTAGATTAATGAATATGCGCAATTAAATTAGAATATTTGTAAATTATCAAGGTACATCACATTCACCAAAATGTTAAGATGAAAAGAGAGAGGTGGTTTAGAATAATGAAGTAATCACAACCAATCTTCCCACCTAAACATTGGAACACAAAATCTACCAAGGGGTTCTTCTTGGCTACAATCCTCAAAGGAGGGAAAATCACGTTTTGGTTCCTTTGTTGTAAATTCATGGCTTGATGTGATAATGTGATGAATTAGGATAGTAATGACTAAGTTGACTAAATATGGTAAAGTGTAAATATTACAAATTAAATGGATAGAAACAAAAGTTAGATCTAGGGATAAATTATAGATAGGAACTTGATACTTATAATTGGGGCTGAATGTTAAGGGTTCCATAGTGCTGCATGGATGCCAACATGTTGCATTGTAGTCCTAAAGGTGTTAAAAGCTATGGTTTTATACTTGTACAAACTTGGCACTATCTAAACACATATGATAGGGAAAATAAGAAGTCTATATGAATATGAATGTATAACTATTATGACCTAATATCCTAATGAAAAACTAGAAGGACTATTGGAAGAATGTCATTGCTATTCTTGTTGACAACATGAGCATGAGGGATAAGAACAATGGTATATAATGATGTGTTGCAGTGTTGTCATCGATGTCGACATTGTATCTTGGTGTGGAGATCATGGTGTAGATCATTGTAGATTATTTTGGTCGGTTCTAACATGTTTTGGAGTGTTTGTGGAAGACATTTTTGTATGATGGTTTGATCTAGTAATGTTGGTTGTGATGGAAAATTGACTAAGCATCAACTCTATTAATTTTGTGTAATTGAACTCTAATTTCTAGCTTCACACCAGTCTTTGAATGAAGTTTTAACTTTGAGCTTCTAAAATTATTTTGTGGGTTGTTAGAAGTATCCAATTCCATAATTTAATCTAGTTTTGACCTTTGGTTTGGAAGTTATGGATGACTAAATTTTGGACTAGAAAATTACAGCCATTTCATGTATAGTGCATTTGAGTGGGAGAGTCCACAATTCTTTGTGGATAAGCTTTTGGATTTGTTCTTTTGAGGATATGTTGATAGATGGTATGAGTGTGTTAATTCTAGTTGGCATCAAACTTTGAGGTCCATGTGTCTAAATGTAGGTACACAGTTGGAGAATTTTGGTATTAGGTCTTCTAAATTGTTGACCTAATAAGTTTGAAGGTGTGTGAAGGTTAAATAAGTGTTGTGGTCTTATATGGGATCTATTATAGGTCCATACTGGCCTATTTAAAGTTATTTTGAGATTTTAATTTTGGAATGAGGCATGTATGGAAATATTTGGATCTAACAAGTTATATTTTGAATGCTACATCTAATTAGGCTTACCTAATTAATGTTATGCTTGATAAAGATATATAAGTTAGATCTTTTTTGGTGTGCTTATAAATGTTGCGAGTTTTCTACATGTATATGATGTGAATTGATAAGAGTGTTTTGAATTTAAGTTGTTAATGTTGAGTTGAAGATTAAAGTGATACAAATGTAGATGAAAGAAGATTGTTAGATCAAAATCAAATGAATTGTGTAAAGTTAGTTTATTGAGATTCATTGGAACTATAATTCATGTATATGATAGATGCAGTTGTAATAGTTAAATCTAGGATGTGAACCAAAATATCTCTTTTATCTTTTTCGTAGTGGAAAGTGAGTCCACCTACAATTAGAACTTCTATAAATATAGTATAACTAGTGGGTATGTGTGGGATCATCATGGAAAAAATAGGCCCTTATGTGGCAAAAAATTTAGAAACAAGAGAGTTAGGAAACTTGACATAAAAATTTGAATAAGTTATCTATATTATTTCAAAAATATGTAAGAATCAAATCTATAGAAAATTGGATGTAGTTTTTAAACTACTAGGTTTGTTAAAAAAAAAAAAATCTATTTGGTGAAATTTTGAAATTTCAATGAAGTAGTACTTAAATTTCAGGGAAAAAATAAGAAGTAGGTGTCTGTTTGACCACCCTAACCACAATAAAATGATAATTTTTTTTTATAATATTGTAGATATAAGTAGAGGACTCATGTCCTCATGTGATGCATACTTTTTTATAATTTTTTTCCAAGTAAATAACAAATTAATTATGAATTCTTTATTATAACTTAAAAAAATATAAAACTCTGTGATGTCTCCAATTAATCTAACTTGGCTCAAACTTCACCTAAATTCAATTTTATTTTTTAATTCTATAGTATGTGAAGCATAGAATGTGACACACGTTTTGGATTCAAAAAATGTGACACCGTTTAAAAGCTATAGATTTTTTTCAATCAGTCTATCAATCAGGACTTTAGTCATAATTTGAATAGAAAATGAATAATGACTACTTATTAAATTCAAAGTAAAGAATAATTTATATTGGTGGAAAGTGATGAGAATCTCCTGAAACCCTTTTTGTCTCATCACTCTTGGGGTAAAAAGTCACCACATACCCATCATATTGCCACTTTTTGGTCCATCATGATCTTGCACATACCCTAGTTATAATATATTGTGATATAATCCTCACTATGGTTTTGCACATATTTTGTTTTCCATGTAAAAAATTTGTTGTTGATGTTTCATTCTTTCTTTCTTTACTGTAGTTGAATGAGCTATGTGGTTTAGATGTTTAAATGTTTGAATGGTTTAAAAGAATACTAATTCACCCTCCTCTTAGCATTTTGGGTGTTCAACAATTGGTATTAGAGCTTGGTTCCTTGGAAGGATCTTAACTTCCTAGGAAATATCTTGGAGGTTGAACACATGGCTGTAAGAAGACTACCTACTCCTTTGGAAGAGATTCCTATTATTTGATCCATAGAAGAAGATTGCATGCTTGAAAAAAATGGAGAACTCAAAGTTTCCCTTAAAAATATTGAAAGTACTAAAGAAAAAAATAGAGATCTAAAATAAAATTTCAAAGAACCAAATGAATTTATTAAAAGATTGAGAGAGAAAATCAAGAACTTCAAAGAAATCCACAAGGAATTTAGTGAAGAATTGAAGCAAGAAAATGAAACTATCAGTAGTTTGAAGGTGCAAGTTGAAGAAAAGAAAAGAGTTGAGGAATTTTTGAATGCAATGGTGAAAAGAAAATATGAGAAATGTACAAGGCTTGAACAATAAACTATAAATCTCAGATCAGATTTGGTGACAGAAAGGATTAATGAAGAAAAAATAAAGATGAGTTCTATAAAGCTTGATGAAATGATATCAAATTAGAAAGGCCCTAAAGATAAATATGGTTTAGGATTTGAAAAGGGTGAAATTTCAAATCAAACATCAAATACTAAAGATAAGAAGAAAATGGTAAGAAGATATGGAATCAAAGGAATGAAGCTACAAGACCACAGATAAGATAACCAAATTTAAAAAGATACACATATATTTTAATGGTTTTTGTTATTTCTACAATAAATTTGGACATAAGGAAATGTAATGTAGAAGAATAAATCAAAATGTTCCATCCTTTACTAGTCATTACTTTACATGCAATAAATTTGGTCATAGAGCTAGTGAGTACATAAGTCAAATAATGAATGGCCATAATGGTGGTAGAATGGTTAAATATTTCAATGGTTATTGTTACACATACTATAGATTTGGGCATAAAGCTAATCAATGCAAATCCAAAAGGAATGGAAGCAATATTGGTTAGAAGAATATCACATGATACAATTGCAATAGCCTTGGACACATTTCTAAGTTTGGTAGAAGTAGAAATATGAAGAAGGATAATCTGATAAGGAGGGATGAACTAGTAAAAATGATTGATCCAATAGAAACAAAGAAGGAGATGGAAAAATTTGGAGAAAGAAGAAAGAGGTAGAGATTAAGGATGAATCTATAAACATCCAGTGCTGATGTTTCCTCTATAAACTAAGTTGAGAGCTTTGGCTCAGAGGGAGCTTTAATGAACATCCTTTATCCCATTCCAAAGAAAATGGTGTGATGTATATCAACATGCTTAATCTATTGGTGAATATTTTGGAAGAAAATATGTTAATGCATAAGTTTGTGGAGCATTTGAAGTTGACTATGCATACAGATAAAGGGTTGATAACTTTATTTTTAAAGGAATTCAATGTGAAGTTAGGTCAAATTCCAAGGGTTATAATTGATTATACTTAGAAAAATTCATTCATAATGAATATTGAGAAGAAGTGGAGTAGTGAGGAATTGATTTGGAGTGATTGATGCAATTTGTGACTTGGTGTGTTGAAACCCTATTCGGCAAATGGAAGAAAATGTATTTACAATCTCATATTTTTCCTAGTTTTCAAAAGAACTTTGATTGAAAGAAATTTGAATTATTTTCAATGGATACATTGAGGGTTATTGAGGTTATTAAAAAGCCACAACAAAAATTTCAGAAATACCCTACAAAATCTATAGAAGACGACCTACTAGGTGTGTTTTCACATGTTACATACAAGGTTTTTCCAATAGAAGATATAAGGATTTACATTCATGGAAAGATGGATGGATATGATCACAACAAGCTAGCAAATATGTGGATGAAATAATTTACTTGAGACAACTTTTCCCTAAACCTAGAATATCAAAACCAATTCACAAAGAAATTGGATGTATGGCAATGGTTTAGAATTTTTGTTTTGATGTCAAGTGGGTTAGAATGGCATTAATTAGGATACATGATAAAAAAGATTGGATCGACATGCCTAGAATGATAACAAAAGAGGTAATTAGAGAGGTTGCAGGTCTATGCTCCACCAAATCTATTCCTATATTGAAATCAGTTAAGAATGAAATGGTAATGGAACTCACAAGTGCAACTTATGATAAGAGGGCTCTAGCAATAAATCCCATTAGAAATCTAGTTGTGAGATAAGAAAAAATGTTAATTGGTTATAAAATATACTTCACAAATAGAGATAACTTTGTATCTACCATTGCAATCAATGTGGCATATGAGATGGTTGAAAAGGGTGTTGAAAAGGGTGTTGATATTTATGAGTTGCTAAGAAAAATTGGTGGAGAATTTGAAACAAACCAAGGAAAATAAGTATGCATTTATGTATGAAACTTTGGTTGCATTTTTACTTTCCTATTTTCTAAAGGACCCCCAGAACTAAAATGGTGGAAAGGTTGCAAGGAAGACTAGTTTCTCATAAAATTATCGATTTTATGAGTAGTCTTGGTGATGGGAAGGAACAAGATGAGGCACTTGTTGCTTTCTTTGCAGTTGTTCAGAAGAGGATGCATGGAAGAGATAGAATTCTAAGGAAATTGATAGAGAGGTATCAAAATGATATCACATTTTTGGTAATAACTGATGAATGCATTTATGGAGTTAGTTGAACCAAGGACTATGTGGATCCTTGCATTGGGATACAAGGTCATTAAACAAGAGATTACTTGTTTAGATAATATTTTGTTGAAGAAACCAAAGGATACAACTAATGAAAGGCATGGAACTTATGAAGAAAGGTCTTCAGAGGTGTACAAGGAGTAGAGGAAGCCACTAATACAAAAAATGGTTAGAAAGATGGTTGATCAATTTATGGGAGGAAAAGGAATCTCAAAGGAGAAATTTGAGTACGTAAGAGAATGGGATGGAGATCTAGAGATCAAATTAGGCACAAGGAGAAATGGTAGAACCTCTACCAACCCTCCTACTATTCATAAGTCCTCCGGTACTAGGTAGCCTATTGGAGAGAAAAGGAAATCAACAATCCTAGGAGCAAGTGAACGATAAATGCCCTCCAATTGTGCATATGACAAGGCTAGAGAAGAAGAAGGCTACTTTGGTAGCACCACTTATTTCCCTTGTGAAGAGAAGATAAAAGAAAAAGTATTTTAGAGAAAAGAATGTGAGTGTGAATGTAGAAGAAGAACAAGAGGAGGAAGGACCATAGTTGGTTCGCAAAAAGAAGAGTGAAGCTTCACAAGGTGAAACTAGTGTCAAAATAAAAATATTTGTTGTTATTGACATAGACACTAAAGAAGAGAGAGAAAGAGAAGAAAGAGTTTGTAATACACATGAGAGATAATAAGAAAGAAACCACCAATAATTCATCTCCAAAAAATAAGTAGGTAGAAATAATGAAGACTATGGAAATCAAGAAGAAGCAAAAGAAACATCTCCAGAAAAACTTCACAGTCCCATGAAGGTAACACTTATTAATGGAATGATACAATATGGCATGCTTGTAGAAATTACCTCCTTGTATGGTGAAGTAAATAAGGTTGATAATGCCACCATTATTGAGGCAATTATTAAATACATTATTATTTTGGAAGTTGATATGAAAAACATTGAGAATAAAATTCCCAAAGAGCTATGGAATATCCTAGTGAAGAGAAGACTACAAGAAATTGAAGTATGAAAGATAAAAGAATATGTGTTGGAGAAAGTTGGTCCTCCTCTTTATGAGGAAAATAGAGCCACATTGGTTAAATTGTATAACACTTAATTTAGAGTAAATCAAAGGGTAACTACCCATATGGCTAGAGACAAGAATGAATTTGAGAAGCTACAAAAGGAGAAAGTTGATAAAATTTCTAGAATTGCACAAAAATGTGATATCCATTTTGATAACACCACTCTACAAGTCATAAGAAGAGAAGAAGCAAAGAAAAAATTGATGCTTAACATGAGCATGTGACAAATAAAAAGTACACTCAAGACAATGACCCTCCAAAAGTGGAAGAACTGGAAAAAGTGGATGAGGAAGCTGAGAATGATGTTGGAGAAGAAGCAACAAAGGAGGATACTACTCTTCCTTCGATACATGAAAATATTGAGATTGTGCAATATAAACTAGACTCCTCCTCTAGATAGCCTAGTCCAATCCACAGAGGAAGATGTGAATAAAGATGCTCAAGAAGAAACTGGTGATGCAGAGAAGCAAGATGAGCAAGAAGATAATGAGAAGGAAAGTGAAGATAAGAATGAGGATACCTCTGGAAATGCAAGAATTAAAGAAGAGACACATGTTAACTCTGAAAAGGACAAGGGAAAGGAAGTAAAGGAGAAAGTTGTGGAGACTACAAATACTTTTGGTGAATCCTTTGGCTCCTCCAAATATTCCTTGAAGAACCTATTGATTATGCAACTCAACTTCTACCCTACTATTTCTTCACAATTGCTACAACTACCAATGCAATAGGAAAATGCAAAGTTGGACAAGATTTCCCCACTCCACAAGCCATAATTGGGAGATGTATTCCATGCATCTACCCAAAAGGAGATTATTGAGATGCATTAGAAGAGTGGAGAGATGATGGAAGAAGCAATGAAGGCACTACAAGAGGTTGTACTTGATGTAAAAATAGACACATCACTCTTCAGTATAGAAAATTTAAAGCTTTTAATTTATTATTTTAAGGAATATGCCTTCAGTATCAGAGGTGAAGTAGAGAAATAAGTATAAAAGAAAATGAATAATACAAGGATGTTGGATATTATCAAGAAGTGTGCTCTTCCACACAATTTTTTTTCAGAGAATTCAAAGGATGCACAAATATGTGATGATGAGGCTATGACTCTTTTTCAATATTTCATAAAGTGGCTTGGTGCCACATAGAGAATCAAAAATGAGATGGACTCCATTGAGTCCCAGATAAATAAAGCCTCCAGTGCCTATGATCTGGCACTTGATCTAGCTAGTAATACAAGGAGTGTAACTGAGGATTTACATAAGAAGTTCTTCCAACTACAAGCATAGAGGGAAAATGTCATTTTGCAATTTAGAGAAATAAGGGACTTGGTGAATGATAAATTTATATCTGTCTCAAGTGCCCATCTGGGTGTTGATAAGGCTACATAGATGAATCTAGTATCAAGCACTCCAAAAGAAGGAGAAGAAATATTGATGGAGTTTAAAACACAATGTGGATTACTTGGGCCAACAAAAAAGACATGGAAGGAAGGAAAAAAGGCATGGAAGACCCATTTTCAAAAGTTACAAGAGTCAACTTCCTCTGGTTGACACATTTCATATTCTTCATAAATTTCATTTTTTAGTTTCAAGATTCTTTATATATATGCAAAGTATATAGAGTAGTTTCCACTATAGATTTTTTTTGTTTTGCTTCGGTATATGAATTAGGGGGAGTTAATTAAATATTTTCATCTTATACATATGCATATATTTCTTAGGGGGAGATCCAATATAAGTCAAAATAGTTGTTATAGGTGCCCTTTTCCCTTGATGTCAAAGGGGGACAATATTTTGGGAGAATTTTTTAAGGTATTTTGGCATGTTGTCATCAATGAAAAAGGGGGATATTTTTGGAAGAATGTCATTAATGTTTTTTTTCGCAACATGAACATGAGAGAGAAGCACAAAGGTATATAATGATGTGTTACAGTGTTTCCATTGATGTCAATATTGTAACTTGATATGGAGATCATGGTGAAAATTATTGTAGATCATTTTGGTTGGTTCTAACATGTTTTAGAGTGTTTTTGGAAGACATTTTTGCAATGTGGTTTGATCCAATAAAGTTGGTTGTGATGGAAAATTGAATAAGCATCAACTCTATTAATTTTATGTAACAGAGCTCTAGTTTTTAGGTCCACACCAGTTTGTAGATGAAGTTTTCACTCTGCACTTCTAACATTATTTTGTTGGTTGTTAGAAGCATCCAATTCTATAATTTCATTTGGTTTTGACCTTTGGTTTGGATGTTATGGATGATAGAAGTTTCGTTTGGAAAATTACAATTGTTTTCTATACAGTGCATTTGAGTGGGAGAGTTTTCTCTTCTCTACATATATTTTTTTAGCTTTGTGCTTTTGAGGATATATTGATAGATGAAATTAGTGTGTGAATTCTAGTTGGTGTTAAATTTTGAGGTCCACGTGTCTGAATGTGGGTACATAGTTAAGGAATTTTGGTATTGGATCTTTTGTGGTGTTGACCTAATAAGTTTGAAGGTATGTGAAGGTTGAATAAGTGTTGTGGTCTTATGTGGTCTCTATTATAGGGCCATACTGACCTATTTCAAGTTATTTTGATATTTTATTTTTTTGTGCGAGGCATGTAGCGAAATATTTGTAGCCGACAAATTATATTTTGAATACTACATCTAATTAAGCTAACCTAATTGATGTTATGCTTGATGGAGATATATAAGTTAGATATTTTTTTATGTTTTATTGAATGTTGTGAGTGTTATACATGTATATGATGTGAATTGATCAAAGTGTTGCAAATTTAATTTGTGAATGTTGAGTTTAATGTTAAAGTGACCTGAATGTAGAGGAAAGAAGAGTGTTAGATAATAGTCAAATGGAGTGTGTAAATTTAGTTTATTGAACTTCATGGAACTATAATCCATGCATATGATAGATGCAATTTTAACAGTTCAATCTAGGTTGTAAGCCATACTCTTTGTTCTATCTTTTTCTTAGTGGGTAGTGAATCTACTTGGATAGTGAGCACCTACAGTGAGAACATCTATAAATATACTATAATTGATTAAATATAATGTGAGCTAATCCTCACCATGGTTTTTCTAATTTTGTTTCTTCCATGTAAAAATATTGGTGTTCATTTGTTATGTGATGTTGTTCATGTTTCATGATTTATTTCTTTATTATAATTGAATGAGCTATGTGTATTAGATGTTTAAATGTTTGAATGATTTAAAATAATCTGATTCACCCTCCATAACAAAATTTTTGGGTGTTCAACAAGGACAAGAGATAGGGTTTAAAAGTATTCAAAATGATCATTATGTCAAATAATCCTTCCAAAATAGCGATTTGAACACCTACAAAATGAAAAAGAGATAAGGGTTGTGTTATAAAGGGGATTTCCTTAGTCAAACCACATGTCAGTGTTACCACCTCCATAATAACAATGATGATTGGTGCTAAAAAGTGTGTGCTCTCAAGGGAGAAAAGGAAAAACAAACAATAATGATAATGACCATCAACATAAAGAAAAATCTTACCACATAGATGTGAAACCTTTTTTGTATTTATGTCATCAAACAAACCGTGCACAAGGAGAGGGAAGAGGCTTCTTGGAGATCCTATAATTTTTAGTACATATAATAATAATAAAAATAAGAAAGAGACATCATATGATACTTGAACATAAATTCACAGCAACAATTAAGTTCATTAATTAGAAGATTGCAAACTAAGAATTTCTTGTATTAGGTCTTTAATCTTTTACACTCTTGCTTTGTTTTTATCTTCTTCTTTAGATTAGTGAAGGAGAGAAGAGTTTTCTTATATATGAGATCAAACATATATCCAAGTAATAGTTTGGGAGAGGTCGACAAACAAGGTCACATCCTTAATCACAATAAGGCCAACTTTTGAATTCAAAAGTTTTGGTCGATATGGCTAGGATGCTAGTGTATTGCACTAGTATCCAGGCATAATTTGCTTTGAAAGGTCCCATTAATAAAGTACTTAACCAAGTTTTCTGAAAGGGAGGTGAAATAGACACATTATAAACATAATTAGGTGCATGCACTAAATTAAATTCCAAACCTAACATTAAATTTTAAGTCATGAAAATTTGCAATGCTACAGTCATGTTTTTACACACCATTATATTGTTCCCTATTTACTATTACTTTGATTGAGTTAAAATTATTCAATATATGATTTATATATCTTGATGGAAAATATGATGAATGAATGTTCAATTCAATTTGATATTTTAAATGTTATAAAGATTAAAATATATGATGCATGTAAATGTAATGTTATTAAGAAACTATTGTTGTAATGCACTAAGCTAGATGCAAGAATGGATTCAAACCTCCAAAAGAGAGGGGGAGAATCACTCAAGAGAAGAACTTGGTCTAGTAACCCTTAATGAGCCTAATTGAGCATACACACAAACTTGTCCTAGATTGGTTAGGTTGAGTCAAGTTAGTTCAAGAATAGGTAAGTAATCTTCAATCAGGGTTTGGGAATGTTGTGTATTGGTTTGTGGCTTTATTGTTTGATTGTTACTATTTTGGGATATGTGATTGAGCCTTTGTGATAAGTATAAATTCTTTTTCACATTTTCATATTTATATATTAATCGATGAGTATATGTAATGACCTCCATAGATTAAACACAAATAAATACACAAAATTACTCATCAAAACACATATAAATTGACATGTGTCCATTGTACAAGAACAAGATAAGAAATAATATTGATTAAATTAAGTTTTGGAGTACATGTGCCAAATTACATGGAAAAAAATAGGGGAAATTTTTCCTTACATTAGACTATTTGGTTGATAGAAAAACTATACAACATACTAAAAATGGAGCCTTCATAACAAGATCCTTTCAACTTTTCAACACCTTTGACCTCTTTGAGGGCAAGAACATTGTTGGAGTGAGCTTCCACCCTACCACGATGTGAATCACTTCCTTGGAATTCTTCCTAAAAGAAGAATACTTGACCCAACAAAAGGAAGTCTAACAAAGAAAAAGGGTATGTGCAGGATCATGATGGGCCAAAAAGTGGCAATATTATGGGTATTTGTAGGGTATGTGGCTGACAACTTTTTTTTTACCCAAAATTGATGAAACAAAAGGGTTTTAGAGGAGATTCTCAGCTTTCCACCAATATAAATTATTCTTTAATTTGAATTTAATAAATAATTATTATTCATTTTCTATTAGAATTACGACTAAAGTCTTGATCGATAGGCTGATTGAAAAACATCTATAACTTTCAACGATATCACATTTTTGAATCTGAAACATGTGTCACATTCTATTCTTCACATACTATAGGATTAAAAAGAAAAATTAAATTTCATGAAGTTTGACCAAGTTAAGGTGGTCATCTGACGAGCTTTTATATTTTTTAAAAGTTGTAATAAAAATTCATAATTAATTATTTACTTGGAAAAAATTACAAAAATATGCATCACATCTGGACATGAGTCCTCTACTTATATATAAAATATTATAAAAATATTATTATTTTATTATGGTTAGGGAATTGGTCATACACCTACTTATTTTTTCCCTCGAAATTTAAGTACTCTGCATTGAAATTTCAAATTTTCACCAAATATATTTTATTTATTTTTAAATAAACCTAGTAGTTTATAAACTACATTCAATTTTCTACAGATTCTATTCTTACATATTTTTTAAATAATATAGATAACTTATTCAAATTTTTATGTCAAGTTGCCTAACACTGATTTTTCTGAATTTTTTGCCACTTAAGGGCCTATTTTTTCCATGATGATCCTACACATACCCAAAAGTGATTGGAGTAATGGAATTTGTGAAGCAAGTTATATTATCATCATATCACAAAATGATTTACCAAACAAAAGGAATACACTAGAAATGTTATCATTCTTGATTCTTGTGCACATACACAATCAATCACGAAAGTTACATGTTTATACATGCATGCTAACTTATCAATAATCTTTCACAAGTGCATATCAAGAGAGTACAACAATGATAATTATTCATCAATTTCTTATAATAAATGGGAATGATCTTTGCAAAGCTCTAGATGTTATCATGCCAAAAATCACATCTTTTTACCCATGTGCAAGTGAGTAAGCAATATTACTAAATTCACACTCCAATATTCTTAGAAATGTATTGGATCCAACAATATAAGAACTTATAAAATATAAATAAGGAATGTGTATCACATGTATGTATTTATAGATACATATATATGTTTGTAGTATGTGTATACATTCCTATGAAATGCAACACTCTATTATGGTTTTGCTGATTTAAGAATGCAACCATACATACATGTCCATTACTTTCACTACAAGGATTAAATAGAGTTTTGCACTTATCTTCTAAAATCCTACTAAAATCACCTTATTGACCTCTTGCTATGCAAACATGTAGTTCACACATAATGGAATAAATTCATTAAAAAAAATTATAACTAGGCTATGGGTATGTGCGGGATCATGATGGGCCAAAAAGTGGCAATAGGATGGGTATGTGGTGATGACTTTTTTTTTACCCAAAATTGATGAAAGAAAAGGGTTTTTAAAGGACATTCTCAGCTTTCCACCAATATAAATTATGCTTTACTTTGAATTTAATAAATAATTATTATTCATTTTCTATTCAAATTATGACTAAAGTCCTGATTGATAGGCTGTTGAAAAACATCTATAGCTTTCAAACGGTATCACATTTTTTGAATCAAAACATGTGTCACATTCTATGCTTAACATACTATTGGATTAAAAAAAAAAATGAATTTCATGAATTTTGACCAAGTTAAGGTGGTCATACATACGATTTTTTATATTTTTAAAAGTTGTAATAAAAATTCATAATTAATTATTTACTTGGAAAAAATTACAAAAATATGCATCACATTAGACATGAGTCCTCTACTTATATATAAAATCTTATAAAAATAATTATCATTTTATTGTGGTTAGGGTGGTCAGACAGACACCTACTTCTTTTTTTCCACTGAAATTTAAGTACTACTACATTGAAATTTCAAATTTTCACCAAATAGATTTTTTTATTTAAAAAAACCTAGTAGTCTAGAAACTACATTCAATTTTCTACAAATTCTATTCTTACATATTTTTGAAATAATATATATAACTTATTCAAATTTTTATGTCAAGTTGCCTAACTCGATTTTTCTGATTTTTTGCCACTTAGGGCCATTTTTTTCCATGATGATCTTGCACATACCCTATACTACCTAGCATTAAACATTAAAACCAAATTTCTCTAAGGTGACGATATTTACCCAATTTATATTGAATCCTTAACCAAAATAATTATCATGCTAGCACACAGCTCTAATTAATGTTCATAAATAGGAGTCTAATAACTTTTCCTAGAAAATATTTGGATCTATCAAATTCATAACTATTTGACCAATGAATAGCAATTGATGACAATTCAATTCTAGTGAATTTGTAGGAACAAATAGTATAACAGATTGAATTTCAAGTTGTTAGCTAAATGTTCTCAATTTTGTCGAATATCATATATATATATATATAGAGCATGCAATAACTATTTAATATGGGCAGTTATTATGTCATCAACCAATTCAAGCATTTGTTCCTCAAAATAATATCTTACTATTAAGTTTTAGTTCATCATCCAAACTTTCCTAGTGAATATCGAGTTAGTAATTGTTGTGCACTTTTTGCACACATGCCCCACCATTGGCAAGGACCCTCTTTTGCTTGCCTTTTCTTCTATTTTCTATTTTTCTTTAGGTCTGAAATTTTCCCCTTAAAGGATGACTTCATCTAGTTTTAGGTTTTCTTCACCTAGTTGAATTAATGATCTATCTAAAATTTAGGTACTTCTTTTTTGCAACATCTTGGTCTTGAGTAATGTTTTGATGCTCAACTATCCATGAAAAATCCACTAAGGTCTCGAATTGTGCAAGTTTGGAAAAGTCTCAGAGAATCGATCTCCCTGCTAGATTTTCCAAAGGGATGCTCTTTCAAAGAATCTTCCCCTAGCCGGATTCCACGAAGGTTTGTCCATTCATAAAATCTGGACCCTACCGGATTTTTTGAATCCATCTTGCCATCGTATTTTAGAAGTCTAGGGAGTCATGTTGCCACATTTATTGTTCAATGGTTATCGTACCTAGGGTACATTTAATGTCATTTTGAGGGTTTTTTTAGTTTTTTTTCCTGTTATCCCTCATTTTTGCATTGTGCTTTGATTTGGGAAACCTCCATTCTCTCTCAACATTCAGTATTGGCAATTTGAGTGGCAACATTTTGGGGCTTTGATTGATTTTTAAGTGCATTCTACTTGTTGACATTGATTTCTCCTTGATTGAAAGGTATGAACTTTGAATTCCTTACAACTTTGATTTCATCATGCAAATGGTTTTAATGATATGATGTTGTGTGCATTCATAGTTTATTTCTTCACCATCAGACTAATCTTGGAAGCATCATTTGCTTTAGTTTTTTTTCCTCCACTTGGTTTGATTGAGATTTAACGTTAAATGGTGGATTTTTTAAAGTATTTGTGATGTCCCTTAGGATTTCTGATCATTCATTTCAATTTATTCAAACTAGGGCATCATTTACTCCATTAAATTTCTTCTTTTTGGTTTTCTAGGGCATGACTTTCTTTATCAGGCTAGGGCTCAACTTCTTAATCTTTGATGGTGATTGTGCTAGGGATTTAATTAATTTATGATGATCCATTTGAGGTGTGCCTTGTGAAACCCTAGTTTTACTCATTTTCCCTAGTTTATTTTCTTGATGATTGGTTTTGAGGGAAAAATTATTTTGCACTATGAACTTGTCCTTGATTTCTAACCTAAGAAAGTATTTAGTCATGAATTGGTATTAAGACACATGAATTAGGACTTGGGTTTTTTCAAATTTGAAGAAACAAAGCATCAATGAAGAACTTCTAAAAATCCACCCACAGGTGGATTCTCTGAAGGTTAGTTCCTTTGGAAAATCCACTCCCTCACAGATTCTCCAAATCCATTGAACTCTCAAAACTCTAAAAAGTGCTAAGTTTGGGTCAATACATTAGGAGGACCTTAAGTTGGTGTAGGAGTAGTTTCATGGAATAAGTAAAACATTTTAAGTTAGATCCTATCTAGTTTGCATCCTTTGAGAATTCCATCAGCCCATGAATTCTCTAAGTGTTCGAATCTTGAAAAAAATTTCCTGCCCTCAGATTCTCTAAAGTCCACCATGACTCAAGATTCTCGAAATTCATGAATGGATAAGAGTGAGTGAGTAAACAAGACCTGATTATGTAAGTAAGGTGATTGAACAAGGATTGGTGAGTGAGTAATGATTTATGTTTTAGTTGAGCTAACATCTTCAAAAAATATTTGAAGCCCTAGAAACCTCAAATATCTAGGTGTGCAGAAAATTTTCTTACTTCTTGATGGGGTGAGTGCATGAATTTTACTTGTGTTATGCTAGTGAAAGTGATTATATGATTATTGTGAGGGAATTTTGACTCAAGTTGTGCTAAATTGATCTCTTTTTGGAAAATATGTTCCCTTGTGCATTCCCCAAGAGTCTAAACTTTCAAAAAAAATTCCCAGGGAAAAATTCCTTAAAATACCTTAGTGACTAGAATCCCTGAATAGGTGAAAATCTCAAAGTTTCACAATTTTTCATTTCAAGGTTTGGCATTGGGATGTTATGGTTTCCATGATGTTTTAAAGGTTAATTATGTGATGCTCAAGGATGTTTATGATAATCTTGATAATGTGATTAGATCTAATACTTTATCATGCTTAACACCATAGTGATTATTTCTCCTCTCCAAAAAAGTGTAGGTTGAAACTACCCTAACAAAGGGATCTAAAGAAAAATATTTAGAAGTTGGTCCTGAGGAACCTCATACCAGAGTAGAAAAGATGAAGTATGACTTCAAGGGAATCTAGCCTGAGTCCAAGATCATTTCAACATGGAGAAAGAGGGGTCATAAAAACATGGGGCATATAGACTATGATTCCTTCAAGCAAAGAATGTTTGGGGATGCACCCTCTCAATTGGTTGAAATTATCACTCATACAGGATTGGCCCAAGTAGTAAGGTTTCCACCTACCTTGCAAAATATAGAGCTAGTATTAGAATGTGCCATGAATTATGATTTAGAAAAGAGAGTAATTGTGCAACCTAAGGGAAGAATCATGGCTAACTTGACTAAGGAGTTTATTGTAGGGACCTTTCACATTAGGTCACATCTGAAGCTAGTGAAGATTAACATCAAGGATGTTGAAGAATTTTATGAAAAGGATCCTAATAAGGAATTGCTAATGATGAACAATAATTGGATTGCAAAGCCAAAATAACATTACTCAAATTTTCCTAAACAGTTGCATGGAAGTGATTTCAAACTAGAGTATAATGACATGATACCCCTTCTAGGCAGGGTAATGGGGTTGGAGGATGCCTTCATATTTAGGAGTTGTATTTTCTACGTCATTTCTCAAATTGTGAAAGGGACACATTAGAATTGGGCAGACATTATAAGTAACAATTTAGATGAGCAATTAGGGAGTGTACATGATACTAAGAAGTTCACCATGACCTCCTATTTGGTGTATATGCTTGACATAAACAATAAATATAAGGGGTTGAGTTGTAGAGGAGCCCTTGGCTAAGATAGGATATGTGATGTTTTCCCTTAGCTTCATTTCAACATAAAAAATTATAGGAGAGTAAATGATTCATTTTTCATGTACATCACAAGGCTATTGCAAGATGCATTGCATGTAAGAATTTTAGCTCAGGCCATGGAGTTGATAAGGAAATATGGCAGATGGTTTATCCAATTCCAAAATTTCTCTTTTATCAAAATATAAAGATCACTAGTAGTGCCACTAAGGTTACCCAAATACCTAAAAAATAGGCTCATCCTACTATAGGTGACTAGGCAGCTGGTGGCATTTTATGTAGTGATAAAGGATATGCATAAACCAAGACTTGGGGCTAAACTCCCATGAAGGATTGAAGTCTTAGAAGCCTGCCCATCCATCCAAAGCACTCATCACTCTAAGAAGGAGATGGTTCATTTCAATTTATACTCACATACAAATAGAGACAACTTTGACCCCTATGGTGTTGCTCAGAAGTAGGAAAACATGGAATACTAACATAACATTCATATAGAAGATTTCTATGCTAACTACAGGGATTAACTTGAGGTGATTGGAAGAGAGTGCTCAAGGTTATTCTTGAGAATTATCAGACTACATATAATTTCCCAAGTCCTAAGTAGATGATGATGAATATCCCTTACAACATCATGATTATGAGCAATACAAGGATAAGTCTCTTCCCCCTGTCAATTGGTTTGAGTAGGAAGTTGTTGACCTAAATTTTATTAATGCTCCTTTTTAAGATATTCCAAGTTATGGGTAAAGAATAAGATCTTGGAGTTGGAATTAGATGACACCAAATTCACCTATGAATTGATGGGAGACATTGAGTCTCATTTAGAAGAGGAGGAAGAAACAATTGAAGATGATACAACAGAGCTCCCTTTAGAGGAGGAAGGAGATAAATCACAATTTATTGTCAAAAGAAGAACAAGAATCCAAGCTAATGGAAAAGAGAAGATACAACATGTGGAAAAATAAAGGAAGCCTTCAAAGGAGATTGTTGAAGAAGGAACTGAAGAGGCTCAACCCTCTAAAAATAGGAAAATAATTATTGAGGGTCAGAAGTTGGCCAAATCCAAATGGGCCTAGGTCACTAAAGAGGACACCACTCAATCTAAGGTGGTATACATTTAAATTTCTAGAGAAAAAAAACAAGCATATGTCAGGAGAAGTTCTCCTAAACACAAGGCCACTCCAATCAAAAATGTAAATAAAGAGCAAGAGGTGACCACTGAAGAGGCACCTACTAATGATCTTATAGAAAATATGGAGAAAGCAACAACAAGAAATAATTCTCTTATCATAGACCAGGTTCATGATGTGCAAGCCAATGAGGAAGGTAATGTCTCTAGTGTTCCTAATTAGCCACATGAAGAAGAAGAAAATGCCCCCAATAATCCAAAAGAAGAGATACTAGAAGAAGAGGTTCCTACACCAAAGGGAGGGCAACTAAATTACTTTGGGAAGCAATTGGAGGAGAAGGAAGTACAAAATAATGAGGCCACTTCGAAGATGACAGTTCAAATGCCTTCCTAGGTTACAATGAGTGAACACATTGATATGTCACATATAGAAGATGAAAATGAAGATAAGAACGATGAGGATGAGGGACAGTAGAACCAAGGGAAGGATGATCTGAATATAGAGAAAATTGGAGATAGTCCTCCCAAAAATCAACTAGAGCAAGATGTTCTAGAAAAATATGCAAAAAAGGAGAAACCAATCACCCTAGAATGGGTGGAAAAGATATTAAAACAAAAAGAAATAGTTGTGGAGGATGACAATCCATACTAGAACAAGCTTTTAGAAATTTGGGGACAACCAAAGGAGAGAAAGAGAGCATGAACTATTCCAAAATTCTCTAGGGATGAGTTTAATAATAGGTTTATCCATGTTGCCACTCCTGTAGAGAATAAGTATAAGGATGACGTAGGACCCTCAGATTTGTAAGAGACATACAAGATTGGTTGAATAGTGTGAGTAAGAGAGGTTATACCATGATTGAGAAAGTGTTGCAGATGCATGAAATGGCATCATCTCTTTCTCAAAACATGGCTCAATTTCTTAGTGAATGTCAAAACCTAGATGATACTATTACCAAGGAACTTGAGAAGGTATTTGAGGTGCCCATAGATGTACTCGTCAAGGAGGGACTTCTTAGACTGGAAAGTAATGGAAAGGAAATGGAATGGATAGATGCTTTCAATTTCAAGAATGATTTGTGAATGAAAGCACCGAGAAAGATCTCCAAGGCTCAAAATAAAGTAAAGGAAATTTTTGATAGTTGCATCACTTTCTTAGAGCTTGTTACTAGAAGGAAGAAGCTTGGAAAGAATAACTTGAATGTTCAAAAAATACAGAAGTGGTGGCATGAGATCTATTCACCTAGAGACAATGGGCCAATAGTGAAAGACCAACTGGAAGATGTTGCAATTTACATATCCAACTTCGATAGATATCATGGTATCTATTCTGATTGGGAGAAATTTTTTGTTAAACATGAAAAGGAACTAAATTCAATTAAATCAAGGATTAATTTAATTTTCATTCCAACTCAAGTTAACCTGGACTCAATGCTTGAAACGGTTAAGGAAAATTCTAGAAGAATTGAAGGAGAAAAGGATAAAGTGTATGATTAGGCTAGAAAATCTTGAAAGTGTGCCATTTACATTAAGCTAGACAAGAATACAAGTCATTTGCTCCTTGAATTCTATGCCATGCAATGTATTATATTATTAACTTGAATTTTGAGGCTGACCTCATAATTTTTTATCGTAAATTTCAATTAGGGAATTTTGAAAAGTGTCATGGCTGACCTATATGGCTGACCTAATTGCAAACCCTAATTTGGGTTGACCTAACTTAAGATGGCTATAAATAGAGGTGTCCTCCTCAGTTGTAAGACTGATAGTTATTAGCTGATAGTGGGTAGTGAGCAAGAGAGTAGTTTTGAACTATTACATTATGAGGAACTTGAATTGTTGTAAATTATGGTGAATTTAATACAATTGGAGACATTGATCTTTGTTGTTCTATGTGTTATTCATCTATGCATGGTTCTTGTGACTCTTATCTATTTCATTTTGAGTAAGCTAGTTAATGGTTAATATTAAAACTAGTTGAAATTCATTTGTGTTCATGATAAAGTGTTTTAGGTGTTGAGGAATCTTCTAGTCCATACTTTTAGTGGTCTGATGATTATAGATTACTATGTATAGTTAGCCAGGGCCTACTCTATTTTGCACTTAAATTTTAGTTGTGAATGTTTGAATATATGTTTAAATATTTACAATCTAAAAATAATTAGGCTCCTTGGGAGATTGCATTGTCTTTGTGATACTATGGGTTTCATCTTGGTTAAGAAAATATTTATTTTGTGAAGATTGGTTTATCTTGAACACTCCATTATCTGCATAATTGATCTTAAGTTAGATTAGAAAATTCTGTCAAACCCTTATCATTTTTCTATTTATTTTAGATCATTATTCAAAAAATATTCATAGAGCTTTACAATTATTGACATAGTTGATGAATATTGAAACTTCAACACTTTGTTTGTAAGGCTCCTTGTGATTACCAGTACTTTCACATTTATCACTAACTTGTTTTGTTTCATTTTAAAGACTTGACATTAGAGACCTTGAGGTTATCTCTTGAGGCTTGTTGATAGAGATTTACCTTTCAAGAGAGATAGGATATTATATTTTGTCTAAGTTGTTGTTGTGCAAAAAACACCATCAACAGATTGGCGCTAAAGGGAGGGTTGATTCAACAAGCAGGAGCATTTTCTATCATCAATATATCCATAGAGATTTAGAATACAAACAAGATCTACAATAGAAGGATATTTCTAGGAATTAGGAGTTCCCATCCAGTTAAGGAGGACCAAGAAATGGAAGGCTTCTTCATTTTCACCCATTTGGCCATCATCTTCTTCGTCATTTGGTTATGAGCCTATTTCCATTGAACCCACCCCCAATTGAACCTAACCCTTCACCCATTCAACAACCCCAAACCCCATTTAATCAGCCACTACCACCTCCACCACCACCAATGGATTTTCTGACTAACAACCCTTCACCCTTGGCATTCAACAATTATAATGCCATACCAAAAAATCTTGAGCATTTTTACTCCAAATTTCATGTCAATGATCCCAATAGGACTATTGAGGAGTATATTAGGATCTTCCAGACTACCCTAAAGGATAGGAATTTTTTTCATGAGGATGTGGCTTGTAGATTGTTTACCAGCCAGTTATATAACTAGTTGGGATCAAATGGAGACTGCCTTCTTACAGAAATTTAGGATTCCAATCATCCCTGCAATAACTTATACCATTAGTTAGTATCAATCAAAAGGGAAGTCAATGAACCTATAAGCTTGTTCAATAATAGGTTTCATAGGTCCTACTCCTAATTATAGCCACCCTATGATATAGATGAATCATCCGCTAAGGAAGTCTATTACGAAGCATTGGGAAACCTCACTTCTACATTCATCAAGTGGAAACATCAACCACTAGCTTCATTGACTGATGCATATGTTGAAGTAGTCAAGGTTAACATTGATCTAAGGTAGCATTTTTCTGGACCTTTTCTTTCATTGTGACCTACTACACATCTAGGACAAGTCCAAGGTCTGAACCAAGCTTTGGAAAATTAGAATCCCTTAATGAACCTAGTTCCTCAGATGTCCCTGGTTCCCCACTTAGGTCCTCCACTAAGTCAAGCTCAACCACTCCCTCCTTACTTGTAGAATTTAGGATAGGCCGCATTTCCTAAGCATCAGTCCAATGTTCCAACATATTTACAACTCTGAGGTGTTGATCCAATCACTCAACCCTATGCCACCACAAGGCAACACTGATAAGGAAATGATGGATGAATTGAAGAAACATGTGAAGAAGCTATCTACTAAAGTTACCTATTTGAGGAATCATAACAATTAGTTGCAAGCTTCCTAGAGAGGGATACAATCTAACTTTAACAAGGAAAATAGGGTTTTTTTTCATGATCAAGGACACAACTTTGAAAGAGGCCTAGGTTAGGGACAAGTTTATGATAGAGGTCAATCATCATGACATAATTTTGATAGAAATCCCCCACAAAGGAAGAGTATATCCTTGAACACCAAACCCAACAATGGGGGAGTCCCTACACCACTGGATGAACTTGATAATTAGGATAAATCAACAAGCACAGTCCTCTTAGAAAAAGAAGCTTTAAAAGGATATTGTAGATGTCACAAAACAACTCAACATTTTGAGTTTGATTGTCCCAAATTTTAGATAGTAGCAACCATTTTCTAGATGGAGGTTCAATAGGTTATTGGTACTGGTGTAGTTGGACAAGAAATTATACCTTTTGATCCTTATGATTCTCTAGTGTTGGTGCTAAATCATGCTCCCTTTCTAAGGGGTGAGGAAAATAGACTTGAGGAGGAATCCATGGATACTACTGGGAAGTCAGAACAAGTATGTAATGGAGATTCCATATCTGAATTATTTGGAAATGATGATGATGGTACTGTTGATAATGGTCCTTTGGATGGAGACAAAGAGCAGAGGATAGATGAAGTAGAAATGTTCCATCAAAGAACTAGACCATATGATCTAAGGAACATGTAGGCTATTGGTCCATTCACTACATATACACCTCCAAACAATTTCAACACTCCACCTAATCCTAATTCCAACAAAAATGCTTCATATCCTCATGTGCCAAAGCAATACTTCTCTAGAGGAGGATCTCATGATACTTCAAAAGGAGAGGCTTCCAATGATCAACAAGGAGGAAAATTTAAGCAAAACCAATTTGATATGATTGTGTTTCAAATGGAAGAGTATGTAGCAGAGAAACTCAAGAAAGTAAAGGTGAGTGTTATGTTGCTTTCTTTGAATCATCATGCTTCTACAAGGTTTTCACAAGACTCTACTATCAAGAAAGTTGGTTTTACTAAGCCAATGACCAAGGATATAGCTAAAAAGACATAAAACTCTCAATCAGCTCCAAGTCAGAGTAATCAACCTACTAAAGAGAAGCATCAAGTACATTTGAAGGAAAAGAGAAAAGAAAAGGATAAAAATCAAGTGGTTAATGTTGATTCCCCAATAAGTTTATTGCAAACCAAGAATGATACTCCTCCTTTTCTAATTTTCATAAGTATATTTGGAAAAAATCTACATAATTGTTTATTGGACTCTGGAGCATCAACAAATGTAATGCCATTCTCAATTTGTAAAGCTTTGGGCACTAGTCTTGCTCCCTCTTAGTGTAAGGTGACTATGGTGAGTATAGTGGGAGAATTAAATATGATCCCAATGCAAGTACCATTAGACCTGCATGTGCAACAGGTTATTAATATCCAGGCGGCTAACATATTTGATGCTTTTAGGATGATCCTTGGAAGGGATTTCATGAGGGTCCTTAATAGATATAATTTGATGGATCATTCTCATATGTGGCTGCCATGGAAGGGAGTCCCAAATCAGATTAGGATTGAGAGAGAACCCATATTGAGGTACTTAATTACTGAATATCAGAATACCTCTAATGAAGTGTTAATTTCTAAAGCATGTCTAGGAAATTATATCCTAGCATCAACCGTAGAAGAAGCGGAGGTAGAAGAAGTGTTGATGTTGTATGACATGCCCTAGGATTTGACCCAATGTTGCAGTAGTACTGAGGAACTTGTTGAAATAGATGAAGATTCCAAATAGAATGATGGTAATATGGGTCTACTAGATAACATCCAAAAGTTCATTTATAAGTGCATTGAAGACCAAATTAGTCTTGGAAGGAAAATGAAATTTGAGGAGTTGATTCTATGCAATTGGAGTAGGGTCCACAATGCTTCTTATCTAGAACTTGAGTGTTGTCTTTTCTAGACTATAGTGGAATAGATCAAGAGATGTATCAACCCACCTCCAATAGTAAGGCTTGAAGTACAAGAAATTTCAAGGGATCATAAAGGAAAGTAGCCAATAGTTTAGAAGGATCCTTCTTCCAATAGAAATAAGAGTACAAGAGACTCTAGAAGTATGTCTTCCATCAAATTTTGGACTTTATGGCCTGATGGTTCTAAGTGCAAGCAAGGGACAGGTGTTGGGTTTGAGTTCATAAGCCCAATGGGAAAGACCTTTTTTGCACACCGATTGTAGTTAGTTAATATATGGGATACTCATGGCTTTGAGGAATAAGGTCAAAGTGCTACAAGTGTTTGGAGATTATGAATTCGTAGTCAAACAAGTTAGAAGGAAATATTCTTTCCATGATAGAAGAATGACTAATTACAAGCATAGAGTATGGGATCTGATCAAAGGTTTTGATGCATTTAACATCCAGTTGATTTCCAGATGCAAGAATCACACTATAGATGCTTTAGGATAGGTAGTAAGCACTTTGGAGCCATTATCCTTGATTGGGTTGAAGAAATTCACAGTAGAACTTACACCAGTCCCTTCCGTACCAAATAACGTAACGAATTTCCAAGTTTGAGGATGATAAGCATATCCTAGACTTCATAACTAGCTCTTATGTGTTCACCTATTAGATAATTGATGAAGCTAAACCCCAAGAAGAAAAACTAGATATGGAAGGAGTCCTCAATTTGAAGACGAATATAATTCCAAGGGGAATGGTGCAAATTGAGAGAATTTTCAACTTGGATAGGATAAGAGACAAGGACCAACAAACAAAGAAGGACTTTATATCCAACTGATGTTAAGCCCACAACATGGGTACCTTAGATGATGTCAAGAATGTGTTCATAGGTAAGGTGTGTAGTCTCGAAGAAAGAAAAGGTTTGATAGATGCACTACATACATATAAATATGTAATAGCATGGAGTTATGAGGATTTAAACACCTATGATGTCAATAATCACATACACTATTCCTCTAAAACCTGGTGCAAATCCATTCTGGAAAAGACAAAGGCCTATTAATGCATTGTTGGATCCCATCAGTTAGAATGAAGTATAGAATTTATTGTCTGCATGCATCATCTTCCCTATTAGACATTCTACCTAGGTAGCCAATTTGGTTCTAGTCTATAAAAAGAATGGGGAGATAAGATTATGTGTGGATTTCAGAAACCTCAATCAGGCTTCCAAAAAAGACACATACATTTTGAACCATTTTTTACGACAGCCCATCAGAATTTCAACGGCTGTTTGTTGCTATTTTTGCATCAAAATTTTGACAACATTTGAAATGTCAAAATTCTGACCCGGCATCCAACTATTGTCGAAAAATGGTTCAAAATGTATCAGTGAGATAACTATCTAGTTCTTTCATTGGATGAGGGTTTGCAAATTATGAATGGATCCCAAATGATATCTTTCTTAGATGACTATTTTGGATACAATCAGGTCATGGTACAATATGAGGACAGGCTCAAAACTTCTTTCACCACCAAATGGGGCACATTTTCTTATAGGAGAATTCCCTTCAGGTTAATCAATGATGAGGCCACTTTTTGAGGGAAATGGATAAAGCATTCAAGGACATCATCAACAAGTGTATTATTATTTATATGGATGATGTGACAATTTTCTCAAAGAACAAAGGCGACCACATTCATATTTATGCAAAGTGTTCCAGAGATGTAGAGAATTTGGCATCTCCCTTAATCCTAAGAAGTGCATATTTGGAGTAACAGAAGGAAAGCTTTTGGGACATGTTATTTTAGAGTAGGGAATCTCAATTGATCCTAACATAATTCAAGCTATCCTGAAGATACAACCACCTACCAACAAAAAGGAAATGATGTATTTCTTCAAAAAGATTAACTTTGTTCAAAAATTCATCACTAGCTTTGCAAAAATTGTTAAACCGTTAAATACTACGATGAAGCATGATGCAAAAGTGGAGTGGATTTTTGAAGCCAAGAAGGAGTTTGATAAGATTAAGAGAGTCATATTTTTTGCACCAGTACTATTAAGTCCTAATTATTTGAAGCAATTTTACATATATTCTTTTGTATTAGATCATTCTTCTGCAAACATGCTAACACAAAAGTTAGATGAAGGGAATGCACATTCAATAGCTTTCATGAGTGTCCCTCTCAGAGATGCAAAACTAAAGTACCCCAGTGTAAAGAAGCAAGCATATGCGTTAGTTAGGGGAGTTTAAAATTTTAGACATTAAATTCTAAGGAACAAGGTATTTGCTATTGTTCCTAACCCAGTAGTGAAGCTCCTACTAATGCATAATGAAGTGGGAGAAAGGATTGAAAAGTGGATCACCATGTTGCAAGAGTATGATATATAAATTTAGCCAATGAAACTAGTGAGAGGAAAAGCTTTAACTCGAACGATGGATGAAACTAGTCTAGAGGCTATAGCACAATACTACCACCTCCAAGATGCCTCACTTGATTGATGGTACAATGACCTTGTTTACTATTTGCTGAATCAAGAATTCCCTAATCACCTAAACCTAGTACAACATAGAGTGTTACATTTGAAGAATGTGAGTTACATGCTAAAAGGAAGAGTCCTCTATAAGAAGAATTATGAAGGGATATACGTCTAATGCCTAGGAAAGAAGGAGGCTACTAGGGTTATGACTGAACTGCATGAAAAGTATGGAATTGGCCATGGATCAAATATGGCTACGACTACCCAAATCATGCATGTTGGTTATTATTGTCCTACCATTTTCAAGGATATATACAATCGTGTAAGGGACTACCATGTCTATCAAACCTCTACCACTAGGGAGAGGAATGTTGCTTTACCACTATAGCCTTTGATCGAGGTAAGACCTTTTTCTCAGTGGGGGCTAGACTTTATTGGTCCAATCAACCTACCATCTTCGACAGGACATAGGTATGTCTTAACTACAACTACTTACTTCACTAGGTGTACTGAGACATTTCCTTGTAAATAGTGCACAATATAGGTAGTTATAAACTTTCTTGAAGTGTGGATTATTAATCATTTTGGTAGTCCTTTTGTTGTTGTCTGTGATAATGGACCTACATTTGCATTGTTGAAATTCTCTGGGTGGGCCTATGATCATGGCATCATAATTACATTTGCATCCAATTATTACCCTTAGTGAAATGGTTTAGCAAATTCTACTAATAAAAACTTTCTTGTTGTCATTAGGAAGTTGATTTGAAATAACCCAAGAGAGTGGTACATTCAATTCAAATTTTCTTTGTGGGTTGATCATACATGGTAGAAAGCTTCATTAGGTACCTCTCCTTATCACTTGGTTTATGGAATTGAGCCTATCTTTCTTGTCCAGTTGAGGATTCCTACCCTCCAGTTTATCAATGAATATTATGAGGAAGGGGAATGACTAGAGGCATGCTTAGATAAATTATTACAATTGGAAGAGAAGAAGGATGAAGTGTAAGAGAATTTTTCTAAGCATCGGGGTATTGGGAAGACGTGGTTTGATTGTAAGACTAAGGTCAAAGCCTTCATAATTTTAGACCTATTCTTGTACTGGGATAAGGCACATGAAAAGAAAGTGGAGCATGATAAATTTGAAAAGTTGTGTCTTGGCCCCTACAAATTTTTTGAAATCCTAGGAGATAATTCCTTTCTCCTCAAGACTCTCACAGGAGAAGATGCCCCATTTCCAATCAATGGGTAGTATTTGAAGAATTATTTCCTTTCCTGAGTTATTTTTTAGCTCATCCTTGTAAATAGTTATAGTAGGTGTCTACTTTCTATTGGTTTTGTTTTTCTTTTTCATTAGTGTAGGTTGTTTTGATTTCTCTGCTTTGGTTTTGGGTTTTCTCTATTTTCTAGTTGGGGAAGTGTCTTATTTGCACAACAAATATTTTATTACCTAGGACTATTCCAAGTATTTCTTATACAAACTCTAATCATCCTTCCAGAAGGTATGGTGGAAGTCCTCTATTCAGTGTCACATGTGCTAAACATTTAAAGTGGATAATTCATTGGATGGAGTTGGTTCCTGAATATGCTCGAATAAGATATTTTACACATATTTTAAGATTCCTGAGGTTGTTGTGGGTTCCTTGTAAAGTCTTGTTAAGTGAAAAATCCTATTTTTGCTTCAATGCCACTATGATTCTTAGCCCTAAGTGTGAGATTCATTACTTACAAATTGAAAAGAAAAGAATGCAAAGAGGAAAAATAGAAAAGAAAGAAAAGGAAAAACAAAATATTGAATATTAAAAGAAACATAATTCAACCTATCATGAGGATCTGAATATCTCTACCAGGTCTATGGACACTTGGCTGGTAGTAGAGCTATGTTTGGGAGAATCATAGCAATAACTTCATCGGGGCTATGGATGACCGACTAGTAACGAGGCTCTATCTAGGCTTCCTTTGGAGTCAGAATCTTTACATAGCTTAACATGACTAAACATGGTTTTTGCAATAATTGAGGGTCGAGGGAAATCTATACATCTATACACTTGGATTTCTAGCACAAGAAGAGTTAGCTCATTCATTGATTTTAAGGCTTTAGCTTATGGGTTGACCTAATGTAAGGATCGAAACTAGAGATTCTAGGTTCTTGATTATGGATTTTCATCAAAATGCCCTGGAGCATTTCCCTAGTGGAGTCACAATTTGTTGTGCACTTTTTGCACAAATGCCCCACCATAGGCAGGTACCCTTTTTTTCTTTTCCTTTTTTCTATTTTTTGTTTTTCTTTAGGTCTAAACTTTCCCCATTAAGGGATGAGTTCCTCCGATTTTGGGTTTGCTTCCTAGTTGAATTAATGATCTATCTATACTTTAGATGCTTCTTTTTGCAACATCTTGGTCTTGAGTAATTTTTTGATGCTCCATTGGTTTTGTTTTTCTTTTTAGTTAGTGTAGGTTGTTTTGATTTCTCTGCTTTGGTTTTGGGTTTTCTCTATTTTCTGGTTGGGGAAGTGTCTTATTTGCACAACAAATATTTTATTACCTAGGACTGTTCCAAGTATTTCTTTTACAAACTCTAATCATCCTTCCAGAAGGTATGGTGGAAGTCCTCTATTCAGTGTCACATGTGCTAAACATTTAAAGTGGATAATTCATTGGATGGAGTTGGTTCCTGAATATGCTCGAATAAGATATTTTACACATATTTTAAGATTCCTGAGGTTGTTGTGGGTTCCTTGTAAAGTCTTGTTAAGTGAAAAATCCTATTTTTTCTTCAATGCCACTATGATTCTTAGCCCTAAGTGTGAGATTCATTGCTTACAAATTGAAAGAAAAGAATGAAAAGGAAAAATAGAAAGAAAGAAAAGGAAAAACAAAATATTAAATATTAAAAGAAACATAATTCAACCTATCATGAGGATCTAAATATCTCTACAGGGTCTATGGACACTTGGCTGGTAGTAGAGCTATGTTTGGGAGAATCATAGCAATAACTTCATCGGGGCTATGGATGACCGACTAGTAACGAGGCTCTATCTAGGCTTCCTTTGGAGTCAGAATCTTTACATAGCTTAACATGACTAAACATGGTTTTTGCAATAATTGAGGGTCGAGGGAAATCTATACATCTATACACTTGGATTTCTAGCACAAGAAGAGTTAGCTCATTCATTGATTTTAAGGCTTTAGCTTATGGGTTGACCTAATGTAAGGATCGAAACTAGAGATTCTAGGTTCTTGATTATGGATTTTCATCAAAATGCCCTGGAGCATTTCCCTAGTGGAGTCACAATTTGTTGTGCACTTTTTGCACAAATGCCCCACCATAGGCAGGTACCCTTTTTTTCTTTTCCTTTTTTCTATTTTTTGTTTTTCTTTAGGTCTAAACTTTCCCCATTAAGGGAAGAGTTCCTCCTATTTTGGGTTTGCTTCACCTAGTTGAATTAATGATCTATCTATACTTTAGGTGCTTCTTTTTTGCAACATCTTGGTCTTGAGTAATTTTTTGATGCTCCACTATCCATGCAAAATCCACTAAGGTCTCGAATTGTGCAAGTTTGGAAAAGTCTCAGAGAATATGTCTCCTATAATTATTTTCAAAGGGATACTCTTTCAAAGAATCTACCCCCAGGTGAATTCCCTGAAGTTCTATCCATTCAGAAAATCCATACCCTACCAAATTTTTTGAATATGTCTCACTGTTGTATTTCCAAAGTCTGGGGGCTCATGTTGCTGCATTTATTGCTCAATGGTTATCATACCTCAAGTAAATTTAATGCCATTTTGGGGTCTTTTTAAAAAAATTTAACCTTTTATTCCTCATTTTTGCATTGTGATTTGATTTGGGAAACCTCCATTCTCTCTTAGCATTAAGTATTGGTGATCTGAGCAACAACATTTTAGAGCTTTGATCAATTTTCAGGTGCATTTTGATTGTTGACCTCAATTTCTCCTTAATTGAAAGGTATGGACTTTGAATTCCTCACAATATCAATTCGATCATGCAAATGGTTTTAATGATTCGATGTTGTGTGCATTCATAGTTTACTTCTTCACCATTGCACTGATCTTGGAAGCATCATTTTCTTTAGTTTTTTTTTCCTCCACTTCATTTGCTTGAGATTTTACGTTAAATGGTGGATTTTCGAGAGTGTTTGTGATGTCCCTTAGGATTTTTTATCATTCATTTGAATTTTTTAAAAATAGGGCATCATTCCCTCCATCACAGTTCTTATTTTTAGTTTGTTAGGGCATGACTTTCTTTATCAAGCTATGGCTTAACTTCTTAAACTTTGATGGCAATTATGCTAGGGTTTCGATTAATTTATCATGATCGATTTGAGGTGTGCCTTGTGAAACCCTAGTTTTGTTTGTTGTCCATAGTTCAGTTTCTTGATGATTTGATGATGAGTTTTGAGCAAAAAATCATTTTGCATTATGAACGTGTGCTTGATTTCTAACCTAAGAAAGTATTTAATCATGAATTGGTATTGAGACACATGAATTTGGACATGTGTTTTTCAAATGTTGAAGAAACAAAGTGTTAATGAAGAACTTTGAAAAATCTGCCCCTAGGCGGATTCTTCAAATGTTAGTTCCTTCAAAAAAACCACTCCCTCATGAATTATTCGAATCCGTTGAACTCTCACAACTCTAAAAAGTGCAAAGTTTGGGTCAATACATTGGGAGGACCTTAAGGTTGGTCTAGGAGTGGTTTCATGGCATAAGAAAACGATTTAAGTTAGATCCTATCTAGTTTTCATCCTTCTAGAATTCCATCAGGCCACAAATTCTCTGAGTGTTCAAACCTTCAGAAAATCGACCTGCCCTCAGATTCTTCAAAGTCCACCATGACTCAAGATTCCCAAAATTCATGAATGGAAAAAAGTGAGTTAGTAAACATGACCTGATTATTTGAGTAAGGTGATTGCACAAGGATTGGAAAGTGAGTGGTCATTTATGTTTGAGTTGAGCTAACATCTTCAGAAAATACATGAAGCAACAAATTTCCCAAACGTCTAGGCATTCAAAAAATCCGTCTGCTTCCAGATTCTTTGAAATCCTTCGAGACCCCAAAACTCTAAAATTTTGCTTGATGGGGTGAGTGCGTGAATGTTGATTGTGTTATACTGGTGAAAGTGATTATATGATGATTGTGAGGGGATTTTGACTCAAGTTGTGCTAAACTGATCCTTTTTAAAAAATATGCCTAGGGATGAATTCCTAGAAATCCCTTAATGACCAAAATCCTCGAACAAGTGAAAATCCTAAAATTTTACAATGTTTCATTTCAAGGTTTTGGCATTAGGATGTTATGGTTTCCACAATGTTTTAAAGGTTAATTATGTGATGCTCACGGATGTTTATGATAATCTTGATAATGTGATTAGATCTAATACGTTATCATGCTTAACACCATAGTGATTATTGCTCCTCTCCAAACAAATGCAGGTTGAGACTAGCCCAAAAAAGGGATCTAAGGAAAAATCTTCAAAATCTAGTCCTGAGGAACCACATACCTATTGAGACTTTCAAATTTTTCGAATTTGAACTACCCATATTGGAAATTTTTCCTTTGCACACTAAGAAATGCCCCTAAGAAATTTTCCCAAGTGACCTACTTTAAAGAATCATAATTCAAATCTAGTTAATTTTCAAGCTAAACACCTTCATGGACATATTTAGTTAGCATATGAGAACATAAGTGTCAATTTTTATCTTTCCATTATGAGTTTTGCTAGGGTTTTGAAAAGCAAAGCTGGAGGGTTTTGACACTTTTATGCTATTTGCAAACTCTATTCTGCGAAGTAACCGCTTGTTCAAACTGATATTTCATAGCTCGATGGTTTTCAATACAAATGGATTATTTCTCTCCATTCTCCCCACATTTATATGCTCATTGGTCTAGTTTTAGAGCCTCATGATTTGATTTGCTATTTTTTTTAGATCAAAAGCAAATGCAGTTTATTCTGATTTTACACCTACATTTTTAGAATTGTTTCAAGTAGGTCAACTATGACCCTCAATATCTCATGAATATTGATGATTGAAGGTAATTCCTCTTGTGCGCATACCTAGTGTACCCAAATGATCTTGTGTTTCCATTGAAAACTCCCCAGATGGTGATTTGATATTTTTTCAAGAAGGTAACTGGGTGAGTTTTAATTGGTTTTGAGCAAGTGCAGTTGCAAAAAAGTTTGACTGAGCAACTTTGACATTTAATATCTTGCACTTCGTGATCTATTTTTTCAATCCATTTGTTGTACTACATTCTTGGGTCAAATTTCTACATGCATGTGCATTTTCATAGCTCCAAGAGGTCATTTGACTAGTTTCCTAGGGTGATTCCTGAGCCCACTAGACTAGTTTTAACCATTGTGTAGATGTGCTAGAAAGCAGTTTTAAATGACAAACCACTTCATCTTTTCATTTCTGAGACATTAAAAAGTAGCCTTGGATCAGTTTAGGATGAAACTTGTTTCAAAACAAAAAAAATAGCTCGGCCCAGATGGTTACTTGGCATGCTTTATACAATTATGAAGTTTAAAGTTGAGGTTATACCTCATAGACCTCTGGGGAACAAAAATGAGCAACCAAGAAGAATGTGTATTTTGAAATCAATATATTAAGTGAGTTTCAGTTTGATGTTTACAATTAGGAACATGCATTTGAGACATGTCAGATTGAGTCCCGAGTCTCTTATCAACAATGTGAAAAGTAGTCAAATGATTATGAAGGGATGTCTTCATCATATGATAAACATCCAAAATAAAGAATCGGTTCATGGAATTCTTTGTTTCTGAGGGCCAAGACAACAATTGGTGTAGAAAGAAAATGTGATAGAAGGTGGTGTTTCACTTCAGCTACCATGGGGTAAAGTCACAACATTAATACTTAATCTTGATATGTTGTTTGAACAGTTGCAGTCCGGACATTGAAAGAGAAAGTTTTTATACGTGTTGATATTATTCAGGTTTGTTTACTATGGGGAAGAATTAACATATGAAAAATGTTAGTGTGTGAACCCTAACCTTGGTACCTGTAAAAAAACAAGAATAAACAAGTTAGACAAGAGATTGCAAGCCAAAACAAGGATTCCCCATGAAATCCATTTACAAACTCAAAATAGAAAACAAAACTATGAAGAACTCAATAAAAACAACAAAATAGATAGAATCCTAATTCAAATATGAAAACTCATGATCCCATGGGGAAATTGGTGCCAATTTGATGTGAAAATTGGCCCTTTCCCAATTCCTAAGATGCAAAATTGATGTATTGATGAAATTGATCCACTTTGTTGATAAAAGATAAGAGCTCCAAGCCAAAATCTGCAAAAACCTAGCTAAGAACTCAATGACAATGGATGAAATTTGATAGATATTTGAGCATGGTAACTTTGCATAAATTGTGGATGGATAAAATGAAGGATGAGCTCTTTATATATAGAATTCCAAGATGGATGAATGTCCAAATTTGGGCAATGTGGGACTTAACATTCATCCAATGGCAAGATGCCACTTATCAAGCTATGAATGGATGGAGGATGTGCAAGATTCGGGGTTTGTGCCAATAAATGCATAATTTTGAATTTCAAATTTGTTGAAATGACATGTAAGAGGGAAGGGAAAATGTAATAAATGCCACTTGGCTCAAGGCAAAGGACATGTAAGATAAATTTATTACCTTGTTGGATGTACATGTTGACTTGGAATTTTTGAATTCAAATTGAGAGAATATTCCAAAAGATGCCTTGTGAGCAAAATAGACATTTAATAAATGAATTAAATCTATTTTCATGTGCAACTTGCATTATCTAGAGGATGGGACATGAGATGAGATTAAATTAATTAAAGGTTAATTAATTTAATGAGAGAGATTAGATGATGTGACCTATTTGACTCAAATTTATGGATTTTGTATACGCATAAAAATGGTCATGTCTATAATCCTGGCAATTAATTAAATATTTATTATTTAATTATTTCTTCTAGAGGTCCTCTACATATGATTAAAATTAATTAATTTAATTATATTGTTCATTCATCTTATTCTTCTTCCATAATTAAATAAATTTAATTTATTTAATTATTTTCATATGTCCACTTAATTAATTAGAAATAAATACATTCTATTTATTTAAATTAGTATCATTGTTTGAATTTAAATTAAATCTTTTGATTTAATTAAGTTTAAATATTTCCCCTTTCTTCTATTTTAATTTTTCTTCTAATTAATTAAATGTTTCATTTAATTAATTTCATAAAAGTGATTTAATTAAATAAATTTTATTTAATTAAAAATATCTTATGTTTTCTTTCCAATCCAAAATTAGGTATTTTAACCTAATTGTGCAATCTTTTCATATCATAATTAAATATTTTATTTAATTATGAGATGTTCTGCTTTTTTCAATAAAACATGATTAAAGTTCTTTTCTTATCACAAACTTTCTTCTGCTTTTAAAAGCTTAATTAAATATTTTATTTAATTAAGAAAAGCTGAATGTCCTCCACAAATAAATAATTGATTTTTTTAAATTAATTATTTATCAGCTTTAAATCTTTCTTTTATTCTTTTAATGAAAGATGATTTCTTATTTTCTCTTCTTTTTCCTCTTTCATAATAAAATAGAAAAATCTTGATTTTAGGGTTCTTTTATTTTCTCTTCAATTTCATCTTTCTTCAACCGTTCGATCTGTCATGAATTATCACAACCATTGATCATATCAGCCAATCAGAAGTTTTTGAAAAATTCTATAAATACAACCTTTCACAATTCATTTAGGAGGTTGATTCTTAGGTATCCTCACTCTGTCAAAATCATTCTGGAATCTTCCATCTTTCATCCACCATTCTCCTTCAAACCTTTATCACATTGTTATGCTGCAGAATTTGAGCAACCAACATTCCTCCATTATCAACCTTCAAAATCCTGCATTCTTAGTATAGTATGCATTTATTTTTAAATCTCGTTCTTCAATAGCCTACTTCGTTGAGCTTGGCATTCCAGATTTGAGAGCAACTTGAGCAAAGACGAAACGCTGGAGATAGAGGACAATAAGACGACTTCGAAGAAACTGCCATTAACAGTTTGTTTATTTCTATTTTTCTTTTGGTTTCTTTGATTTAATGTTTTATTGATTGTGTTATTGATTTAAATTGATCATATTTTCATACACACATTAAATGGCGCCCACCGTAGGGCCTTGCCCCATTTTTAACATTTATCTGGAGGTTTTCTGACAGGATTTTGCATTCTGGAATTCAACTTTCAGACGAAAATTCTCGTTTTAGAGAACCCAAGGGTTTTCTGTAGAGCAAACAAGGGTTTATGTAGTGCATACAAGGATTTTAATGGTGTTTTTTTGCAGGTTTTTACTAACTTTGTTTTGCAGATCTGACAATTTTTGGACCAAACTGTAGGTTTCACAAAGTTCTTCATATCTTCTACACAGCTACGAATTGTTTTACAAGATTCTTACAGAACTTTTTGCATCATCTCAAGAGGCTACAGTAAAACAATTGAGGGTTTACCATTATTTTTGTGGAAGTTATTGCTATTTTAAGTATTTTCATAAAATTGACTTTTTGGACGCAAATCGACAAATTTTTCAGACTTTTTTACCTTTTTGGGAATCTCATGAAATTATAATGGGTGTCTATGTTTTACAGATTTAGTTTGGAGGTCAAATACAATGCGAAAAAGTTCGATCTTCATTTTCTATATGGTTTTCATAAATCTGCGATTCTGAGAGCCAAACAGGGAATTTTTCTTACTTCTTTACATTTCTAGAAAGCTCTCAGAAAATTAGTAGGGGTCTCTTCTTTGATTTTTCATTTTTTAGATAAAAAAAAATCGTGAAAATACTAAAATATAATTCGGCTCTGTCAAAAGTATCTGAAATTGAAATTTTCTGATGAACTTGTCTTTTTCTTTTTTTTTTCTTTCCTTTGGCTGCATTATAATATTGTTTTTTTTATCTTGTAGGTGATCATAAGGAGCTCTAGTAGCAGCAATATCATTCACATCAAAAATTTGGAAAACAAAAATAACCAGGTGCACTTGTTTCATCATTCATCTCTTAATCTTGTTTGTCACATCTTTCAATTTGGGACATAAAATAAAATCTTGTTTGATCATATCATTGCAATTGGTTTAAAACAAAAAATCTTGTCTTCAATCACATTTCAAAAATTGGGTCTAAAATTTACCATTGTCTTCCATCACATCTTGATTTGGGATCTAAAAAGAACGAGTGCTTCATTGTTTTCTTCTAAACATTTCAATTTCTAAAGGGAAATTAATCACTGTGAGCGTGAATCAAGTGGGTGTCTTCCAAAACACTTCACTTGGTTCGCTTTTGTCAAAACCCTTTTTAGGAGGCCTGCTTGGAGCACACACCCCTCCAAGGGACGACCTCAATTAAAGTGTGAATCGAAAGACACACTTGTTTGGAAGTTGAAATCTTGTCACTCTGAGCTAAGCCCCAAAGAACTTTATACCTTTGGGAAGTGAAGGTGAAGGGTGGGTTACCCCTTTCTCCCGGCTTATTGGCAGAATTTTTCTTTCAAGATCATCCTTAGTCAACCTTGTGAAAACTCACTTGAGACCTAATTGGCCATACCCCACTTGACTAGTCATCAGGCTTGTTGTTGTGTATTCAAGTGTTTTCTTAATCATAACATCTAATCTTGGAAGACAAAACTTATCATTGTGCTTGGTGTGTGTGTTCATGCATTTACATGTGAAATATTGTGTTTGATAGTGCCCAAGTCAAAGTTTCCAATAAACACTTGCCACATCATCCAAATCACCCAATCTTATCATTCCACATCATATCCTAAGCATTGTCATTTCTTTAATCCAATCAACATCATTTTACACCATGGAAACATGGGAAGACATGGCACAAGAGCTTGTCCACATGCTTCATGATGCTAAAACAAGTCAAGCACTTTTATCCCAAAAATTCATTCAAAGCGCCCATAAAATTATCCAAAAACTTCAAGCAAACAATTCACCTCAAATCCAATACCTCGTAATTCAAGCCAAATACCTCATAGCCACATGTCAAATCCAACAACCACAACATCATCCCCTATCCATTCATTATCAACCAATTCCACCTCAACCTAATGTGTCATCCCTTTCCACCTCATACCAATCTAATCAATCCACTTCTTTGAATGACAATTCCACGTCAACCTATCAATCCACATCACGAAAAACATCATCCAAATTCAATATTCTTGAATTTTTTGGGAATCCCAAATCTAAGCCATCAAATAAAATTGACCAATCTAATCCATCTACTTCTTTGCATTTCAATGCCACATCAACACATCCATCAATATCACAACAAGAACATAGGATCCCAAGTCCACCTTTGCAACCATTGACAAGGGGAATACCAATCTAGATCATGCACCCTTACCATCATCCAATCAAAACCAAAACCCTAAGCCAACACCTTCCACCCCTACACCTCCAAAGGATGTGACCCAAGGGCTACAAGCAAGGAATCAAACATCACCATGTCCTCCAACACATATACTTGAACAAACAAAAGAGTCCTCAAACGTCATGCCAAGTCCTTCAAGTCAACCATGTCATCCACAACCCCTTGAGTCAATTCAAGAGTCTCATGTCATAAGTTCAAGTCACCCTCTTTCATGCTCCTATGTTGTTGACCATCAAGAACATGCCAAGTCTCTCCATGAGAAATCCCCTTCCACTTCCGTTCAAGAAACCCAAGAGTTATATCAAGAGTCTACTCTCAAGCATGTGGAAACATCAAGCCCTAGTCCTAATCAAGATCAAATCATTTTCATCCAACCTATCCATAATCTATATCGTTTTTATGATCAAGATGATATCTATAATGACGAAGAGCCTATGCATGAGCAACTTGATCCTATACCCATCCATGAGAAAGATATTCCAAATTCACCTCCACCTAGTCCTATCCATGATCTATCAACATCCACTTCCCTTGATGAGACACATGCCTCCCAAGCCAACATAGAAGATCAAACAAATACCTTGGATCTAAGTGAACACAATGCTAATCAAGATCCTAATGATCCTCCATCACCCACTATCGACCCCATTGAAAGTCCTCCATCCTATCCTAATGGTCTTTCCACCCTCATTCATGAATGTTCCTCCTTAGAACAACAAAAACCATTATCTTCCCTTGCTTCATCTTCTCCATCCAATAAGGAACTCATGTCTAGTGTTCCACCTACACCTAGTCTCATTGTCCATTGCACACTCCAAAACATGAACCACCAAGGTAAAGTTCTAGACCTTCATGAACGAGATGTTTTGGAGCCCATCCATGTCAAAGTCCCTCCACGCTCTTATGGCCATGGGCATATACCCCAAGGACAGCAACCTAAAGATGTTGGTACTTCCTCCATCCATCCTAAGTCCACCACTTTCCATCATAAAGCCTATTGTATCCCTAAAACATATGCTTCCATTCCCCCTCCATCATCCTACAAATGTCAAAAGCATGTGACCATACACCTTCCACCATCAACTTTGCCACCATTGCTTCCAACTCCTAATATCCCTCCATCAAATCTGCCACCATTGCTTCCAATTCCTAATATACCTCCATCTAATCTACCTCCACTTCTCCCAACACCTAATATCCCCATTATCCAATCCCCTTATCCCTCCATCCATAAATACCCGAACATTCCTAATCATGACCAACAAATGCACACAGTGTATGAACATGAAGCTTCCACCCATTACACCATATCCATGGGATTCAAAAGCAAGAATTCCAATGCCTCTACCTATAAAGTCAAAAATCCTAAGGGTTCTCATGCCTTAGGAAATCAATACAAAAATTCAAATAAAAATACATCCAAAAAAGTATATAAGCCCATACCTCCAAAAGTAAAGGCCAAAACTAAAATGGTTTGGGTACCTAAGAAAAAATAAATTAAGTTAAATGAGGCATCCACATCACAAAAATCCCAACCCTCCACTTCCATCCCACATTCTCATTCCATTCAAAAGTCTCAAATTCCTAAAACCCACAAGAAAAATAAAAATCATAAAAATACTAAGTCTATGTGGGTACCTAAATCACTTCACCCTCCACCTCCTAAGCAAACATCTTCATTGCTTCCTACACCCCATCCACATCAAAAGCTTCAACGTTTATCACAGTGTGTGCAACCATTGGTCATGGTTCCCTTCCATTTCACAACAATTCCACATACCTCCATCCCCCCATCCTTCAACTACTATCCTACATATCTTCCCAACCATCTTCCTATGGTCCATGCTTTTGCATAAACCTAGCATCCTCCCTACATAATCCACATCATCATCCACTATTCCCCATCCATTCTTACATAAGCCTTTCATAATCCGCCATCTATCTAATCCATCCCTTTCATGTCATCCCTTACCAACATCTATGAGCACTTGACATGGTCCATGCATCGACATCCATATCTAGTGGGACTATCACCTTTCACAGAACTAGACACTTGAGTCCTTCCTATCCATATTCGCCTTCTCCTATCCAAAAATAAAAAATAAAAATAAAAATAAATAAATAAATAAAGAGAAATCCCTTCATCTAATGGTGAAAACCTGGTAAACAGGCGCCTTGGATAAGTACCATGATGAAAACCTAGCAAATAGGCATCATGTGTAGGTTGATCTTCTATGTCACTTACACTTGGGGGCACAATGTCTTATCTATCCAACCTATCATTTTCATGTCATATCATTTCCATCCTACCTACCATCTTTAGCCATCATACCTACCTATTATATTGAGTCCATTCATCCACCCTTCTTCTTTTGATCTTGATGAAGATATAGGGGCAAAATGTTGAAACATGCTTTGGATATCTTTTGATATACCTCATCCTTTCAAACAATCATGTCATTATCCTATTGCCATAAGCTTTGTCATGAAAATCCTAAGTCTTGTATCTAGAATGGGACATGTTATTCCTATGCAACATAGTCTTTGGAAATCACATCCTTGCTCTCTTATGATGCATACATCCATTTCATTCACTATGACTTGTCCTTTCCATCCATCCATATATCATGAGCCTTTTATCCCTTACCCTATCACCCACCCTTTCATCCATCAATCCCATCACCCTTGCACCTAGCCTTGGTTTTCCCCTTGTCATTGGTATCTAGCACAAAGGCTACTCAAATTTTCATCCTTTGACACCTCCAAATATTCTCAAAAATCCAAAAAATCAAAACATTTCAAAACTCCAAAAAAATCAAAACATCTCAAAACTACAAAAAAAATAAAATAGAAAAAGTCCTGAAAAAATACAAAAAAATGAAAAATACAAAAAAATCAGAAAAAGTCTTGAAGAAATACAAAAAAATCATAAAAAGTCCTGAAGAAATACAAAAAAATCAGAAAAAGTCCTGAAAAAAATACAAAAAAAATCAAATATCCAACAAAAATCCAAGCAATAAAATCATTCATCAATTCTTCTATCAAATCATTCAACCATTCCACCAAATCAATCATCTTCCTCAAAACCATTGCAACCAATCCCCTCAATCACAATTATTCCAATCAAATCAATTCTCCAATTCAATCAACCGATTATCTAATCAAATCACTTGAACCTAAATCATTCCAAACACATCAATTCTTCTATTCAATTTATCACATCCTATCATCCAATCAATCATCATATCCTTACAAATAGTTTCTTCAAATCAATCAAATCATCTTCAAACATTCCAAGCAAATAATCCAAATGCAAGTCAATCCTTAATCCATATCAATCAAGTCGATCAATCTTGTCAAATTATCCAATCACATCCTTTGGTCTTGATCCTAATCTTGTCGTAAACCAAATCAACCAATCAACCAATCAATTATCATCATCCTTGTGTTGCTCTAGGGATATATCGCTTCCCAACAATGACAACACTATCCACATCTACTCTTTGTTTTTCACTCGCGAGAAGCAAAGTTATCCAACTCAACATCAATCAATCAATCAACGGTTTACAGCTTGACAAGGGCAATGTCTTGTTTTTTTTTGTATCATTTGTGCATGCTTGCTTGCTTGCTTGCTTGTGTTATCATTTTATCTTTCATTCGTATCAAATCCATATCATTCCAGCTAATATTCATATCTTGTGTGTGTTGGAATATCTTTTTGCATTATCCTTTGCATCTAAGGTCACATAATACCTTTTGTGCATTAGGACTTTAATGCTCTAAGCCTCTTTCCTCATACATCGAGACAAGGTTGTATTACGCTGGGGCACAAGACATGTCTCACCTTGGTCCTTATACCTTGGTGCATAACGTCTAGTGTTATATCAAACATCATGGTTGCTCATCTTTCATTGCAGCATAACGTATAATTCATCTCCTTCATCCACTTTCTATCTTGCATCATCCTATCTATCCTTATCATTTCATTTCGAGAGCCTACCTGTGTTTCTTCAACCCGCATCATTCCATCATCATCCTATCTTTATATCATTATCCATTTTTCTCTATCCATACCTTAACTTCTTTGAAATGATGTTACTCGACACAAATCTCATCATCTCGAACATCACTTCAAAGAGGGGCAAAATGTATACGCATAAAAATGGTCATGTCTATAATCCTGGCAATTAATTAAATATTTATTATTTAATTATTTCTTCTAGAGGTCCTCTACATATGATTAAAATTAATTAATTTAATTATATTGTTCATTCATCTTATTCTTCTTCCATAATTAAATAAATTTAATTTATTTAATTATTTTCATATAATCACTTAATTAATTAAATAAATACATTCTATTTATTTAAATTAATTATCATTATTTGAATTTAAATTAAATCTTCGATTTAATTAAGTTTAAATATTTCCTCTTTCTTCTATTTTAATTCTTCTTCTAATTAATTAAATGTTTCATTTAATTAATTTCATAAAAGTGATTTAATTAAATAAATCTTATTTAATTAAAAATATCTTATGATTTCTTTCTAAATCCAAAATTAGGTATTTTAACCTAATTGTGCAATCTTTCATATCATAATTAAATATTTTATTTAATTATGAGATATTCTGCTTTTTTTCAATAAAACATGAGTTAAAGCTCTTTTCTTATCACAAACTTTCTTACTGCTTTTAAAGCTTAATTAAATATTTTATTTAATTAAAACGCTGAAATGTCCTCCACAAATAAATAATTGATTTTTTAAATTAATTATTTATGGAAACTTTAAATCTTTCTTTTATTCTTTTAAAGAAAGATGATTTATTATTTTCTCTTCTTTTTCCTCTTTCATAATAAAATAGAAAAATCTTGATTTTAGGGTTCTTTTATTTTCTCTTCAATTTCATCTTTCTTCAACCGTTCGATCTGTCATGAATTATCACAACCATTGATCATATCAGCCAATCAGAAGTTTTTGAAAATTTCTATAAATACAACCTCTCACAATTCATTTAGGAGGTTGATTCTTAGGTATCCTCACTCTGTCAAAATCATTCTGGAATCTTCCATCTTTCATCCACCATTCTCCTTCAAACCTTTATCACATTGTTATGCTGCAAAATTTGAGCAACCAACATTCCTCCATTATCAACCTTCAAAATCCTGCATTCTTAGTATAGTATGTATTTATTTTTAAATCTCGTTCTTCAGTAGCCTACTTCGTTGAGCTTGGCATTCTAGATTTGAGAGCAACTTGAGCAAAGACGAAACGCTAGAGATAGAGGACAATAAGACGACTTCGAAGAAACTGCCATTAACAATTTGCTTATTTATGTTTTTCTTTTGGTTTCTTTGATTTAATGTTTTATTGATTGTGTTGTTATTGATTTAAATTGATCATATTTTCATACACACAGATTTATTTAAATCAAATAAGAGAGGAATATTATAAGAGGCTAATTAAATAAGGATTTTGATTTATTTAATTTAATGGATAGACTTTAGAGATTTAATCAAATAAACTGATTATTTAATTAAATAGGGATAATTAGATCAAATGGATTGATTTAATTAACAGAAGGCATTGACTTAATTAGATAAAATGATTTATTTAATTAAGAGAGGAATATTGATGAATTTAATCAGATAAGGAGATTTGATTAAATGGTTAGACCGAGGGATGATTCATGAAGAAATGGTGTTAGTAGTCGAGATCAGATGTACAATGTCAATCAGTATATTTTATGTGTCTACATTTTGCCCCTCTTTGAAGCAATGCACTCATTGCATTGGTTCAGAGAATAAACGATCTCGGTCGAAGCCCAAAATTTTTGATATTTTAAAAACTTGCCCCATTTCTTCATGGCAGGAGTGAATATGCCAATATAATGCCCCCTCGAGAGATTGGACGAAAATTCCAATTTTTGGGTGATCTCACGAAAAAAAAGGACAAAGTACCTGACAGGTCCGAAAAGGCTCCGATAGATTAAAAATGTGTCTAAACATAATAAAATGATGAAAAATAAGCCTCAACCAGACAGAAAGTGGTTCGAGGGTCCAAAACCCTAGCAGGACAGCCAAACAAGGTGAAAAAACCCTAATTTTTAGGCTTAAAAGGGGCTTGAGGGGTCACTTTCAAGTCATTTTCACACCCCTCTGCTAGCAACCTTGAGATTTGAGCTCTGACTCTCTAGCAATATGGCACAACGACAGCTTCCCCTGCATATTTAGGATCGAGTTCAGACATACCAGCTGCCACCTGGCATCGGGGCACTAGTATGTGACCCCTACCCAAGCTTCATATTTTCATTTAATGCTTTAAAAGGTCAGTCCACCTTTAGCGACATTGTATAGCGCCGCTCGAAAATCAAACTATGTCTCGCGGTGTTGTTTTGCGCCGCAGCGGTGCAGTTCAGAGTTTAAAAACTATGACGTTGAGCTTGGGGTTGGCGGGTTGTTTTGACAAAGTGTGATGTGACGACATTGGAAGAGAAAGTGCACCGCGGCGGTGCCATTTTTCCCTTTTTAGGCTCTAGCATTAGAGTTTGATTAGAAATCAAATTACGACACCATCACGGTTGCACTGCTGGAGACATTTTTTGAGTGTTCAATAAGAAATTTTTCAAAAAGTTTAACGCGTTGACCTTCCTTGATGCAGGACATGGTGAGGGAGCTCTACTCTCAGGAGCATAGGTAGTGAGATTTGGCAAGCGTCTTGCAAGACCTGAGCAACAGGGACCAGGATCGACGCGGGGTTGCAAGATTGTGGCACATTGCGTACGCAGTGCCCATGCGCACTCACCTAGGGATGCTGTCAGTGCTGGCCGAGAGGTGGCATAGCGAGACATCCTCATTTCATCTCCCCACTCGCGAGGCCACCGTCACTCTGGAGGACGTTTGGCGTATTCTACGATTGTCGATTCATGGCCAATGGGTGATTTTTGATACAGACGAGGGGCACAAGGCCTATTGCAGAGTCCTCACCACATGGGATATCATCTTTTGCAAGGGACGGATAGAGCTAGAGTGATACATGATCATAGCACCTCCCTACCACTAGGTGATTGCAGCCATTATTTTAGGTCTTGTTGCCCCAGACAGACGAGGGTGATACTTTAGTCCTGGCTCAGCGTATTGCTAGGAGCGGATGGTCTGAGATAGGCTGATTCATTTCGCATGGGGGCCTATTCTTCTAGCTTCACTCTATAGGGACCTTCATGAGTATGCCTACATGGATGATAGAGCATTGGGAGTAGGGGTGACCTTACTTCATGTCTAGGCATGGGAGCACATTGCTTTGCTTCGGCCGCATGTCGTTCCATTTTCGATGGGAGCAGATGATTCCCTCATGGCATGATACAGAGGCGGTGTGTCCTTTACACACACTAGTGAACATGGGATCCCCCACTAGAGTTGGGTCTTAGATGAGATGCTAGTTTTCACTTGGCGATCGTACCTTGGTCAGCCTGGATGGGTCGACAATGCCGATCAGCTATTTTATTACCGTTAGGCCTGGTATATGCAGGGCTGGGAGCATACTATGATTGAGAGGTACCTGCTCGAGCACGTGCAACATTAGTTTGGAGAGCCACAGGATCGGCCTGATGATGACTACATAGTCGTCTTTGCCTGCACCATGGCACAAGTTTCATGGGGGTGGTACATTCCTGCCTCAGAGGCAGTCGACAGTTTCAGGCAGCTGGTAGCCCGACAATGAGCTTATGATCAGGTTTTAGTGGATCTAGGCACCACCCAGGCCTAAAGAGATTGGTTCCGACCTCCACTTTGGTTGACGATACCAAGTGTAGTTCCAAATGTACAGAGGGTTAGAGGCAGAGGTGGAGGACGAGGACAAAGAGCTGAGGTTCGACAGGATTTTCCATTTGTGCCTCTAGTCCAGCCAGATCAGGGGGATATGCCTATGCAAGATCAGTAGTAGGAGCCACCACGAGATGAGGATCAACCTCGGGTGCAGCCACAAGTGTGGCTAGCGGGATAGGAAGATGCTCGAGATGCACTGATTGCACAGTTACAAGCTCAGATCTAGGCTGTGATGGCCAAGAGCGATAAACTCAGGGTCGAGAGAGATCAAACTGTACAATAGAGATAGGCTACAGAGCTACAGGCAGCCACTAAGCTAGGTTGAAGATAGCAGATAGAGAGTAGACAACCTCCTCCTCCTAGGGTATAGTGGTAGTTCGATCCTACAGGGATGCCATCTGAGAGTTAGAGTATTACCAACAGGCCTATCATGAGACCATACTAGAGCAAAGTGGGTCCCAAAGTATTCAAAGCGGGCCAGCCACAGACCAACAGAGGGTCATGGTGACATAGGCGAGGGCAGCATTCACAGGGAATGAGCTTGATCGAGATATTATGATACTTTTTTTATACCTGATGGGCTCAGTTTTTATAGCCACGATGGGCTTTTTGTACTGATTGACACATATGTACAGTGATCTGATTTATTATTGTACTATGACAGTTATGCCATTGATGATATATATATGGGCCAATTTTGATGTGATGCAATGTGTACTCCTTATTTATGCATGGATGATTTTACTTCTATATGTTATGGATTTGTTTATTCCTAGTGATGTTTATGCAATGATTATGACTAACAAATCTATATTATGCTAACCTATGATATGATGTGCAATGATGTTATCTATATGATGATCTATTTATGATAATGCAAATGAGATGATCAATATGTGATGTGGATTTTAATATGATCTATGATGTTTATGTGAAATGATATGTGACCTATATTTTTTTATGGATGCATATATGCTTTGCTTATAATGAATTTTGCACGTTTATGCCTATGTGGAATTATTTATGCAATAAATGTTTAAGATAATTTTTATGAGGTGATGGATGATGTAATGGTCGTGATATGATGTAAATGAGATGGTTCTATGAGATGCTTAGAATAACAAATGTTATTATCCTAATTATTATGTATGTGATGCATTTAATATGATGTGATGTTATGTTAATACAAAGTGATGTGATGATGCGTAATGTAATATGTAATGTGATGATGCTATGATGTTATGCAAGTATGTATGAAAATGAATTAAATGCTTATATACGTATTATGTATGATTATGAAAAAATGATTATGAAGTGCTTCTGTAAATGTTTATATGATGATTTAGATGTAATGTGATGTATTTAATGTAATGGATGAAATGCAATGAAATGGATGCTTCTATTTTTGAAAAAATGCTTATATGATGACATGCTTATATGATGATGGAAATGTGATGTATATATGATATGTTTATGCAATATGCTAATGATTTTTGGATGCAGGATAAGCGATGATGATGATGATGATCAACTATCATAGTACTTTGTTAGTGCGGTTAGCAAGAAAAGAGGAAGTCATTTCAACAAGACACATGATGATGAATATGCAAATGATGATGATGATGATGATGATTACTTGCTGAGGAATTGGGATTTTCAAAGGACCACATTTTCTTATGTTTGATAACACACATGGTACGATGCATCAAGGTATAGAAAACTAGGATGGCATTGTACCTAGTGTGATGGACTTTGACTTAACAAGCAGATAGGAGTATTCTTGCTCATAACTGACATACGGAAATGTTGGTAGGATGCACTTCAGAAGTTTCAAACACCTCGGACCAAAACAAGGAAAGGTAAACCTATCCATGCAATAGTCAACAAGTTTCCATAGACCTCCATACATACCTATCAAAGCAAGTATTCACCAAGGTTATTTTACAAGAACGTCCAACACGCATAATAGACGAAAGGATAATGATCATTTCCCCATTCCTATCTCTCTAAATCCTTCGTTCGGATATCATTGAGAGATCCTTGGAATGAGCACAATAAGATAAATCAAAAGAAAAGATCAAGTACGTGAACAAGCTGATGTTCTTCAATATGGCTAACCAAAGAAGGATGTGTTTTCTAAGAAGGATTCATCCTAGGACATGTTAGTGGATGGCGGCATGTCATTTCATTTACTCAAAGAATTCTTTCTGATAAATTATGCCCATTGTAGGAACGATTCATCCTAGGACATGATGTTATTAGATGATTGATATGGAACTATTTGGATGATGGACTATCGACAGAAAGAATTAACCAACTTGCTTATGTACTGACTTAGACTTGAGACTTGACATTTTAAGCTTTTATTTTTGACCTGCTAAACTTGTTTCTAACTCTTTCACCAAAGGTTGAGGGTGATGATTAGTTCGTTATGGATGGTGTTTATTACAGGTGCAAGCTAGATGAGATGGATGGGTTTTTTCAAATATTTGGATGTTTTTGATGTTTTGCAATGTTTTGAGGCTATTTTTTGGTATTTTTTTAGGTTTTACAAATGTTTTCATTTTTGATTTTTTAATGTTTTTGGATTTTTCGAGATTTTGACCAAGAGACTAGCCTAAAGACCTATCCTAGGGGCCTCGGGGGCTGATCAACAGATTAGCCTTGCCTACGTTATACACGTAGAGACCACATAGTTCGACTGACGACTTGACTAATTTACAGATGAAGATATACATGATGAATTGTCAATTTAATATGATAGACTCCTAAAGGACTGACCTAAGTGTCTCGGGGGATGATCAAAGATCAACCTTGCCTACGTTCAAGCTTAGAGATGATGTAGTTTGACAAGACAACCTTGTTTTTTGATTTTTGTGATGATTTTTGACTTGTTTTTGGGATTTTGATATGTTTTGATGTTTTTGGATTTTCTGATTTTATGATATTTTTTTATTTTTTGATTTTTTGATGTTTTGGAGTCTTCTGAGATTTTGTCCAAGAGACTAACCTAAAGACCTATTATCTCTTAATTGAATAAATCATTTTATCTAATTAAGTCAATCCCTTCTATTAATTAAATCAATCCACCTGATCTAATTATCCCTATTTAATTAAATAATCAGTTTATTTGATTAAATCTCTAAAGTCTATCCATTAAATTAAATAAATTAAAACCTTATTTGATTTAGTCTAACACCATATCTTTTAATTAAATAAATCAAAATCTTTATTTAATTAGCCTCTTATCATCTTCCTCTCTTATTTGATTTAAATAAATCCATAAATTTGAGTCAAATAGGTCACATCATCTAACCTCTCTCATTAAATTAATTAACCCTTAATTAATTTAATCTCATCTCCATATCACTCTAGATAATGCAAGTTGCACATGAAAATAGATTTAATTCATTTATTAAAATCTCTATTTTCCTCACAAGGCATCTTTTGGAATATTATATCCAATTTGAATTCAAAAATTCCAAGTCAACATGTACATCCAACAAGGCAATAAATTCATCTTACATGTCTTTTGCCTTGAGCCAAGTGGCATTTATTGCATTTTCCCTTCCCTCTTACATGTCATTTCAAAAAAATTGAAATTCAAAATTATGCATTTATTGGCACAAACCCAAAATATTGTGCATCCTTCACCCATTCATAGCTTGACAAGTGGCATCATGCCATTGGATGAATGTTAGTCCCACATTATTCAAATTTGGACATTCATCCATCTTGGAATTCTATAAATAAAGAACCCATATCCTCATTTGAGTGTCCACAATTTATGTAAAGTTACCATGCTCAAATATCTCTCAAATTTCATCAATCATTCTTGAATCATAGTTAGGTTTTTGCAGATTTTAGCTTGGATCACTCATCAAATCTCTTCATCAAATCAACATTGCATCATTGGAGTTGGGAAAGGGCCAATTTTCACATCAAATTGGAACCAATTCCATCAAGAGATTAGGATTTTGCTTGCTTTAGAATAGATTTTGATATGCTTTCAAGTTTCATTGTGTTCTTCCTTTCATTTTCTATCTCTTTTGCTATTTAAATGAATTTCTTGAGGAATCCTTATTCTTGCTTGCATTTCACCTTTTAATGTGTTTATGCATGTTGTTTTACAGGTATTGGGAATAGGGATTTGGATAATCTATTGGTCATATGAATCCTACATATATTAGCTTTTTTAGCTCCATTTTGACCAATAAGGCAATCTAAGGGTGCATTTTTTGAAGCTTTTGTCTGATAGGCTTTGTTTTTGGATACATTGCTAAGTGATGAACCACAGTCTCTGGATAAAGCCTTGGCATGTCAGCGTAACTCCATGCGAAGTTTATTTTTATTTCCCTTAGGAATGTCACTAGGAGTTCTTGATCTTCTAATAGTAGTGATTCTGCATAAAATGTGATATGTGGGATCTCCTCTGTTCCTAGATTGACCGGATTGCATTTTTTGGCCAATACTGTTGATTTATCCTAATGAATAGATCTTAAAGGAAGATTGAATCCACCATCCTCGGGTGCCTCAGACAGGTTTTCACTGTTGGATGCGTCCTTTCTTTTTACTTTTTTCTTGTCAAAGAGTTCCACAATGTGGTTTTCACTCAAGGACTTGGATATGATTCTTAGTTTCTCACTTTTGTGACTGAAGGATTCAATCCTTTCCCCATAATAAGCATGTGTGTCTAACTCTATTATAAACCCTGACTTATGATCTCCATCTAGAATGTTATCCCTCAATCCCATGAATTCTGAGAGTGTCTCATCGTTTTTTAATGTATCAAGAACAGGTGATCCTCATTGGTCGTAGTCGATGAGTTGGGGATATACTAAGCGGATCTCATGGTTTTGATGGTCTGTTTCAAAGGATAGGGTACTAATCATGCAAAGGGCAGTATTCTCGAATAAACTAGGTAGATTGGATATGGGGTCCTCATCATCATTGCTACTACATACATTGGTTATATAAAAAAGGTATAGTTGTCTAGGGCACGATCTGTGGATACTGGTAATCATAGTTCTGTTGTGGTTGGTTGATGAGGTTTATTAGCCGCTCTAATTGGAGGACTTCGGCCATGTATGGTTATACTCGGAGGGGTACATCCAAGGCAAATATTTTTTATTGGTCGCTGTAATCAATTGAAAATTTCAGACTTGTTAGATGGTTAGCACAATAACAAAAAATCCAAAGAAGTAACAAAGCACAAAGGAAAATAGCATGAAAACAAAAGAGCAATATTACCCTAGTCTTCAACTTCCATGGTTCATCTTTGTTACACCTCCTAACTTGCAAAAAATAAAGATGCCCTCAGATTTGTATGAGCAACTATGACATGTTCCTAAGTCCTATGCAAGTGTTGAAGGATTTGCATAAATGAAAATAACCTAATAATAAGCTAGAATGACAAATGACTGCAAATGCTAAATGACCATAACCTAAGTTGACAGAAAATGATATGAACCAGAGAGAGACAATTGACAGGAACTGGAGAGAGAGAGAGAAAATGAGAACAAAATTGCCATTTTATAAAAACTGCAATTTTGAATGTGTGGCCAGGATGAGAAGATGACAAAAAACCCTAGAATCAATGATCAAGATTGAATGTTGCAATAAGAATTAGGGTTAGGTCAAAATTAGGAGCAAATGATAAGGATGAAGGGCCAAGATTGAATTATAAGATAATTCAATCAAGGGTCGAAATTAAATGAGATGTCAAAAGATAAGAATAAATTTGGAAGATAAGGCTGGAACAAAGAGGTTGCTAGAGAAATTAAATAATAAAATTTATTTACTCCAGGTGTGAGTAAATAATTGAATAATAAAGATATTATTTAATTATAGGAATGTGACAAAGAATTATTTTGAATTAAATGATGATTTAATTCAAAAACTCAAGAGAGTGGACTAAATTAAATAAATAAAATTTATTTAATTAATGAGAGAAAAGACTAATGAATAATTAAATAATTAAAATAATTATTTAATTATGAGTGGAAAGTGGACAAAAATTAAATAAATTAGAATCTATTTAATTTTAAAAGAAGGAACTTAATTAGTGGCGTAATTAAATAAATAAAATTTATTTAATTAATCAAGAAGAATAAAGATAAATGAATTAATTAAATAATTAAATTATTTAATTAATAGAAGAATTATGACTTTAGAAAATAATTAAATAATTAAAAATTATTTAATTATTAAGAATGAAAGGGGCAATGTTGAATAATCTAAGAGTTGCAAGCCTAGGACAATTTTATGTGTCTATAGTCACGTCTCTGGCATGATAGGTATTATGAGCCCATTGTCGTTTTGTCCCAGTCTTTTATTTCTATCATAGCCCATTACGAGCATCATTTGCAGACCCTTGCTTCTGTCATCCATTGGTAATACAGGTGCTGGTCTTTCATCTTGATAAAGCATGTGTGATGGATCTTCCTCAATAACCTCTTGGCCAAGGTCTTCGTAGCTTGTGAATTTGGGATAGTCTTCAAGAGACGTTTGTGATGTGGAAGCTTGATTTTCTTGTGGACAACCCTGTGATCTAGGAGATTGTGGTAACTCTCCTAGAACAAAAGTATTGTTAGGCAGCTTGTAGCTTCCACAACCATCATCCTGGATGATGAGCTTAATTTCAGAAATGGTGGGAATGGTGGGAGTGGCAGGTTTCTTTGTCACAGAAGTGGATGCAAGGGTGGTGGGGTCAATGTATGGTGTGGATGGGCCTTCATCATTTTTTGGTACTTGGGGGATCTTGTAATATTTTGCTTCAAGCTTTTTGCAATACGAGAAAGGTTTGGGATCTCCATGGATTATAACTTCTTCTCGATTATGTGTAAATTTTACACATTGGTGGAAGGTTGATGCTAATGCTTTCATTGCATGGATCCATGGATGTCCTAAGAGGATACTATATGGCAAGTCAAGTTCAAAGACCTGACAAGTGGTTTCCATGATGGTGGGCCATACTTGAATAGGGAGTTTGATTGTGCCCTGAGACACTCTTTCTTGGTCATCATATTCTCTTATCATGATACCCTTCCCTTTGTCGATAGAATCTCTTGATATTTTCAACTACTTGATGAGGCTGAGAGAACAGATATTCAAACCTACACCTCCATCCACCAAGACCCTTTTCATTTTTCTCTTATGTACTATGGCTTCCAAGTGAAGTGCACAGTTGTGAGATGGTTGGGCGGGGAAATATTGGTAAGAGAATGTAAGAAGATTAGGTGTACTGATATTTTAGACCATAGCTTGGAATTGCTCCGCATTAAGGTCTGTGGGGACAGTGGATGAGGCCAATCCTTCTTCCAGAATTTTCCTATGGGCAGATGAGATTTTTAGCAACTCCATGATGGAGATTTGTGATGGCGTTCTCTTGAGTTGATCTAGGACATTGTAACCATTAGGAACAGGTTTGGATGCGAGTATTTTGTTTGGCTGGGATGATCCTATGATGGTTACTTTTCCACCTCTTGTGGTGACTCCACAATCTTCGGCATAGGCACATTTGATAGTAATGACCATGCAATTTTCATCTAGGGAGGCGACAACTGTTTCATACACATGATTTGAACACATTTGAGTGGGTGCCTTTCCCTTTATCATTTTTATTCCCTTTGTTGGCATGATTCGGCATCAGATTCATATATATCTTAAGATCTTGATTTCCTGTAGGTTGTTCCACGTTTATGATTCTTTTATCGATGGGATCTTGGATAATGTTTTTCAATCTCATGCAATTGTTTTTGGTATGGCCTTTATTTTATGGAATTCACAAAGTTGATTCTCATTATACCAAGGAGGTTTGAGATGATCTGGTTCTTGGTAATTCTTAAATGTAGGTGTTTTGATTAGTTTTTCATCTATCAACTTTTTCATTATGTCCTCAAGTGGTTCCCCCAAAGTGGTGTACTTTCTCTTGGGATAACTCTTGCATTGGGGTGGTCCTCTTTGCTCATTGAGAATATTGATTATTGGATTTTTGTTGCGTGGTTGGTATGTTGTGTGATGAGTGTTTTGGTGTTGTGTTTGGATTTGCGGTGTGGGCGTATTTTGGCGAGGAGCACTAATGACCACCTTGGCATCGATGACACCATCATTACTAATGTTTTTGTCCCTTCCCACGTGCAAGGTTTATCATTTTAATTGGATGGTGGGCAGTTGTGTTGTTGTTTGTGGTATGATGTTGATTCCACGGGCTGAGTCACAAGGGCTCTTTCAATGTTGAGCACCTTGTGGATCAATTGATCATATGTGGTGATGCCCTAAACCTTGAGATGGAATGCCAAATGACCTTCAAGGTTGGCTATGATGTTGCAAACTTGTTTTTCTTCTAGCATGGTCCACTTGCTCCGATTGGCCTTGGATCACCATCATTGTAGGAATGAAGCGAAAGATTCACCCTTTCCTTGTTTCAGAGCTGAGAGTTCTTCTAGAGTAACATCCATTGCTATGTTGCATGCATAGTTCTTAATGAATGCATCTATAATTTCTTGAAATGTTCTAATGCTTGAAGTTAGGTGAGAAAACCATTCCATAGCGTGGCCTACCAAGCTTCTAGGAAATAGCCACATTAGATAAGTATCGTCATATGCAACTTCCATATAATGAACCTGGACTTCCCTGATGTGATCTTCAGGGTTTCCCATCCCTTGATATTTGTCAAATTTGGGGATCTCAAATCCCTTGGGGAATGGTTTCATCTCTAGGCTCCTATCAAATGGATAGGGACGCAAGTTGCTTGGTGTTTTTGTTGTTTTCCCTGATTGAAGATCAAGCACTTGTTGCGAGAGCAACCTGAGATGTGTCGTCACATCATTTTTGGGGTCAAGGGGTGGGATGAAAGTGTTTTGGAGTATTTCAATCGTAGGTTGGATGGGTGGGTTGCTCGATGTGTTATTTGATGGTATTTGTATGTTCTGTCAAGTGTGGTAGGCTTCCACCTACTTTTGAATGAACAATGCTTGTTGTTGATCTTGTTGTTGTTGTGCTAATATTTGTGCTTGTTGTTGCGCTTGTTGCTTTTCCAACAACACTTGTTGTTGTGCTTGTTGTTATTCCAACAATGCTTGTTGTTGTGCTTGTTGTTATTCCAACAACGCTTGTTGTTGGGCTACCAATTCTATTGCTTCTTGTTGTTCTTGATATTGCTTTATTTCTTGCTAATATGCTTGCAATTGCACTACTTGTCTTTGTGCAAGGAGTTGTGCTTGATATTGGGCTTGTTGTGCCTGATATTGAGCTTGCGCTTGAGCTTGTGCTTGTGTGGCTTGTTCTTGCAGTGCTTGTTGTTGCAATAGGAGTTGTGCTTGAGCTTCCTTTTGTTCTTGCAATGCTTGTGTGGCTTCTTCTTGTTGTTGTTGCAATAAAGCTTGGGCTTGTGCAGTTTGTTACACTTGTAATGCAGCTTGTGCAGCTTGAGTAGATTGTTGAGTAGCTAGTTGTACGTCCTATTGTTTCTGAACTTGTTGGTATCCTCTTTGGAAAGCAGCTTGCAATGCTACATTGTATTGGCTTGATGTGGTGGAAGTTGGTGGTGGTGGGGGTGGAGGTGGATTCAGAATGGCATTTGTGGTAGTGGTGAGCAATGATGTCATGTTGATTATTTGATTGGTGGATGGTGTGGTGGTTTGAGTGATAAGTGGCGCCATTGATGTGATTGGCCCTTGAGACACCATGCTTTGCGATGTTAGGGGGGTACTTAATGATGTTGCAATTCCTTGTGTATTTTTCATCTGTTGTTGTGATATCGACGACAAGTTTTGAGCATTTGGCATAATGCTTTGATTGATGTTTGGGATGTTGTTTTGATTGATATATGGACAAGGGGGAAGCCCTAAGCCAAGAAGTGGCATGGATGATAATGGAAATGGTGGGAGGGGTGGAAATATAATGGGTGTAAGTTGTTGTGAAAATGTTGTGGTGCCAAAAATAACCCCAGGTCCGAACATATCTCCTTCCTCTTGTGAATTTGTGAGGAGAGGTGTTTGAGGTGTTGCGTGAAAAAATGATGATGATGGATCATGATGGAATGTGAGAGGAACATTTTTGTTTAATCGATTTTGAGGTATGTTTTGTTCCAATGTGGTTTTTGTGTCCAAGTTTTGATAATTAACAAGGGGGTGTGTTTTGATAGCATTGGAAAATGCATTTCCCTTATTAGCATTAGGTTGGGTTGGAGCCACAAATGTCGTGATTTGCAGAATGTTTTGCATGATGTTTTGGGATGGTGGTGTAGATGAAATGGGAATGGTGGATGAGATTGGAGGAAAAGATGTCTCCACTATAGTACTCACATCAAAATCCAAAGTTAACTTGGCCCCTTGTTTTGCTATCTCAAGCATGTATAACAAAGGGTTAAGCCTCATCATGATGTTGATGATTTTATGGTTCTTTGGATTTTGGAGCATTTCATTCATTTCTTCGTGAAACATTCCAAAGGTAAGGTCCTCTCCTTGGTTTTCTTCTTGTGGATTTTGCGATGATGAGATTGCCAAAGGATTACTTGATTCAGTGGGATTCATTTCTACGTTTGTTTGGCTAAGATCACTTGAAGCGATTTTTTCTTTGTTGGCTTCCATACTCTTCTTGTATTGAGATCTAGTTAGAACCATAAAATGAGGATCAATTTTCAAGAATAGGAGAGATGAACCTCTTGATTCTTTTGAATTGATCTTTATTTTATGTCCCTAAGTAGAAATTTTTAGGATATCTTAAGGATCAAGAGATGATATGGTGATGATGTAAGGGATGGATTATGTGGATGTTATGATCTTTTGGTTAATCTTGATGCAAGATACTAGGCTTTTAAGACTTTTGGATATGTTTCGTATTTTTTATTTTGATTTTCCTTTTGAGTTTGTCCTTGATCTTGATTGGTTTTTATTGTTTTTATTTTGAACAAAAAGACCCTAAGATGTTGGATGATGATCTAAGGGATAATTTTTTTCAAGGGATGATGATTTGAATATGTGTAGGGAGAAGGATGCATCTACCCACACCTATTCAAGCAAGATGATAATTTAGCTATGCATATGAAGAAGGATGCATCTATGTATACCAAGCTAAACAAGATGATTTTTGATGACTTTGAATAAGCATATGCAAAAGGACGCATCTACATATACCTAGCCAAATGTGATTTTGACAAAGTTTTCAAGGATTTAGTCTCAAGGATTTGATGATGTTTGATTTTGCGAAAGGGCCTAGCACTTGGGGATGATTTCAAGATTTTCCAAAAGGTGATGGTGAGATGATGTTTGTTCTGATGTTTTGAAGGATGGATGAAAGGGTTTTGATCTACTTTTGATCCTAAGATGAACCTAAAAAAGACACTTTGTTTTCCTAGACCTAGGTATTGAAGAACATGCAAATGCTTCCTATAGACCTTTGCGACCAAAGAATGATTTAATTTACACACACATTTTTTGGATTTTGAACCAATGATCTTTGCTTTGGATTTTGGATCTTTTTGAGAAATCGTGAGTCTTCAACACACATGAAGGTTCATTTTTCTTAGCTTTGCTTAATAGCTTTATTTTACCAAAAAAACTTTCTTTGATTAAATTTTCAAACTAAGATATCCAATGTCTTAATTTTTCAAACCCCACAAAGTATGTTATATGGAAATTCGATGAACTCAAGGAAAGGGTTTCCCTATAGTTTACTTAAGGAGACAAATCGAGATATAATCAAATGTTTAGAAACCTCTAAGGATGTGAATCCCAAGGAGACGCAATAACATATGGATTGAGTCAATTGTATTTGTCTCGAAAAGGGTTTGAAATTTGTATGATGTTAAGTGTTTGTTTTTGAGATATTTTCAATCAAGCAATTCATTTTGTAACCCAAGAATAAGTACAATCCTATAGATGTGTAAGAAAATATTTGTTGGATTCCCACTTGGACAAGTCTAGCTATGCTTATCTCTAGCAAATGGTTAGATGCTTGACCCCACTGGCTCCCTCCACGACACTCACTTATACGGGGCAGCCAAGCATCAACACCCATGAAACTCCCATGGCATGTTTTCCATTTCTACTAGAAGACCGTAAAAGTGTGGGGCAGCTTCAGAATGACCGTTCTTGCACCAACAAATAGATTAAAGGATTTTGGAAAATTATAGCACATGGGTTTTAATAAGGACTTTCCATTCGTGGAGATTGACCCATACAACAAGAGTCCCCTTTCTGATCCATCTTGTCAAAATCAACCGCGTGATATTGGCATTTCTTCCAATATCCACATTTATATCCTAGTTGGAAATACTCTTGGCTTTAGAGTGTTACCAGTTGAGTCATTCCCTTGGGTGAGTTACTTTTTCCCCAAGGCAGGACCTCTAGGATAAACAAAAGTGAATGAAGAACAATATTTGTAACTCGATCAATCTTTGTTGGAAACAAGGAGAGAATATAAGCAACAATGTCCCCACTCACACTTCCACAAGATTTTGTTCAATTTTAAACCCAAATCGAAGTGTGGAGGTGATTGCTTTGTATTAACCTAAAATCATGAAAAAGGCCTTTTGATTCTCAAGATCACTATAAAGCACGAGAGAAGCGCATACGTCCATTTTCAATGAGGTTAGTTCAAGCCTTCAAAAAAACAAAATTGCACTTGTTATTTTTAAATCCCCAAAGCAAAATGTGAGTTCTTTTTAAGCACCAAAAGACAAGTGAAAAACATTTGTTCATTTTTTATCCAAAGAAACAAAATCTAGTATGTTGTAGTCCTAATGTTCATTTTAGCCTTTGCAAGAAGAAATGGAAAGATTCTTTTTAAGCCCAAACGAAAATTAGTTTCCTAAGGAAGAAAAAGATAATAATTTCTTAACAAAGTGTTAAGAAAACACTAAATTTTTTTAAAATACTTTGATTTGGTGAAACATACTCATGCTTCTCCTTCCTTCGATTTCAATTTCCAACCTACAAGGAAGAAAAACCAGTCAAATTCTAGAAAAAAATAGAGAGAAAAAAGTAGAAAACAGAGAAAAAATTAATCATCAATGAAATAACACATGCTGAAAATTAAATTTCCCCTTTCACTCCCTTCCAGCATCGCAACTGGGTGAGTTTTAATTGGTTTTGAGCAAGTGCAGTTGCAAAAAGTTTGACTGAGCAACTTTGACATATAATATCTTGCACCTCGTGATCTATTTTTTCAATCCATTTGTTGTACTACATTCTTGGATCAAATTTCTACATGCCTGTGCATTTTCATAGCTCCAAGAGGTCATTTGACTAGTTTCATAGGGTGATTCCTGAGACCACTAGACTAGTTTTAACCATTGTGTAGATGTGCTAGAAAGCAGTTTTAAATGACAAACCACTTCATCTTTTCATTTCTAAGACATTCAAAAGCAGCCTTGGATCAGTTTAGGATGAAATTTGTTTCAAAACAAAAAAAAATAGCTGGGCCCAGATGGTTACTCGGCATGCTTTATATAATTATGAAGTTTAAAGTTGAGGTTATACCTCATAGACCTCTGGGGAACAAAAATGAGCAACCAAGAAGAATGCTTGTTTTGAAATCAATATCTTAAGTGAGTTCTAGTTTGATGTTTACAATTAGGAACTTGCATTTGAGACATGACAGATTGAGTCCCAAGTCTCTTATCAACAATGTGAAAAGTAGTCAAATGATTATGAAGGGATGTCTTCATCATATGATAAACATCCAAAATAAAGAATCGGTTCATGGAATTCTTTGTTTCTGAGGGCCAAGACAACAATTGGTGTAGAAAGAAAATTTGATAGAAGGTGGTGTTTCACTTCAGCTACCATGGGGTAAAGTCACAACATTAATACTTAATCTTGATATGTTGCTTCAACAGTTGCAGGACATTGAAAGAGAAGTTTTTTATACGTGTTGATATTATTCAAGTTTGTTGACTATGGGGAAGAATTAACATATGAAAAATGTTAGTGTGCAAATCCCAACCTTGGTACCTGCAAAACAACAAGAATAAACAAGTTAGACAAGAGATTGCAAGCCAAAACAATGATTCCCTATGAAATCCATTTACAAACTCAAAATAGGAAACAAAACTATGAAGAACTCAATAAAAACAATAAAATAGATAAAACAATAAAATAGATAGAATCCTAATTCAAATATGCAAACTCATGATCCCATGGGGCAATTGGTGCCAATTTGATGTGAAAATTGGCCCTTTTCCCAATTCCTAAGATGCAAAATTGATGTATTGATGAAATTGATCCACTTTGTTGATGAAAGATGAGAGCTCCAAGCCAAAATCTGCAAAAACCTAGCTAAGAACTCAATGGAAATGGATGAAATTTGAGTGATATTTGAGCATGGTAACTTTGCATAAATTGTGGATGGATAAAATGAAGGATGAGCTCTTTATTTATAGAATTCCAAGATGGATGAATGTCCAAATTTGAGCAATGTGGGACTTAACATTCATCCAATGGCAAGATGCCACTTGTCAAGCTATGAATGGATGGAGGATGTGCAAAATTTGGGGTTTGTGCCAATAAATGCATAATTTTGAATTTCAAATTCGTTGAAATGACATGTAAGAGGGAAGGGAAAATGCAATAAATGTCACTTGGCTCAAGGAAAAGGACATGTAAGATGAATTTATTGCCTTGTTGGATGTACATGTTAACTTGGAATTTTTGAATTCAAATTGAGATAATATTCCAAAAGATGTCTTGTGAGGAAAATAGAGATTTAATAAATGAATTAAATCTATTTTCATGTGCAACTTGCATTATCTAGAGGATGGGACATGAGATGAGATTAAATTAATTAAAGGTTAATTAATTTAATGAGAGAGATAAGATGATGTGACCTATTTGACTCAAATTTATGGATTTATTTAAATCAAATAAGAGAGGAATATGATAAGAGGCTAATTAAATAAGGATTTTGATTTATTTAATTAAAAGACATGGTGTTAGAATAAATCAAATAAGGTTTTAATTTATTTAATTTAATGTATAGACTTTAGAGATTTAATCAAATAAACTGATTATTTAATTAAATAGGGATAATTAGATCAGATGGATTAATTTAATTAACATAAGGGATTGACTTAATTAGATAAAATGATTTATTCAATTAAGAGAGGAATATTGATGAATTTAATCAGATAAGGAGATTTGATTAAATGGTTAGACCAAGGGATGATTCAGGAAGAAACAGTGTTAGTAGTCGAGATCAGATGTACAATGTCAATCAGTATATTTTACGTGTCTACAGTTAGAAAGGTCTTAAAAGCATTGTATCTTAGCAATGCAATGGTTGCAAGCATGAAATATGTAGAAGCATGTGTAGGTGGTCAAGTATTTTATAGAGTGCCCAAAATGAAATCCAACTAAGCATGGAATCAATTGGAGCAAAATCCATGACTCAGCTTGGAGACAGAGAAAAATGAATAGCATAAATCAAAAGAAACATTTATAGCTACACCAAGCTCAAATTGTTCTGAACAATGAAAATGGAACTCAAATTTCTATTCTATCTCAAGATAACTTGCACACTAATATCAAGGCATTTCCATCCTTTGTTGGTGTCATGGTTTCCATAGGAAATTTGAAAGTAAGTTGTAACAATTTTGACTACACCCATCCATACTATTTGGATTTGTGATATGCACAACCTTGGTGGCTCTTCATTTGTTGAGCTTGAATTTCTCTCCTTTAATCCTAAAGCTAAAGATTGTCAAGGATATGAATACAATATCATTGGAAAGCTATCAGAAGTTCAGATTGTATATTTGAATTGCTTTGTACAAGAGCTTGTAAGCTACTTTGTGGGTCTCACATCAAAGGAAAAAAATAGCAATGTCAAATTAAAGAACAAAGTTACAAACTATGAAAAATCATTTAATAAATCATAAATCCACAAGCAAATACAATAAGGACACACTGGGAGACAAAGACATTTTGCATAGGTAGTGAAAATGTTTTAGAATTGTTTGGGGTCTTCCTTTGGCACCAAACCCTAATTTTGAAACTTTGATTTAAATGTATTAAGAAGAAGATGACGGCTCAAAGAACACAAAAGAAACATTAAAGCTGCACAACAAAGAAGCTTGGAACTCGTAGGTTGTATGGTTGAGTGTGGCGCAACACCTAGGGAACATCTTGCTACTATGGCGTTGCAGGGCATGGACATCCAATAAAGCATTGAGTTTTTACATAGTGAAGGGAGGCATCTAGTGAGTAGGGTGACATCATAGACAAGGAATGCAAGCTTGTCTAACAAATTCTCCAAATAAATGTGGTTTCATCGAATGCCATAGACAAACATATGTAGAAGACTGATTTGATGAAATGGCTTCAGGAAATTCTTAAGAAGATGGAATGGAAAGAACCCACGTTTGTAGTAAGGATGTACCAAAATCATTTGAGGAGCTCTTTTTTGGCACCAAAGCCTGATTTCTATTTGGATTGAGCATGAATTCATTGTGATGCAGAAATGGGAATGATAGTGCTGCAAATGGATCTTTCCATCATGCTTACTAAAGGGGGGTCATTGTTGTGCACAAAGGTAACCATTCTACTTGTAGAGAGGGGTTCAACTTTGTTGAAGCCTTGTGATGCTACCACCATGATCAAACAGAAGGAGCGCATCAACGATTTGAGGAGAAAAGTAGATATAGGGAAAATAGGGGAGAAAAGAAATCAATGGTTATGAGAAAATGGGAGATGATGTAACCAAATCCTGACCCTACCTCATTGGCTTGCAAGTTTAAGTTGCATGCTTGTTAATTTCTACATGGTTTGCGATATTAGTCCACATGGCAAGTGGGCTTGATGAAATTTTAAAATCCCATTGGTTTGTTTTTGAAGGATTTCTTTTCTTTTTTAAAGCCAAAAAATTTAGAAAATTAAATGTTGCTCGATAAATTTATAGTGAAAACCTTTGCCAAATATCAATAAATGTGCATGGGGCACTAAGGAGAGCAGGTTTGGTGGGCCTAGAGTTTTCTTTCTAAAAATGCAAATGGAATGTGGTGAGTAAAAAATAATGCCCAATTGAATTTTGTTTTAAACAGTGAACAAGGCATGGGTAAGATAAATATTTGCCCATATAGTGATCTTTTAAAAATTCTGCCATTTTAAATGGTGAGTGAAGGTATAAAAAGTGAATATAAAGTATGGGTAAACTATTTTACCCAAATAAAGTTTAAATGCCTACATCTTTTAAAATGATAAGCTTTTCTTGTTGGGCTTGAAAATAAAATTGGAGGTGCTAGGAAAGTATTAAAGGTGGGCCCACAAGAATTAAATGCCCAATGTTCAACATTTGAAACCTTTCATTTTTTTTCTAAGAGGCAGAACATTTCAAAATTAAAATGTTGCCCGTTGAGATGATGGGGTCTTTCCATTTTTTATACGTTGGATTTTAAATCTAAAGTGAAAGTAAAAAGCACGGGAAATATTTTATTGCCCGATGAAGGATTAAGGGGTTTCATTTTAAAAAGGAAAATATTTCAAATGTGCAGTATTATATTGTGCATGAGTAATAATTATATTTTGCTAAGAATTAAAAGAAATATACAAGAATAGGTGAAATATTTTACTTGCCCCGCGGCACAAACAAGTGGCACATGAAAACTAATTTGTAGTAAGATGAAAATCAAAGTTAAATGCTTCTACTATGAAGTAGAACATTTTATTTGCTGGTGGTAAAATTATAAAGTGCAGCTACAACAAAATAGGGGTAGAAATAAAAGGCCTTCATGAGGAGCAAAATATTCTCACACTGCAGGGTAAATTGGTGCTGATTTTCATGGACAAGGGAATTTTTTTGTTGAAGAAACAAAGAGTGAATGAAGGAAAAATGAAGATGAAAATTTTGTTATTGCAAAGGAAGAGAGAAGAGAGAGGATTTTCATTTCTTGTTGTTGATTAATGGAGAAGGAAGCTGCCAAGTGTCTTTTATAGATTAACTTTAGGGATTCTTTTGTTTCTTCTTATTTTGATTCTCTTCTCATTGTAAGGGGTTTTTAATTTTTGTATGGGTTGGGTAGATAGAGAAATGTTGAGTCTGAGTCATGAATTGAGTTTGTAAGCTATAATTTTTTATTTCATGAGTAAATATCAATTAGTTTGTGCAAGAAAAGCATGAATGTCATTAAATTGTCTCTAGATTTGTACACGTTTGATCATATGAATTTAGTAATACAAAGTATGCTTGAATTTTTCATCTCAATTTCCCTAAGATTGTGTTATTTGTTCATGGTTCTATTTCAAGGAAGTGGTTAACTTACTTTGAGCAGATAATTGTGATTTCAAGTGTGCAGGGTGGATCTATAAGAAGAATTTGATTGACAACAAGAGTGGATCTATTGGTGTAATGTATTAGCAATTTGAATCCACTAGTTGAAGTTTATTTGTTCATGAATTCTTTTTATGATCATACATTTGACTCCATTGCCTAGAATTAGGCACTAATTCGTCATTCAGCTTGATGCATTCGCAAAATAAATTTAAATTCAAAATAATTTTAATTTATATTGTTGGGTTTAGGTTTGGCATAGGATTTTGCTTCCCAATTGTTGAGTGAGTGTTGAGATACCAAGCATACAACCAAATTTCAAGTTGTCAATGCTTTCCTTGGTATATTTTCATTAGGAATTATCTACTATAAAAAGCAATGTCTATGCATAATTGAATTGAGTCTTTAGGAATTGTAAAGGGAGACCCGCCTTGGTCTTGTAGAGCCAGAAGCGTAGGAAATTTTAGTCTTTGACCGAATCTTGTCAGTTGGCCAAATACCTCTTTGAGTGTAAGCATAATAAATTCACTATTATTTAGAACTCACTAGACTAGTCGATTTGGAATACCAACAATACCAGAGTAGAAAGGATGAAGTATGACTTCAAGGGAATCTAGTCTGAGTCCAACATCATTTCAAAAAGATTGGTGATACAAACATGGAGCATATGGATTATGATGAATTCAAGCAGAGAATTTTTGGGGATGATACCTCTCAACTGGCCAAAATAATCACTCGTATAGGATTGGCCAAAGAAATAGGGTTTCCACTTACCTTGCAATATCTAGAGCTAGTATTAGAATGTCTCAAGCATTATGATTCAAACAAGAGAGTAATTGATGTAGGAGCATCTAGTGGTGTAAGGGAAATCTTGCATCACCCAAAAAAAAAACATGCATTGCATTTATATTTCCATTGGTTAGCTTTTTGTAGATGTCTTTGCATTTCTGGATACCCCTTTAGCTATTTAATATTCAAAGCCAAATTTGAGGCACTTAAGAGGCTCCGGATGGGCCCGAAAAATTTGCAAAGATCCCAAAGTAGTTGACCATAGGCCCTACTTTGCAACATCATATTTTTGAGAGCTTTCTGAAAAGGTATTATCATTGAAAATATGACAGTTGGATTAAAGTTATGGCTGTCAAAAGTTGGTGCATTTTTAGAAATATGCTAATTTTTTAATGTGAATTTAAATTTAAATTTCAAACTATAATTTTTGGCACCAAACCGCCAAAACTCATAACTCGAATATTGTTTTTGGCTCCAAACCGAAAAGGGGCTATTTATGGGCTAGTTTCTAATTTTTGGATAGCTTTTTAGGGAAAAGAGTTTGCATGCTATGAAAGGGGGTCTTTTGTAATTTCTCTAATTTATGTAATTTGCATGTATTGCAAAGATTGAGGATTTGTGATCCTCTGCATGTAATAAGTTCCATTCTAAATAATAATAAAATTTCTCTGGTTGTTGGCATCATTTTTTGTGTCTAGGGTTTTCTCCCTCGTTAGGTGGTATCAGAGCGGGTTTTCTTGAGCATGTGGACAGATCGCTAATCGTGAGGCAGTTTGCACCAGGACCATGGTTTTGGGTTCAAGACATTCTAGATTCCTCCAAGAGTGATTCCTAGTAGGCGTGATGGTGCTAGAGGTGGCAAAGGTGGTAGAAATATTGGTGGAAGAAACCCGGGAAGGACAGGAGAAAGCGAGGATGAAGAAAAGGTGGAAGATTCAGACATAGAAAAGGAAGAAGAAGCAATTGATCAAGATTAGATGTGGCTGATAAGGGCCATTTTGAAGATTGGGAAAAGACCCAGAATAGAAGTCCCTAGTTATTTTGGAAGTTTGAACTCGGAAGAGTTGATCAACTAGATCAACAAGTTAGAAGAGTATTTTGAGTATGAAGAAGTAGAGGACCCAGATCAGGTTAAGTTTGCAAAAACAAAGCTGAAGGGCCATGCCAATATTTGGTGGAAAGAGGTCTAGTTGGAGAGAACTCAAAGAGGGAAAGGAAAGATCAATAGTTGGGATCGCATGGTGGAGAAACTGAAGAAGCAGTTCATACTAGTGGACTATGAGCTAGATCTGCTGAAGAAATTGCAAGGGTTGAAGCAAGGAAGTAGATCTGTGAAAGAATACACAGAATATTTTCACAAGATGATCATCAGAACGAGCCATGCAGAGGCCAACAAGGAGAAGGTAGCCCGTTATCTTAATGGGTTATGACCAAGCATTCAAGAGGAGCTAAGCCTGGTTAGAATGACCACCGTTGAGGATGTGTACCAGTTTTCTCTAAAAGTTGAGAAGTTGAACAAAAGATTTGACATCAAGCAAAAAGCACAAGGAGGTCAAAGTAGAAGGGGTAGTGGAAGATCTTCTGGGAGCAAAAATGAGGATGAAAGGAAAAATGAAGATGTGGGTACTAGTCGAAGCCAGAAGAATGATAACTTCTACTACCCTCATGATCAAAATAGTGGTGATCATAGAGGTAGAGGACGAGCAAGATCTAGGCCAGGACCCGGAAGAGGTGGTTTTAGAGGAACTTGTTTTGATTGTGATGAAGAAAAGCATCGAGCCTATGAATGTCCACAACACCAAGGAAGGACAAACATAAGGCTAGAAGGTTGTGGAAGGGTTGCACATGCAAATGAGGAGGCTCAATCTGAACATTTAGATGATGCGGAAAGGGGAGAAGCCCTAGTGGTTAGAAAAGCCCTGGTGATTGAAGAGAAGGAACCAGAATAGAGGAAGAATCTATTTTGCACAAGGTGCAATTGTGAAGAAAAATGTTGTGATTTCATTATTGATAGTGGGAGCACCGATAATCTGGTGTCAAAAGAGATGGTTACGAAGTTGAAGCTGAAAAGGGAAAGGCATCCACATCCATATCAGATTGCCTAGTTGCAGAAGGACCACAAATTTTTGGTCAATGAGCAGTGCCTGGTGAAGTTCAAGATTGGAAGCTATTGTGATGAGGTACTCTGTGATATCGTCCCCATGGATGCATGTCACATGTTGTTGGGGAGGTCGTAGTTGTTTAATAGGCGAGTTGTACATGATGGCCATGCAAACACTTATTCCCTGATGAAGGATGGAATCCACCATAAGTTGAAACCCCTAAAGAAGGACGAAGAAAAGGTATGCAATTGTGCTAGAATTTGTTTTGTTGATGGAAGGAAATTTTTAGAAGGCATGAAGCATGAGCATATGTGTTATGCACTGATTCCTAGAATGGATAAGGAAGATAGTGAGAAGGTGCCAGTAGAAGTTTATGAACTATTGGATGAGTTTTAGGAGATTATTTTTGATAACATACCTGAGGGTTTACCATGAGTAAGGAAGATCAGTCATTAGATTGAATTGATCCCTAGAGCTAGTTATCCAAATAAGGAAGCTCACAGAATGACTCCTACAGAAAATGAGGAGTTGAATAGACAAGTTCAGGAATTGTTGAGAAAGGGTTTCATTCGAGAGAGCCTAAGCCCATGTTCAATACCTACAGTTCTAGCACTGAAGAAGGATGGGGAGTGGAGGATGTGTATAGACTCTCGAGCCATAAATAAGATAACAATCAAGTACAAATTTCCCCTGCCAAGGATGGATGACCTGATGGACTATTTGAGTGGAGCACAGTACTTCATGAAGATTGATCTGAAGAGCAGATATCACCATATCTGGATTCGAGATGGTGATGAATGGAAGACTTCCTTCAAGACCAAGGAGGGCCTGTACGAGTGGTTAGTCATGCCCTTTGGGCTAACCAATGCACCGAGCACATTCATGCGGCTCATGAATGAGGTATTGAAAGAGTTTCTAGGGAATTCTTTTATTGTGTACTTAGATGATATTTTAATATTCAGTAAGTCCCTGGGGGAGCATTTGATGCATATTCGTAGAGTCTTTAAAAAGTTGAGAGAAGAGAAATTTTTGATTAATCTAAAGAAGTGTACTTTTGTGAAGAAGGAGTTAGTGTACTTGGGGTTTGTTGTCTCAACAGAAGATCTCAAGATGGACCCAGAGAAGGTGAAGGCTATTCTAGAATGGCCTACCCCAAGAACTACTACTAAGGTGAGATCTTTCCATGGTTTGGCTAGCTTTTATAGAAATTTCATTAGAAACTTCAGTAATATTTGTGCACCCCTAACTGGGGTAAAAAAAAACGAGGACAGAAGAGTCCGGCGAGCACGGACAAATTAGTCTGGAGGGACTATTAGCCCACTGGCTGCAAATGCCTAAGTAGGAGGCAAACATTGTTGAAAGAGATGCAGATTGAAGTGGTTGGGTTCAATGAACTAAGGACATTGTACCCTAAAGATCATGATTTTCACAGAGGCTTGGCGCTTGCAAGAGCCTTATAGCTGATTGTGACGAAGTGGATGGATTTCAATCCAGGATGGTATGTTGTTTAAGCCGCACTGTATTCGAGGGAGCCCCATGAGAGAGAACCTATAAAGGAGAAGATATGGAGGAATGGCAGGACATTTTGTCGGGATAAGACCATTGCCATTATCAATATTATTATTGGCTTCAGTTATCACAAGATGTGAAGAAGTTTGTGCAGAGTTGTAGGGTATGTCAGATGGCTAAAGGAGTGAGCCAGAATACTGGGTTGTATCAGCCCTTACCTGTACCAGAGAGGCCGTGGGAGGATATAAGTATGGACTTTGTTCTTGGTTTGCCAAGGACACAAAGAGGGAATGATTCAATATTTGTGGTAGTTGACAGGTTTTCAAAGATGGCACATTTCATCCCATTCCAGAAGACCCATGATGCAGTCCACATTGCTGACTTGTTCTTCAGAGAGGTGGTGAGGCTACATGGCTTGCCAAAGAGCATAGTCTTAGATTGTGACACAAAATTTGTTGGGTACTTTTGGAGGACCTTGTGGAAGAAGTTGAAAATAGAGTTGAAGTTTAATTCTACACAACATCCACAAACTGATGGGCAGACTGAGGTTGTGAATAGAAGTTTGGGTAACCTACTGAGATGCTTGGTAGGAGATAAGCCCAAGGGATGGGACTTGATCTTGCCTCAAGAATAATTTTCTTACAACAATTTTGTCAACAAAAGCACTGGTAGAATACCATTCCAGATTGTGTATGGAGGCAATCCCAGGACCAATCTAGAATTGAGAAAGATGGACCAAGAGAAGAAGACAAGTGTTGAAGTCGAAGACTTTGCAGAGCACATCAAGAATATACATGAGAAGGTAAGAGAACATATTAACAAGATGAATATGCAGTATAAGGCTAAGGTAGATCAAAAGAGGAGGTATAAGGAGTTTCATATTGGTGATGAAGTGATGGTCCACTTGAGGAAGAAAAGGTTTCCAGTGGGAACCTATAACAAATTGAAGATGAAGAAGTTCGGTTCCTATAAAATTTTGAAGAGGCATGATTCAGGGAACACATATGAGGTAGAGTTGCCGGATGGAGTCAACATTTCCCTTGTGTTCAACATTGCAGATTTAATAGAGTATCATGAAGGTGGCACAAAGAATGGTCTAGCAATAGAACAGTGTAAGATTTCCACACCTACTTCAAGGAAAGAGGAGATTGAAGCAATCTTAGATGATCGTGTGGGAAGGAGTACTAAAAAGAGATAGTATGAAGAATATCTAGTGAAGTGGAGAGGAAGGCCTGTGGAAGATTCATCCTGGCTGTCTAAGGTAGAGGTTGACTGTTTGGGTTTTCCTCAACCATCTGAGACATGACGGGGTCACTTCTCAAATCACCCTGGGTGTCTAATGCAAGAGCATCCAGTGGTGTAAGGGCAATCTTGCATCACCCAAAAAAAACATGCATTGCATTTATATTTCCTTTGGTTAGCTCTTTGTAGATGTCTTTGCATTTCTGGATACCCCTTTAGCTATTTAATATTCGAAGCCAAATTTGAGGCCCTTAGAGGCTCTAGATGGGCCTGAAAATTTGCAAAAATCTTGAAGTAGTTGGATGTAGGCCCTACTTTATTCAACATCATTTTTTTGAGAGCTTTCCGAAAAGGTATTATCATTGAAAATTTGACAATTGGATTAAAAGTTATGGCTATCGGAAGTTGGTGCATTTTTAGAAATGTGCTAATTTTTTAATGTGAATTTAAATTTGAATTTCAAACTATAATTTTTGGCACCAAACCACCAAAACTCATAACTCGAATGTTGTTTTTGGCTCCAAACCAAAAAGGGGTTATTTATGGGCTAGTTTTTTAATTTTTGGGTAGCTTTTTGGGGAAAAGAGTTTGCATGCTTTGAAAGGGGCTCTTGTAATTTCTGTAATTTATGTAATTTGCATGTATTGTAGAGCTTGAGGATTTGTGATCCTCTGCATGTAAGAAGTTCCATTCTAAATAATAATAAAATTTCTTTGGTTGTTGGCATCATTTTATGTGTCTAGGGTTTGCTCCCTCGTCAGTAATTGTGGGACCTCAGGGAAGAATCATGGCTAATTTGACTGAGGAGTTTATTGTAGGGACCTTTAACATTTGGTCACATTAGAAGCTAGTGATGATTAACATCAAGGATGATAAGGACTTTTATGCAAAATATCCTGATAAGTAATTACTAATGATGAACAATAATTGGATTGAAAAACCAAAATCACAGTACTCAAAGTTGCCTAAATAGTTGCATAGTTTAGTGATTTCAAATTGGAGTATAAAGACATGATAACTTTTATAGGAAAGGTAATGGGGTTGGAGGATTCCTTCATATTTAGGAGTTGGATGTTCTACATCATTTATCAAATTGTGAAAGGGACACATTACGATTAGGTAGGCATTATCAGTGACAATTTAGATGAGAAATTAAGGAGTGCATAGGATACCAAGAAGTTCACCATGACCTCCGATTTGGTGTATATACTTGCTAGAAAGAATAAATATAAGGGGTTGAGTTGTAGAGGAGCCCTTCTCCAAGATAGGATATATGACATTTTCCATCAGCTTTGAACAATTCAACACAACAAATTATAGGAGAGTAAATGATGCTTTTTTCATGTACATTGCAAGGCTATTGCAAGCTACATTGCATGTAAGAATTTTAGTTGAGGCCATGAAGTTGATAAGGAAATATGGCCAATAGTTTATCTAGTTCCAAAATTTGTCTTATATTAGAATACAAAGATCACTAGCAGTGCCGCTGAGGTTATACGAATACCCAACAAACAAGCTCATCCTGCTGGAGGTGACTAGGCAGCTAGTAGCATTTGATGTAGTGATAAAGGATATGCATAACCCAAGACTTGGGGTTGAATTCCCATTAAGGATTGAAGTATTGGAAGTCTACCCCTCTATCCAAAGTTCTCATTACTCAGAGAAGGAGATGGTGCAATTCAATTTATACTCACATACAAATAGGGACAACTTTGACCCCTATGGTGTTGCTCAGAAATAGGAAAACAGGGAACACTAACATAAAATTCATATAGAGGATTACTGGGATAACTATAGGGATGAATTTGAGTTGACTAGAAGAAAGTGATCAAGGTTATCCTTGAGAATGATCATACTACATAGAATTTCCCACATCCTAGACCAACTAGATAATGATGAAGATCCCTTGCAACACCATGATTATGAGAAATACAAGGATAAGCCTCTCCTCCTACCAACTGGTTTGAGTAATAGTTTGTTGACCTGAATGTGATTAATGCTCCTATTTGAGATATTCCAAGTTATGGGTGAAGCATAATATCCTGGAGTTGGAAGAAAATGGCATCAAATTCACCTATGACTTGATGGGATGCTTTGAGTCTCATTTAGAAGAGGAGGAAGAAATAGCTGAATATGATATAGCAAACCTCCCTTTAGAGGAGGAAGGAGATAAATCATAATTTATTATCAAACTATGAACAAGAATCCAAGAAAATGGCAAAGAGAATAGGATGCCTATGGAAAAAGAAAGGAATCCTTCAAAGGAGATTGTTGAAGAAGGCACTAAAGAGGCTCAACCCTCTAAAAATAGAAAAATAATTATTGAGGGTCAGAAGTTGGCCAAATCCAAATGATCCCAGGTCACTGAAGAGGACACCACTCAATCTAAGGTGGTATAAATTGAAATTTCTAGAGAAAAACAAAAAGCATATGTCAAGAGAAGTTCTCCTAAACACAAGGCCACTCTAGTAGAAAATGTGAATAAAGAGCAAGAGGTGACCATTGAGGAGGCACCTAATGATGATCTTATAGAAAATATGGAGAAAGAAACTACAAAAAATATTTCTCCTATCACAACCTCGATTCACGATGTGCAAGTCAATGAGGAAGGTAATGTATATAGTATTCCTAATCAACCACATGAAGAAGGAATCCAGAAGAAGAGATACCAGATGAAGAGGTTCCTACACCAAAGGGAGGGAAACTAAGTGAATTTGAGAAGCAATTGAAGGAGAAGGAAGTACAAAATAAGGAGGCCACTTTAGAGGTGATAGTTGAGATGCCTTCCTAGGTCACAATGAGTGAACACATTGATATGCCACATCCAAAAGATGAAAGTGAAGATAAGCATGATGAGGATGAGGGACAATAGAACCAAGGGAAGGATGATGTGAATATAGAAAAAATTAAAGATAGTCCTCCCAACAAGTAGTTAGAGCAAGATTTTTGAGAAAAATATGCAAAAATAGAGTAACCAATCACCCCAAAATGGATGGAAAATATATTAAAACAAAAGGAAATAGTTGTTGAGGATGGGACTCTAGTCTAGGACAAGTTTCTAGAAAGTTGGGGATATACCAAGGAGAGAAAGAGAGAAATAACTATTTCCAAATTCTTTGGGGATGGGTTCAATAACAAGTTTATGCATGTTTCCACTCCTACAAAGAATAAGTATAAGGATGAGGTAAGACCCTCTAATTACAAAGTTCAAAAAATCAATTTAGGTCCCATCACAAAGGAGCAGGAAAAGGAAGAGTTCCAAGAGTTATCTTAGGCCTTATTGAGAAGATTGGATAAGGAAACTGAGGAGAAGTAGAAGTTGCATATGCAATTGAAAGAAGTATATAAGTTTGTGTAACATCCAGTCAAGCCACTGCAATAATAGAGTAGTGAGGGGTCCTCCTTCTTAGAGGGGTTAAATTATCAGAGGAGACAATATCAAAAATTGAAAGGTTGAAGTCCTCTGTAAGAGACACGCAAGAGTGGTTGCACAGTGTGAGTAAGAGAGGTGATACCATGATTGAGAAAGTGTTGCAGATGTATGAAAAGGAATCATCTCTTTCTGAAAACATGGCTCAATTTCTTAGTGAATGTCAAAACCCAGATGATACTATTATTAGGGAACTTTAGATGGTATTTGAGTTTCCCATAGATGTATTGGTCAAGGAGAGAGTTCTTACGATGGAAAATACTATAAAGGAAATGGAATGGATAGCAACTTTCAATTTTAGGAATGAGTTGTGAATGAAAGCACCAAAAAAATATCCAAGACTTAAAACAAAGTAAAGGAAATTTCTAATAGCTACATCACTTTCTTAGAGATTGTTACTAGAAGGAAGAAGCCTATAAAGAAGAACTTGAATGTTGGAAAGCTACAAAAGTTGTGCAATGAGATCTATTCACCTGGAGACAATGGGCCAGTAGTGAAAGACCAATTGGAAGACATTGCAATTTACATATCCAGTTTGGATAGATATTAGTGTCTCTATTGTGATTGGGAGAATTTTTTTTTTAAACACGAATTTAAGGAATTAAATTCAATTAAAGCAAGGATTAATTTAATTTCCATCCCATCTCAAGCCAACTTGGACTCAATGCTTGAAAAGGTTAAGGAAATTTCTAGAAGATATGAAGCAGAAAAGGATAAAGAGGATGACCGGGCTGGACACTCTTGAAAAGTGTGCCATTTACATCAAGCTAGAAAAGAATACAAGTCAGTTTCTCCTTGAATTTTGTGCCATGTAATGTATTAAATTATTAACTTGACTTTTGAGGCTGACTTCACAATTTTTTATTATCAATTTGAATTAGGGAATTTTGAAAAGTTTCATAGCTGACCTATATGGCTGACCTAATTGTAGACACTAATTTGGTTTGACCTAACTTGAGATGGCTATAAATGGAGGTTTCCTCATTTGTAAGACTGATAGTTGATAGTTGATAGTGTGTAGTGAGCAAGACAGTAGTTTTGAACTGTTACATTCTGAGGAACTTGAATTGTTACAAATTGTGGGGAAGTTAATACAATTGGAGACATTGATCTTTGGTGTTCTTCTATGTGTTATTCATCTATGCATGGTTCTTGTGACTCTTATCTATTTCATTTTCAGTAAGTTAGTTAATGGTTAATATTAGAACTAGTTGTAGTGCATTTATGTTCATGATAAAGTTTTTGTGGTGTTGAGGAATCTTCTAGTCCATACTTTTAGTGGTTTGTTGATTGTAGATTACTATGTCAAGTTATCATGTGCCTACTCTATTTTGCACTTAAAGTTTAGTTGTGAATGTTTGAATATATGTTAAAATATTTACAATCTAAAAATCATTAGGTTCCTTAGGAGATTGTACTGTCTTTGTGATATTATGGGTTTGATCTTGGTTAAGAAAAGATTGGTCTATCTTGAACACTCTATTATCGGCATAATTGATCTTAGGTTAGATTAGAAAATTCTCTCAAACCCATATCCTTTTTTTGTTTCTCTTAAATCATTATTAGAACAAGATTCACAAAGAATCACACTTATTGACATATTTGATGAATATTGAAGCTTCAACACTTTGTTTGTAAGGCCCCTTGTGATTACCACCATTTTCACATTTATCAATGAGTTATTTTGTTGCATTATCAAGACCTGACATTAGAGACCTTGGGGTTATCTCTTGGGACTTGCTAATAGATATTTACCTTTCAAGAGAGATAAGATATTATATTTTGGTTGAGTTGTTGTGTAGAAAACACCATCAATAGTAACCATGCAAGATCTATATACCATGAATATCCATTAGTGGAGACATTCACTCCCTTCATAATATTTTATAGTCAAGGAAATGAGCCTCTAATTAACTCTTGAGAATCATTTTAATATTACAAGGGAAATATGAACATTTAAGGAAGGTTTCAATTAATAGGTCATAAACCTTTCTTTTCCAATTGCTAGCTTTAACTTCAATATCCTTAATAAATTTCACAACATTATATGGGTATTTGTTATCCCTAAGAGAAAGAGACTTCAATGCTTTATTCAAAATCAATATACTTATAGTAATCACATTTATGAATACTCAAAGGATTTAGCAAGCTTCATATTCCGTTTGCATATTCTTGCATAAAGGAGGAGTCTTTATTAGTCAACATAACTAGCAAAGTCCATTTAATCTTTGTTAAGTTCAAAGGCCAAATTATGTAACAATATTTTTGGCATGAAAATGAAAAGGAGATTGGCATTCAATGCCTAGGTATGATATTAGATTATAGCAAGATTATTCCGCTCAAGTTCTACTTTGTTTGGATGGATCAAAGTACACATTCCATACCAAAATATTTGAAGAACGACATTAGGCTTCATGCACTCTATCCATGTATTCTACTAGCAATAGTGGCAAGATAAATAGGAATTGTTCATTGGTTTCAATGAGGACACTTAGCTAAAACTTCTATACTGCACAATCACCAAAGGTTTTCAATGTGATCTGTGGAAGATTCAACAAACAGATAAGGCTAAATTATAAGTTTCATTGTTTTAATATTCTATGATAATAAATGATTCTTCAATTCTTTTAGGAGAGTTCAAAGATAGAAAGCATTTCAAGAATTCCTTAACATGAAGGGGGAAATCAACACACAATAGAAGAGTCCCTGTAGCCATCTTGGAGCAAGGTAGTATAAACAATATGTTGTTCAAGCTCTATGGAAGAGTATTAGTAGGGAGATATGAAGTAATGATTCCCTTCTCCAAGTGGAGCAAAGATTGAATCACAATTTTTAATGAAATAGTGAGTCAAAAAGAGTGGGTAGAATGATTACTCAAGAGATCGCCCTAAAACCATTAGATAAGGTGAGGAGTGGCAATACATACTAAACTAAAGACTTAGCTTCCTTTGTAACATGTACAAGGATTTATGTTGCTAAAATTTATGAGTCTTTATTATGTTCTAGACTCAAGCTTCCACGTTGAAGAGGAAAGCATCAATGACATTGAGAAGATGTCGATGCAACAAAGGGTGGTATCGGCTTTAGCAAGCTGAATGCTATGGAAGATTTCTCAGAGTATGGCTATGAATTGATGGAAAAGAGCACTCTCTAGAGATAATTTAACATGGTGTGAATGGAAATATAATTTATGACTAACATGCCACTGATAGAATAGGGAAAAGTTCCTTGAAAAGAATGAAGAACAAAGAAATAAAAACATATTGAGCTTATTCAAGAACCAATGAGTTGCTAAGAAAATAGGAAAATGAAGATTAGCTATAAACCATCATTTCAAAATAATAGAATTTCTAAAATGAACCTCAATCCTTACCTTTGTTTCCTCATTGCAATCTGACTGATGGTTGTTGTGTGGAAACAGACAAGGAAACGAGAATGAGAACTTCTCCAAAATGAGCCAACTTTTTTCTCCTCAAATCCTTGTTCCTCCCTCCTCTATCCAGTCATGCCACATTTAAACTCATACTTACAGTAGTTCACCTTTGTGTGTTAATCTTCATTTTTTTTAGTTCTTTTCTAAAAAATCATTTTGAATCCATCTTGCCACCCATTTTCTCCACTCCCACCACTTCATGACATTTTTCCTTTATAGTATCGATGGCTTATCCTCACCATAATGCATCCATTGTGTTTAATTAGGATCTTCCCCTTATTCTATAGAATCCTCTTCCACCCAGTGCATGCTTATCATACCACATGCAAAATTGATAGGCTTTAAAAACAATAACACTCATTGTATGACATGAATCCTGCTTTTGCATACATTTAAAATAAATGTGCTTAATCATTTAATTAATCATTTACTTTTATTTATTAAACATAAAAAAAAATTAAATACCAAATCATATAATATAAGTCCCCTTAAGAATAAGATAAATTAAAAAGTCATTTTCCCAATTTCCCAATTTTCTTAGTTTAATGGTTATTTTTATTCAAGAATATGAGATGTGATATCCTTCCCCTCTAGGAAGAGACATCATACAGATGTCTTATTAGATATACAACTCAACAATTAGAGTATCACAACATAACATGCATGTAACTTCCCATTTCATTTATCTTTCCAAATCATAGTGATCTTAAACATGATCACTATTCAACTATAACATTCAAACAAGCACAAGAATTTCTTTTTCATATTACACATGGACAACTATATGCAATACAAAATGTACTCAAGATAAGACAAACATACTTGAAGAAAAACAATCATGCAACAATTTCAATGTGCATGTGTGTATTCCATTACAACCCTTCAATTTCACAAAGCTAGCTTACCTCTCTCCAACAATGTTCTCTCCTTCACAATGGTTATGATCCTTCTATGGGACTCATGGAAACAACACTGCACTTTTATTCCATTTTAGTACCCATGATCAAAATCAATTTCTAAAATTCTTTGGAACATTTCTTATCAATAGAAACAATTTTTCACAATTTCATATCTCCATAATTCATATCCATGCACATATATACCTATGCTTACTATACCCTTGTAGCTCAATAAGTTGGCTAGGTTGATCATGATTCTTTTTCAATGTTCATGTCTTTCCTTTTACACACTTTTTCTATTTCTAGCTGATTCAAATATCAACACCTCATAGGAAAGTCAATATTGTAAGGCAAAGATTACAATTCCAAAATACAATTATCATTGACTAGATCACAATTTGATCATATATATATATATATATATATATATATATAATTCATTCACTTGTACCTTCTTTCACAAAAAATACACTTGTGTCTCTACAGATTATCTATGCATGTTCTCCAATTTTCAAGGGTATATTGTCCTTACACAATTAAATTCTCATATAGAGACTCATTTGTGATCCAAGATTGTCAATGTACATGAGTCAAAAGTAACAATATTCAATCCAGTAGAGTTAATCACAAGATGATAAATAACTTAATACATATTATATCTTCTCATATGCAAGTGCATCATTCATATATTAGCATGTTTACAAAGCACAACACTATACTAATGATAGTGCATCATACAAGTAGTAAAAAAGTAATGATATATAATACATAATCTATGGAGTATTTGACTATCAATCCACACATGGCTAGTCAAAAGATGATATCATGATTTGGCCGCTTTTCCACCCAATCATGGTGAATATACTTCCACTATGCTTCCTACTTGAATATCTATTGACCTTGCAGGAAGTGCCTAGCTACCTCAAAATATTTTGGGGTAGGGGAAATCTAGTGCATTCCTGTAACATCTACATGCATATATACCTCTATGATATAGCAATGTCTTATTTACAAGATGTGGCAGAGAGTTTCATGAAACATAGTTTGCTAGGCTAACCATCTTTTTCAATGGTCTGGGCTTTGGCCAAAGTGCTTGAAAATATTGGAATTTTCTTGAAAAGCGGAAGTTTTTCTCTATTGTTGCACATTCGACACCCATTTGGAAGGTAAAACCACATTCCCTCATATTCAAGTATATCAACATATATACTTATAAACAAGGAAATCTTTTATTAATTCAACATATCTTGCACGAATGAAGAGAATACATTAATGTTAATCACATAGAGAATTTTAAGTTTTCTCAATATATCATACAATGCATGTTATTTCATTTATCATATGTAGCATCATACATGCCACTCTTCAATTTTCATAATACAAAACTCAATCATTTTATTGATTCAAGATCAGTGCATTCTCCATATTTTACTCCCTTGACATTTTAGCATTGTTCATGGTGAACTTGATATGTTACAACACTTAACACAATATAGGACCAACAATGTCAAACATTTCGATTAGTCCCCAAGATATTTGAAAATAAAACTTAAAGAGAGAAGAATCTTTAAACTCAACACTAAGTCAAAAAATGTTGACAATTCAAACAATAAATCAAGTTCTACTAAGGGTCAGGAAATCAATCATCAAGAGTTGGTGACTAGTGTGATTATAAGAAAAAACCAACATACAAAGGTTGGTACTTACAACATAAGAAATATTTTCATCAATGAAATCAAATAAACCATAAATTTGAAACACTTCTCATAATTGAGGGTTTGCACTAGTCACACAAAGGGAGTAATTAGCTACACGACACCTTCCATCCAAGGTGCACTAAAGAACATTCCCAATGATTTTAAAATTCAAATCATTTATAGCTACACATTCATGCCATAAGTTCATATATCAATACATGCTTCCATGCATTTTCCATATGGGTAAACCCACAAAAGTGGTTTACAATTTTCTAGTGAGGAACGAAAAGTTGAAAAAAATGACCCCATGCAAAAATAAAATAGTTTTTGGGGGTTTGAATGAACTTTTGGTTCGAGTGAACCCAAATGGGGTTTGATAGAACCCTCGTTCATGTGAACCCATTAAATGTAGGGTACCACCATTACGAGGAAAAAAAAATGTTTGTGGAAAGGGGGTTTGAGTGAACTCCCCTTTTCCCACCTTCTCATCCTTTGGCACCAAAAAACTCCAAAAATTTTTCATTTGAAGCTCAGGTTGAGGATGAAAATGGAGGAGACTTCATAGACCCAACTAGATGTTGGTATTTCTTGGAATGAGCTATCCAATGAATATAATTTTAATATGTTTTGTTTTTATCTAATGTATTTGTTTTTTTAGTTTTATTAAACATAGGTTTTTCACTGAATATCGAGCTCTTTGTTTTGCACATGTGGAAAAATAGCAGATTATCAAAAAAAAAATTGAAAAATATGAGTACACCATATATCAAAGTCCTTGATCCAACAAATAAATAATAAAATTGAATTTCGATACATAGAAAAAAAGTTACATTGTATAGGATCCACCTATTTCTGAATTGTAAATGGTTTGACTTCAAAAATTGATTAAGGAAAAAATATTCAATAAAAATATATGAAACAAATTGGAAGTACTAGATATAGTAGTTACAAATCTAAATTCGAAAAAATTATAATTTTATCCTTCATGGAAAAAAAGTTTTGTTGTATACAGTGAGCGTCACTCCTTAAAAATGGTGTTTACTGAAAAAAACTAGTTTTCAAAGGAGATGGAAAAAGAAGTGCAATATAATTCCAATTTTTTTAAAAAAATATATATTTAGAATCTACAGAAAAAAATGTCACAAATCACTAGTTTGTATCATCTTCAAATTCCTCACGGTTTAGCCACTATAGGTACCCGAAAGTGAAGATTTAGTTAGAAAAAAATATTTCAGTGTCCAGTTTGGCCAAAAATTGTAAACCAGTATTGAGGGATCACCCATACTTGAATATTTTCATTTCAATGTAATGCAAGAAGACATGTAAAGGAGGAATTTTCATAAAATATGTGAAATTATATTCACTTCATACATTCATTCACTTGAAATCTCAAATACTTATAACATATGATCACTTTGATTACATGTTCAAAAGACAACGTCATGCAATGGTCCCAAGATTATCAAACAAAAACACATTATCTAATGCAAGCGATGACATTTCATTTAGTCATGAAAGAGATACCCACTTAAAGGTGTACACAATCTACATCTCAAGTAACTATCACAATACCAATATAATGACATCCAGATGCTTATGAAGGTCAACATATAGAAGTCATTAGACTTGATGATTTTCAATTTATGTTATAACTTAGCTACCCTCACTTTGCAAGGTAGGTTCATTTCATAACCACAATTCACATGAGGGTTACATATGAGGTAGGATCCTTCCTACTACACAATATCTCTTTAAGAAAGATAGGCTAACCAACTATGGGCACATATGCAAAATATAAAAAACATATTAGACCCATATAACTTCCTCAAGATGCTACGAGGCATTAACCTTATAGGTTTTACACAATTATTATGAATAATACATTCTAGACTCATAGGTCTTTGTTCCTAATGATCTATTGGGTCAACTTATCATAAGTTTAATGCTTTCACTTATACATACAATCATGCATTCTTCCAAGAGTGATCTTCCATGCACATCAAGAAGGTTCGACAATAATTATATTCTAATCATCTCATGCATTCTTGTCATCATGCAACACATGGCTTCTATCATATCAGTATGCACCATGCAAGAGTTGAAACAACTCTTAAAATTCAATGTATAGTTAGTATGTCATGCATATTCTCCTTCATCTAATTCTTTTTTTTCATACGATTGATAAGCTTGAGATGCCTACATGCACTCATTTTATTCTTATGTTATCACATATTCATATGCTCATTTCTTGTTACAAAAAAAATGAATTTGAAAGGCATTGTGCAAACTTTCAAAGGAAAGCAATTTTTTTTTTCTTTCATGCAATAGTTCTTCTTAGATGTAGCCTTGAAGACAAACTCTTATCTTTAATTTTCTTTAGTTTTCAACATATAATTTGCACATGGTTTTCAATATTCCTTCTAGTTAAAGGAGATATTAAATGCAAGAATCTATCTAGATTTCTCAAGATGTGTTCAAATTTTTAAAAAATAGAAAAATTTCATGTAATCATGCAAGGGATGTTCCCCCTTCTTCTTAATGTACATCCATATCTCATAAGGTCTTATCTATTTATATTCATAAATATCTTAAAATCCTAAGAAGGTAGGGTTTTCATTCATTAACCCTTCTATTACTTGTCTTAGCATACCATCTTGTTATCTATTTCATCATTACTCTCATAAATATTAATGATTTAAAATGATACTTTAATAAATTCAAGACATCATTCATGATGCCTTCCCTTATAGGGTCTTCCATGAGTACATAGATAATATGGTTAGTGGGTCCTAGCATCGAGAAGGAACAAAACTTGCAACTAACAGAGCTTATCTAGAGAGCTTGGTAGATATGAGGCTGCAACCATAAAAAAAAAACATGTAAAGAAATAAGGTCAAAGCATCAATCATGTAGGTCCAACGTATGGATAAGGTATGCAATAATTTTTTTTCAAAATTCCCCAAGTGATTCCTTCTAAGATACACAAGGACTTAGGTCATGCACATAAAAATTTAGGATGTTGTTAACTCAAACATTTATCAAGGTTGATCTTGCCAATAACAGGTCTATGTGCCAAAGGCACTACCTTGATAACAACTAAGTTGCTCCAATGAATTCTAGGACAAGGGACATCATCCCTTTCTTTCAAAGTAACAAAAATATAGTAAACTCTCTTTACATGAATACACTTGTGACATTCTTACACATCATGCACTAAGCACTTTAGGAGACTCACATAATCAAGTGTCACAACTAAGCAAGGTGAACTCAAGGTCCTAGCATTGAACCTTAAGCTCTAATACCAAATGTAATGACCTCCATAGATTAAACTCAAATAAATACACAAAATTACTCATTCGAATGCATATAAATTTACATGTGTCTATTGTACAAGAACAAGATAAGAAATTATATTTAATTAAATTAAGTTTTGGAGTATATGTGCCAAATTACATGGTCAAACATATGCAAACATTTTCCTTATAATAGACCATTTGGTCAATAGCAAGAGTATACAACATACTAAAACTTGAGCCTTCTTGATAGAATCCTTTCGACTTTTGAACACCTTTGACCTCTTTGAGGGTGAGAACATTTTTGGAGTGTGTTTCCACCCTACCACAAAGTGAATCACTTCCCTTAAATTCTTCCTAAAAGAAGAATTCCCGACCCAACACGTGGAAGTCTAGCAAAGAAAAATTGATTGGGGTAATGGAATTTGTGAAGAAAGTCATATTATCATCAAATCACAACATGATTTTCCAAACACAAGGAATATGCTAGAAGTGTAATCATGCCTGATGCTTGTGCACATACATAGTCAGTCGTGAAAGTTACATGTCTATATGCATGCTAAGTTATCAATAATATTTCACAAGTGCATATCAAGAGAGTACTACAAGGATAATTATTCATCAATTACTTATAATAAATGGACATGATCTTTGCAATGCTCTATGTTATCATGCAAAAAATCACATCTTTTTACCCATGTGCACGAGAGTAAGCAATATTACTAAATTCACACTCCAATATTCTTAGAAATGTATTGGATCCAACAATATAAGAATTAGTCAAATCTAAATAAGGAAGGTGTATCACATGTATGCATTTATAGGTACATTTATATATGTGTAGTATGTGTACACATTCCTATAAATTACAACACTCTATTATAGTGTTTTTTATTTAAGAATGCAACCATACATACACGTCCATTCCTTTCATCACAAGGATTAAAGAGAGTTTTGCACTTATCTTCTAAAATCCTACTAACATCACATTATTTTCCTTCTTGCCATGCAAATATATAGTTCACACATAATGGAAGAAATTCATAAATTTTTCCCTATTACTAGGCTATGCTACCTAGCATTGAACATTAAAGCCAAATTTCTCTAAGGTAGCGACGTTCACCCGTTTTTTGTTGAATCCTTAACCAAAATCATTATCATGCTAGCACACAGCTCTAATTAATGTTCATAAATAGGATTATGATAACTTTTGCTAGAAAATATTTAAATCTATCAAATTCATAATTGTTCTCCTAGTCAAGAGCAATTGATGGCAATTCAATACCAATGAATTCATAGGAACAAATAATAGTGTAACATATTGAATTTCAAGTCGCTATCTAAACATTCTCAATTATGTTGAATATCATATATATATATATAAACAAATGTCAAGTCAATGCAATAACTATTCAATATGGGCGGTTATTGTGTCATCAACCAATTCAGGCATTTGTTCCTCAAAATAATATCTTACTATTGAGTTTTAGTTCATCATCCAAACTTTACTATTGAATATCGAGTTAGTAACCATATAAGATCTATATAACATGAATATCCATTAGTGGAGACATTCACTCCCTCCCTAATCTTTTCTAGTCAAGGAAATGACCCTCTAAGTAACTCTTGAGAATCATTTTAATATTACAAGGGAAATATCAACATTGAAAGAAAGACTCATTAAATAGGTCATAAACCTTTCTTTTCCCATCGCTAGCTTTAACTTCAATACCCTTAATAAATTGGAAAACATTATAGTGGAATTTGTTATCCGTAAGAGAAAGAGACTTCAATGCTTGATTCAAAATCACTATACTTATAGTAATCAAATTTCCAAATACTCAAAGAATTCAATGAGCTTCATATTTTGTTTGCATATTATTGCATAAAGGAGGATTCTTTTTTAGTCGGCATAACTAGCAAAGTCCATTTTAATCTCTGTTAAGTTTGAAGGACAATATCTGTAATAATATTTTCGGCATGCAAAAGAAAATGAGATTGGCATTCAATGCCAAGACACGAAATCAGATTATAGCAAGATTATTCCGCTCAAGTTCTACTTTGTTTGGATGGACTGAACTACACATTCCATACTGAAATCTTTGAAGAACAACTTTAGACTTCATGCCCTCTATCCCTGTATTCTACTAGCAATAGCGGCAAGATAAACAGGAATTGTTCATAGGTTTCAACTAGATACTTAGCTAAAACTTCTATACTGCACGATTACCAGAGGATTTCAACATGATCTATCCAGGATTCAACGAATAGACAAGGTTTCATTATAAGTTTTGTTGTTTTAATATACTATGATAATAAATGAGTCTTCAATTCTTTCAGGAGAGTTCAGAGACATCAAGCGTTTCAAGAGTTGCTTAACATGAAGGGGAAAATCAACACACAATAGAAGAGGCCTCGTGACCATCTTGGAGCAAGTTAGTATAAACAATATGCTGTTCAAGCTCTATGGAAGAGTATTAGCAAGGAGAAAAGGAAGTAATAACGCCCTTCTCCAAGTCGAACAGTGACTAAAACACACGTTTTAATGAAAAAGCGAGACAAAAAGAATGGGTAGAACGATTACCCAAGAGATCACCCTAAAACCATTAGATAAGGTGAGTAGCGGCAGCAAATACTAAACTAAAGACTTAGCTTCCTCATTGCAATCAAAGATAATAAATTTCTACAATCTATATTGATAATTGTTGAATGATTTCTGGATTCCATTGTGTGATAATTTTTTGCATCAACGTTTTGGATCACACTCCGTGACTCATCCTGATGATTGATCACAAAGTGTGATCCGAAATGTTGATGCAAAAAATTATCACACAATCGAATTCAGAAATCATTCAACAAGAAAAATTTATATTGCTAAAATTTATGAGTCTTTATTATATTCTAGACTCAAGCTTCCATGAGGCAAGCAGCAACGACATTGAGAAGAAATGTCGATGCAACAAAGGGTGGTATCAGCTTTAGCAGGCTGAACGCTATGGAAGATTTCTCAGAGGGCGACTATGAATCGATGGAAAAGAGAATTCTCCATAGATAATTTAACATGGTGCAAATGGAAATATAATTTATGCCTAACATTCCACAGATAGAATAGGGAAAAGTTCCTGCAACAGAATGAAGAACAGTGAATTAAAAACATATCGAGCTTATTTAGGAATCAACAAGTTGCTAGGAAAATCAGAAAACAGAGAGGAGCCGCAAACCATCATTTTAAACTAAGAAAATTTCAAAAATGAACCTCATTCCTTACCTTTGTTTCCTCACTACAATCCAACCGATGGTCATTGTGTGAAAAGAAACAAAGAAACAGGAATGAGAACTTCTCCCAAACGAGCCAGAATTTTTTCTCCTCAAAGTTTCGTTCCTCCCTCCTCCCTCCATTCTCATGCAGCGTTTAAACTCGTGCTTGTGGCAATTCACCTCTATGTGTTAATATTCATTTTTTTATTATTTTTGTTCTACAAAATCATTTTTAATCCATCTTGCCACCCATTTTCTCCACTCCCACCACTTCATGTCATGCTTGTCCCTTCTGGTATCGGTGGCTCGTCCTCACCATAATGCAGTCATGGTGTTTAATTAGAATTTTCCTCATATTCTATAGAATCCTCGTCCACCCAATGCATTCTTACCATACTACATGCAAAACCGATAGGCTTTAAAAACAATAACGCTCGTTTTATGACATGAATCTTGATTTTGCATGCATTTAAAATAAATTTATTTAGTAATCAAGATTTCTGGATATAACTGTGTGCAATTTTTCTTCATCGACTGATCATATACATAAATCTTGATTACTAATGATCATGGACTGTAAAAACAAAATGTTATTAAATTTATTTAATCATTTAATTAATCTTTCTCTTTTATTTATTAAAGATAAAAAAAAACTTTTAAATACCAAATCATACAATATAAATCCCCTTCAGCATAAGATAAAGTAAAAAATCATTTTCCCAATTTCAAAATTTTCTTGGTTTAATGGTTAATTTTATTCAAGAAAATGAGATGTGACACTATATAAATAGAATGTATATATCTATATATGTACATGTTTATGATAATTCATACATGTAAGTATATGCGTGCATGTGTATACATAGGTAGATATATCTATGCATACTCATGAATGAATATCTCATATGCATGAGAATATCGATTGGACATATGCAACATATATACATTTTGTATAAATGCATCAATCGATGAATATGTAAATATACGTGTTTAAGTGTGGATATTAAAAAACTGTTATATATATAATATATATGTATATGATTTTGTTAATGTAAATGTATATACATACATATTAATATACATATATATACAATTATTTTAATATATGTTTATATATTTGATTGGTAAATAATACATTTAATAATCATGTGGGTATATATATATATATATGTATATATGTATACATGTATATATATATATATACATATATACATATATATATGTATATGTGCATATGTATATGTATTAATAATATCTATAATATATTGTGTTATATAATTAAAAATACTTTAAAATAAACTAGAGCGTGTTGCCATATAAAGTGAAATGGCTAAGCTAAGTGCTGCATACATATAGCGCACGGGAGAATAAGTCAAATGCATTTAAACGGTGCATAAACATTATGTATTGAATCATTTACAAAAGTACATGATAATTCATCACGTTGCTGACTTTGTCAAACTTGCACATAAAATAGGGTGCGTAATATGAATGGGTGGGACCATATTTTGAGAAGTTTGAATTTGTAAAAAGTCTAATGTTGCGCCATAATCCAACACATGACCTTTTGAGAAGCATGAGACTTAGTCTTAACCACAAGCTAGCTAAGGTAGTCAACTTATATTGCAATAAGGAAACCTATAGGTTGCATTTCTAATTTTAAATCATTCATGTCACCAAGAAAAGAGTGACTCATCTATAATAGATAAGTTGAATTGTATATGTGTTTGCAAAATGGGGTTTTAAACAACCACCTCTCACTTTGTGAGCCTAATCGATGCATTTGGAATACGAAGCTGGCAAATTTTGTAACACCCCTCCATTTTGGCTCTTTGATCGGCAGTGTTTTCTTTGTAATGGTTGTGTTTGATTATGCTTTGACTTTGGAACTAGTTTGCTTTTGATTGCAATTGTTATACAATGTGGATGTTATATTTCAATGTAATGTTATCCTAATGTTACCCTTATGGCATGTTTTGGATTAACTTAGAAGATATTTGATTTAACGATGTTTTATGTTGATGATCATGTTATTGATGTTAGATGCGTCATTTAGTGATATTGTATTGGTGAAGGGGACAGGATTGTATCACTCACTTGCGAGTGCCCTACGATTATGAGATTTCCTCTTCACGGTTTGATTGATCATATGATGTATATATGCACATTCGACATGCTCTTTGTTGCAGGTTGGCAGGTACATGACATCGACTCCACCTGGTTTCCAAGTTTGAGCGTGTCCATTGACCAACGAAAATTAATTGGGAGATAGTAGCTAGGTTTTCTGTGTCAATTCGTTACCCTAGTCATCGTGTGTCGTCGGGTTGTAGTTGGGTTTGGTTGTTTCATGTTGCCCTGATCACCTTGGTCTTTAATTAAATTCAAGTTAAATGGCTTAGGTTGCTTAATTGTTGATTAAATTTATTTGGTTGTAATGCTAGGAATGTTATTTACTTTATTAATTAATTTAATTTAATTAATAAAATAATCTAATCTTGGATTAGATTTATTTTATTGATTAATTAAATTAATTGTGTGGAATTGATTAAGTTATTCCTTGAATTAAAAGTGTTAAAAGATTTAAATTAGTTTGTGTGAAAGGAAGGTTTTAAAATATGTTGAATTCTATTTAGAAATTGGAATTTTGTTTTGAGTTATTTAAAATTCAAAAATATCTTCAAAATGCAATAACTTTGGATGGAAAAGATATTTTTAGGGGAGTTGACTATATTTGGAAGACATAATTTTTGGAGAGAAAAGGTGAGGGGAAAGAAAACCCTCTTTTTGAAGGAAAATTGATTTGTTCATTGTGGGAGCAATTGGGCATGAAATTGCATGGGATCAACTGCATTTGGATAGGAATGGGGAAAGGAAGTGATGGCTGCGATCTTACGTGCTCTTGTTGCTTATGTGCAAACATCCTCTCATTTGAATTTCTTGCTTGGGAATGGAGGTATTTTATCATTTCTTCATATTTACTTGATCTTAAATGGTTTGAATGATTCTAATTGTATTGGTAGTATGTTGGAATCCTTTCATGTATTTTATTTGAATCAAGCTGATAGTGTAGAATTTATTTTGAGAAATTTTTGAGAATTTTTCCAAATACAAGGTTACCATGCCCAATTTTTAATTAGAGGCTTTAATTGGTGTTTTTATGTTAAAAGTGTGTTGTTGGGCACTTTTGAATCAAAAGGGTATTCTTACATTATTTTATTTTTGAATTTTAAATTTTAAGCTTTTTCATACTTCATCAATGGTGGAACCTGGATATTTGTGAAAATTGGTTTAAAATTAATTGGTGTTTTTATGTTAAAAGTGTGTTGTTGGGCACTTTTGAATCAAAAGGGTATTCTTACATTATTTTATTTTTGAATTTTAAATTTTAAGCTTTTTCATACTTCATCAATGGTGGAACCTGGATATTTGTGAAAATTGGTTTAAAATTAATTGGTGTTTTTATGTTAAAAGTGTGTTGTTGGGAACCTTTGAATCAAAAGGGTATTCTTACATTATTTTATTTTTGAATTTTAAATTTTAAACTTTTTCATACTTCATCAATGGTGGAACCTAGATAACTGTGAAAATTGGACTTTGTTTAAAAGTGGATTTTTGAGAATAATATTTCATATTATAATAGGGAACGATAGAAAATGCATATGAATTCTTTGAATGAGATCATTTCAGATCTATTTGCTTGTTCAAATTTCTGATTTTTTATTTTAGTGTAAAAATGTGATTTGATTTACTTCTGAGAATTTGCAAAGAATGGTAATCATTTAAATTGATTACATGCAAGGTGTCCTCACGTGACTTGGATTTAAGAAATCCTAATATTAGCTTATTTAGCTACTTAGAATGTTTTCTAGTGGTGTTTTCATTCATTCTCGATGTATGGGCAATATCGTATGATTGTATATTTGTGAGTGTACTTTGGTTGTACTAAGTTTGGTTTCCAGAGGTTAGGGAACCCTTGATCAAGTTGTTTATTCTTTTGGAGTTATTTGCTTATGTAAGCCTTCCAGTTGTGTTATCTTGAAGTGATGTTTGTCTCTTGTGTTTTGTTATTGTCTCTCTTGGGTAGTGCATGAGATATGCTTCAAAAGAAACCAGGTTACTATGAACGAGTTGTGGGACCTTACGGTTTAAGGTTGAGTCTTGTTATCAGTTCTTTATGTGGGTTGTCATTATGTTAGTCAACCTTGTGTTAGCCTTGGGTAGTGCACGCTTTGGTTTCAATTTTGGACATCTGTAGTGATGTGTTACCTATTGAGGTGTATTGATTATTTGTGATAAGTGTTAGTGCATTGTCTACCCTTGGCATGTGGTTGAGTTATGTGTTGTCGATAGGGGAATGGCTTTCAAACGAGCGTCAGGCCCAAAGTGGTTCCAGGATAACTCATGTGAGAGTCAGTTAATTAAGTGAAAATTAAATAACTTACTAGGGAGAGAGTAGCTTTGAACATTAATAAGATAATTTAGCCTTGCTCATTGGCTCAAGGGCTTGTACGAGACTTGAGATGGTCGGGAAGGCCTAGAATGGCAAGATCGTTATCTTGTCTTCTCGAAAGATAACCGATTCTGCTCTAGTGTGCATATGGCACCGGGTTCGTGAGAGGTTACCAGGATATCCCTAGAGGGGGGCCGGGACCTAGGAAGAACACCATTGGATAACCAATGCAGCCTTTGCGATGACACTCCTCCTATGACAACAGTCAATATGGTTTTGTACCGTTGGTTTATTTTGTACAGTGATTGTACTCGATTTTGTACTCTAGAAGCATTGTAACCATGATGTTAAGTGATGTGGAATATGTTCTTGTTGCAGTTCAGTTTTTGTGTTAGCCTGTGTCTAGTGGTAGATGATCTTGTCTAGGAAATCCTTGTTACTATCTCCTAGCATGGAGGGAGTGGGGCCTTTGGGTTCCACGTGGTCGGGTGGCGTGCATTTTTTTTCTGTTGGCTCTTCTTCTTGTTCATGTGGTCATGATTTCTAGTGGGAGAGCTCGTGGGAATCAGTTTCTTATCATGTCTTGTTCTCTTAGGTTCTTATTGTATTTTATTACCCCCTCATTTGTTATTGAGGTGGAGTTTGTAAATTGTAATCATGATTAGTGAATTTACCTCATTTGGGGAATGAGTGTTGTAATCTTATTGTTTTAATGTTGTTAATTGGAATCTTGAGGTTTTTATCATCCTTGTAGTAATTTATCTTGTATGGGATGTATGTAATCTTAATTTTGTAAGTGATTAATGTTTTGGTTTCTTTTGATGTTAATTGTTGTTTGGGTTTTAAGTAATCTTTGTCTCATGGCCTTAGAGGATGTTGGAAATATGTATTCATTTTACATGTTATTTGTACTTAAACAAAAAAAAATAAAAAATTGGTACGTTTAAGTAATGAATTGCAACTTCCTGTAGGGTTGCGTGGCGGGGCATTACAAATTTAGTAGCTTGTTTGTAGCATTAAGATGCTCAGATTTTAGTATATATAGAGGCATCCTCTCTACCCTTTGTTACAATTATTCATTCTAATTTCTTTATCCATTATTCTATTGTAGTTTTCTATGCAAGTGTTTTTTTGAGAGCTTTTGTGAAAAAGAGAGTTGTTTGTTAATTTGAAATTGTCGAGTGTTCTTTGTGAAAAAGCTAGATTTTGGAGATAGGTTGAGCTTATAATTAGTAGTAAGCATGATTATGGAGGTTGAGCTTGGAAAGTAGTAATACTAGTTGGAGCTATAATTTCCAAGAATGCTAATTTATATTTCTCTAATCTCTTTATGTTGATATGTTATTTAAATGTCATAGTTTGTGGAAAGATGATTTTGAATGCATGATACGCTTGCTTTTATGAAATTGGTTTATTTACCAGTTTGGGATAATCATGTGTGATTCTTGGTAGAGTCTTTATTTGGTGAAACCATTTTATTTGGAATACATATATATACTATTTTGAAATTTGTGTGGTTAAATTGCTATTAGAACTATACTTAGTTAGTCAAGACTATATGAATGTTGCATGAAAAGTGAAATGTGGAATATGTTTCTATCTTGTAGTATTTTAATGGAAATGCCATTTTTGAACATGGGTGGTTAGCTTGGTTATGCTTGGGTTTATAATAATCAATGGGAAAGGGAGTAACCTAGTTGGTCACTTAGTATGTGTGCATGTATGGTTAGCTTGGTTATTCTTGGGGTCAGAATACTCCATGGGAAAGGGTATAACCTAGTTAGTTAGTTTGTTATAACTTTGTTATTCTTGGGGTTAGAATGATCCATGGGAAACAGAGTAACTTACTTAGAAAATTTATTATGTTATCACCTTAGATTGAATGTGTGTTATGATTGTGAATGGTCAATACCAAGGGTGGGTGAACATATGAACTACACTCAAAGTACTAGGTGTTGAATTCTTTGGCCAAAGTAGTGTAAGTAGCCACTATTTATAATGCCAAATAACTCTAATCTAGGATGAAATACTAGGCAATGGTGTCATACATGTAGGTTGTATCCAATGTATGGTAGCTCTAGATATGTAAGAAACAACACTATGCTTAGAAAGGCCAGTAGTATGAGGTTACCAAACCAATCTCTTCATCAAAGGGTGGGGCAATCTTACCAATGAGGTAGATGTGTGGGGGACTATAGTAATTCCATGTTTGGTGAAAAAAGTGCTTGAGTGATCCTCTTCCTCATATAGATGGCAACTAGGATTTGAGGATGTAAGAACCAGTTTGGGCACACCTAGAATGTATGCACCAATAATGGGAACATCTAGGAAGTATGCACCAATATTGGGGACATCTAGATCATTGTACATTCTATTTGTATATCTATATGATCATTGAGTTCATGGAAGCCATGAATGTAATCATGTATCTCTATTCTTATTGATAAATTGTAAATAAAAAATTTCATGCAATTATGTAATGTGAATTCATTACTTCGAATATTGAAATGTTTCTTTGTAATTGTTGTCAATCAAATTGCACCTGAATGCTTGACTATTGAAATTCAGCAATCTGTTGAAACATTGGAACTAATTCTAGGCTGTGGGTATCCTATAAGGAATTAGACCTCCAGATTCTAGGCTGGTTCCTATTTAACTTTTTTGGTTAATAACTGAATGATTTGTTGGAAAAGGGCGAAAGACTAAGTCTAAATTCTGAACTATGAAACTTTAACTATGGTGATGCACCGAAGAATTCAATATGCAGGCTTGACTCATAGAACAATTACTCACTATTTTCATTCACACAACTAGATCTGGAAGCTTAAACACTTGAATGTTTTAAACAAAGGCTTTTAAAGAAACAATCATAGAAGGAAAATATGATTCCCACAACTAGATTGTTCAATTATTGATTAGCACAATGTTTAACCAGTGGACTTAAACTTGGATGCATACAAAACTCATTAAGGAGATAGAAATATTTAAAGGTTTCATAAATTGCAAACAAAATAATCACTTCAATCAATCCCACATGACAATGATGCTTGAAACTTGAAGGCGAATTCTAAAATACTGAAACTTAAAGGAATCTTCTGCAACAACACAATTTGAACCTATAAAAAACATGATTGTATTAATCTATAAATAAATGATGAGTTACAAGATGATTCGCTTTGCAGAGTGCAAAGGCTGAAAAACAAGAACTGAATTGAAAAAGATAAAAAATTTCAATATATACAATATGAAAGCACTCCAAAGTACGTGAATAAGCAACTAAAAGTGATCTAAAAGTGAAAAGATGATAATACCAAAGTGAAATCCGAGCACAAGTGAAAATCCCTGAAAAAGTGGTTCAAACTCATGCAAGAATGAGTGAACTCAAACTCGAAGTGGCAGTCATAAAGCATGTAATCGATTTGCAACTCGAACTAGACTGAAATCCCTAAAAAAAGTGGGCTAAAGCACGCAAAAACCACCTCGTTTGTATAAATCTGACCATGCACACTTTAAAGTCCATCTTTCTCATTTAAGTCTTCAGTTGACAATCTGATGTAGAGCTGAAGTAAAAGATGACTTAGCTTTACATAATATTCTTATTTGCATTCTAGATGATAAATTAATTAAATGATTTATCCATTTATTTAATCCATTTAGATTATTTATGCAAATAAGAATAAAAAGAATAAAGCTAATTTACTTTATTACGCCTCATGATCTTCAAGCTTAATAATGTATTTCACACTTTTCACTAAGAAACCACCATTTGACAATACTTGGCATAAATTTATCAACTAATTATGTCGACCACCTTGCTAGGAACAATGACTTAAAATTCATGGCCACGGAGAGAATAAAACACAATGATTATTGAAAATCATTCACAAAAATGCAAAGAGGAATTAGGGTGAATGAACAAAACACCATCGAACCCTAAAAGTCAATATCACTCTTTTGCATTTGACTTAGAGAAACTTCTGGAGGAAGTCAGCCACCATGAGCAGGGTTTTCTGAGAGCTTTTTGATGCTAAGGCTCAAAATTTAATCATGCTTTGCTATTTCTGAATTGGAAAAAACACATTTTGCTAAGTGCAGGCTGATTTCTTCATGCGTGATGCTCTTTTGAAGACTTCTCTGAGAATTTCTTTGCAAGGTAAGTCGTTTTACCATAGATTTGAACATTTGTCTTTGTTTTAAACATTCTTTGGGCCTCTTAGCCGTGGCCATAATGGATCTTCTGCATTTTAACTCCATTGTCTTTGTGCTCTTCCTCTGTATCTTTCATGGTTCCTGTGAGAGCTTGGCTTATGCATTCTAAAACACAAAAAGAGATCATTCATGGGTTTTGTTAACTTTCCTCTAGGCGCATGATAGTAAGTTTTGTTTTTTAATTTCATTTATCTATTGAAATACAAGCTTCTTGGAAACCTTCTCTTGTATAAAACGAGTTGATAGAACACACCAGGCCACAAAAATTTCTATATGTTGTTTAACATTATTGGTTGTGGCTGTGAGTTATCCTCATCTGGGTATTTGAAGTATTTGCTCTTTAAACCTTTTAGAACAAACCCTCATATGGGTGACAATAAATCACTACTCTTTTCCTTTGATATTCTGTTGCTTTCTTTGCATATATGTTTCCACTCTAAGCATCACATGTTTAATGAATTTCCAGTTGAGGCAATTCGGCATTGGCTGCATCACAACTACCTTGAAATAAAAGCATCTTAAATTACAATCAGTATCTGAGACTGCCATAGTTACCTCCCATCTTTTATTGCACAGTATAAATGTTTTATTGAAAGCTCCTGTAGCATGATATGACTTGTATAAATACTTTCAAAATCATTCTGGCTGAGATAAATTTGTAACTGGACAACATCTCACTATCCTGTGTAAGCTCTCCTTTTAATTATTGACTATGGTCATTCATTCTTATACAGTGTACATAATCAAAATGATGGATTACTCCAAGAAAAATACATCATTTTCGCCACTCCTTGCATCTAACTCGTGTGGAACTATCATCAGAAAAGAAACTTGCATAGAAATTTTTGTATACTCTTCAACTTTTGACTACTCACTTAATGCTTTATGCTGGTATAGATACTTTTGTTATGTCTTTTTAACCTGAACTGTAAAATGTTGTCCTGTAGATGAATTTGCTCCATTAAAAGATTGTTAATGCAAGCCTTTTAAGTCTGTGATAATCTCTCACCTTAGAATACTTTTTCATTCAATTCATAAACTATTGTTACTTGATCCTTCAAAGCTCACTCTGACTGAAAAATAGAAATGAGGAATTTTATGAATTATTTCCAGTTGTTCATTGGCCTTGTTCACTGTTGTATTTATGCTCTTTGCTTGTTATTGTGCTTCAGCGTATGATCCTTGGAGAAGATGAAAGCTTTTGTACACTATCTTGTGACATCCTTTGAGTATCTTCTGATGTATAGCAATATGTTGTTTATTTAATGATAGTTGCTACTCAAATCTGTACCTTTCAAAGTAAAGACTTTGCCTTCACTTAATTGTATTCTGGGCTAATGAACATGAAAGGTTTTTCCCTGCTGTCTCTTGAACTCGAAATTTTCTTAAAGCTGGCATCCTTTGACTGTGAGTGTATTGCTTAATATTTTCAACAGTGACAATGTCTCTCCAATTCATAAACACAGTGACAGTATTTTTTTAATCTTGCACAACTTTCACTCTCTCATAATTTCCAATTCATAGCATCTTTTGAACTATTGTAGTGATTCATGCTATGGTTGTGATATTATTGTTTATAACCAAAGTTGTATATCCTTTTGATATGCCGAGCTCAACCCTTGTGGGAGCCCGTTTTACTCCACATATCTGATGACATGATCTTGAACATGATGAACCTGTTCCTGCACACTGAAACAAACATGTTAGCAAAAAATAAAAGAAGCTAAAAGCTTCCATTTAATTATGTCTTTCCTCTTGATTTTTTGAAATTATCTGATGAATGCTTGGTTTAATACAAATTACATTCCTGCCTGTAGCATAGGCGTAAGGCAGAAAGTAATTCACCATTTTCTTAGAGTATAACTCTAATACCATTTTCTTAATGATTTTGTAGGTTCATGGAGCAATGAAGCGAGGCTACAGCTGCTTGGAGGCACGACGGATGGAAGCACCAACGAAAGTAATTCATCATTACAGGAAATGATGAATTTCTTCTCTCCTTTACCCTTATGTTATTTTCAGTTGTGTAGCTTGTGCATTTAAATTTTGTATTCATCTTTTGATTGTCAGAAACAAACTTAGTTACTCTCGCAGCTTGTGCGAGATTCAACATTTTTACAAAATGAATAAAAGCATCACTTATGCAAATTTTCTCAATTTTATGTTTTAAATGTTTGGACAATAAAACTATGATTCATATGTAAGATGATCTCAATGATGATCAATGAACATTTAATCAGCAAGGCATAAAAATTTTCTATACCTATAAATGATGAACTTCATCTAGCTCTACCTGTTTGAGCTTGGAGTGAAAAATAGGTAACAAATTGGTGACCTCTGCGGAGTGTTTGCCTGCTAAACATAATAGACCAGCATATCCATTGGGCATGGGGTCCATGTTCTGTTCTATTTTAATTCAGAAAACTATAACTCAGCTTCAAAAATGCAAACTTGAAAGAAACTACTGCGATTCTGTTGAAGACAGAATCTGAAAAACCAGGTGTAGCAACTACACTTATTGAAAACAAAACAATACTAAAATGAAATGTGCCAGCAGGCACTTATTGAAAGTATACTGAAACTAAAAATTATTCTTCTATGTACAGCTAAAATCCTGAAGCTTAATAACACTGTTTCAAATGAATCTTGTTGACAGGGATTGGTAGCACTTCACCATCTAGCTTTGAAAGCTGAAATGCATTGTGTTCTTTCTTTTCTATAATAACATACGGGCCATCCCACATGGCGTCAAAATTCGTATGTTTACCAAGTCTACTCTTGAGCTCATCCCACTTGAAAACTAAATCACCTTCATTGAAGATTCGTGCAACTGCCTTTTTGTCGAATGTCTTTTCCATCTGAGAATGATGAATCTGAAGCTTTCTGAATGATTTTTTCCTAGTCTCATCCAACTCTATTAACTCAGCAAGCCTAACTTACATTGGCTACTCTTCAAGTAACTCTAGTTCCTTTATGTACCTCAGAGTTGGGAATTCTATTGATATAGGCAGCTTGGCCTCTTTACCATAAACCAAAACATATGGTGAAAAAATTGTTGACCGTTTTGGTGTAACTCTATCAGCCCAAAGGGCTAATTTAAGCTTATCATGCCATGACCTCTTATTATCTTCAATTGTCTTTTTAATGATCTTAATCAAATTCTTGTTTGTCGATTATGCTTGTCCATTACTCTGGGGGTAATAATTGGACGAAGTGTTCAAATAAATGTTATTCTTTACTGACCAATCTAAAATTCTTAAACCAACAAAAGCTAAAGCATTATCAGAAATAATCAAATCAGGTGTACCAAACCTAGAAACTATGTCTTGATAAAAATTTAGGACTGATGTTTCATTTGAATCTTTTAGAGCAACTGCTTCTGTCCATTTCATGAAGTAATTTGTTGATATCAAGATCCATTTGTGACCTACACTTGATGGTGGGTTAATAGGACCGATAAAGTCAAGTCCCCACTTTCTGAACGACTGCTCGACCTGAATTGGATTTAGGGGTAGAGCTGCTAGCTTTTGTTTGCCTATAAATAGTGAACATTTAGCACATTTTCTGACATAAGCATAAGCATCCTTGAAAAGGTCTGGCCAATAGTAGCCTGCCCTCATAATCTTCAAAGCTGTAGTACGAGGTACAAAGTGACCTCCAGCAGGTCCATCATGGAATTCCTCCAGAATTCTTTCAATTTGATCTGGGTTAATACATCTAAGGAGTACTCCATTGAAGTCTTTTTTATATAAAACATCATTTATTACTACATAAGGAATTGCCTGCAATCTATAATACCTTCGTTTAGACTTGTCTAAACTTTTTGGACAATCTTCAGTATGCAAGTAATGGATCATCTGATGGATCCAATCAACTGGAACAGCTAAAACAGCAGGTTCATCTTCATTATTCAAAACTGTTGCAACCTCTTCATCATTATTTTCTTCATTTTCTACAAGTTGTTTGCACAATCCTTTACCTTGAACAAGCTTGGTAATCTTTATGCTGATGTCATATTCCATGACTTTAGTTATCCATCCTACTCGCTTATCATTAATATCTTTATTCAGCAAAAATTTCTTGACTATTGGGTGAGCTACCAGCAGATTTATCTTATTATTAGATAGCATATGTCTGAATTTTTTCAAACTTCTTACTACAGCAAGTACATGCTTCTCAATGAATGAATATCTTGTTTCATAGTCATGCAAGATTTGACTAAAGAAAGCTATGGGTTGCTCCATACCTTCATTATTTTGCTGACAGAGCATTGTTGAGATGGTATCTACTCCTCCGAATGCATACAGTATGAAATCTTTATCAAAATCAGGATTTATAAGAGTAGGGGCTGCTACAAGTGCCTCTTTAATTTGCTCAAAACTATTTTTACCTTCTTTTGAAAAGCTACATTGATTTTTTTTCTTCAACATGGTTGTCAATGGCTGTAATAACACTGCAACATTAGGAATGAACCTCCTCACGAAGTTTATTCTACCCAGGAAGCTCTGCAAACCCTTTTTGTGAGCGGGTAGCGGTAAAGCCAGAATGGCTGCAATACGTTCTGGGTCAATAGAAGTGCCATCTTTTGAAATAATATAACCCAGAAGCTTACCTTCATGTACAAAAAAAATACTCTTCTTTGGATTTAATGAGATTCCATATTCTCTACACCTCTCAAATATCTATCTAAGATGACTAAAATGATCATCAGCATTACGTGAGAAAACAATAATATCATTTAGGTAAACAAGAACAAACTTATTTATCAAACCTTGGAGAACCATGTCCATCGCTCTTTGAAAGGTGGCTCCTACATTTGATAGTCCAAACGACATCTTCCTGGAAGCCATAGTACCCCACTTGGTGGTAAAGGTCATCTTATACTGATCTTCCTCTTTAACCAAGATTTGGTTATAACCTGAATACCCATCCAGCAATGAAAACCTTTTTGATCCTGAAACAACCTGTAATATTTGCTCCATTGAAGGCAATGGGTAGTGATCTTTGAGTGAAGCTCTGTTTAGATCATGGAAGTCAATGCACAACCTTATCTCTCCTCTCTTTTTTCTGATAGGCACCAAATTTGACACCCAAGAAGTGTGCTTGATTGGAAATATTATGCTACCTTCGATTAGCTTGTTTAATTCTATTTTCATCAGAAGTTCCAACTTTGGATTCAGGGGCCTCTGCTTCTATCTTACTGGTTTTGCATTGGGCTCGAGCTCAATTGTATGCTGAGCTAACTCGGGGTTAAAACCCTTCAAATCTCCATATTGCCAAGCAAATATATCGCTGAATTCTTGACAAAGCAAGATAAAGGCTTGTTATTTTGCCTTTGTATAGACTTTACCAAGCTTAAGCAGCTTGTCTTTGAAAATCTCTATTGACTCGTAATGCTCTCGCTTCACTGTAATACTTGATTTGTCTTCTCTAACCTGGTCATCAGCGTTAAAAATTGACTCAAGAGTCACCAAACCTTTTGGCAGTTTATTAGACTTTAACTGCATGATTTGATCACCATATTACTGATCAAACTTGCACTGGTTTCCAGCAGAAAAATCTGCCTCCTCCATCAAAAAATGGCATATCTATTCATCGCTGTCAAAAATCTGCTAGCTTATATTATTATTAGGTACCGAAGGTCTGACAACTACCTTCATGTATTGTTGTACCTCCACTTTGTGAATTTCAGTCAGAATGTCAAACTGTGACCCTAGAGCAGTAAGTTTATCAGCTTGCTTATTCTGAAGTCTGGGTACTGATTGTAGATTAAATGTATCAAACACCTCAATCAAGTCCCAAATGTGATGTTTGTACAATTTCAGCAAATCATTCTTTGTTAAATTCATATTTCTGACTTGATTTGCTATTAATTTTGAATCACCAAACACTTGTAAGCATTTAATCTTCCTTTTTCTGGCCCATTCTAAGCCATGTATTAATGCTTCATATTCAGCAACATTGTTAGAACAGCTGAAAGCAAATCTAAAAGTTGAATAATACTTGTCTCCTTCAGGTGAAATCAGAACAACTCTTCCACCAGCACCAATTTTACTCCTAGAACCATCAAAAAATAGCTTCCAAAGCTGATCAATCTATAGTACTTGCTATTTTTGTTCCTTGACCAGATTTGGAATAGTTGCATCAAGTTCTCGAATCATATAAATTCCTAAACCTACTTCGTCTATGAGATTGAATAGATCAACCTCATGATTCTCGGCTACCCACTCATCTAGATTTATGTCTAGTATGCCTTCTATAGGTACAATGGGGTCGAGGGTCACGGATTGATCCTCCTGATCATGGAAAGCTAGGTTTTTGTTTATGGGGTTGGGAACATAAGGTTCAATATGGTCTTTAGCTAATAATTATGTTTTAATCGTGACTCTAGTACCATACTTGGTCCTAAAGAACATGTGTGACTAGTCTGATGAAAAATAACCACCTAATTTTGCAATGAAGTCTTTAGATAGGCAAATGGAAAAATAGGGTGGAAGATCAATGACGTATATGTCCTGTGCAATTTGAAAGTTGGGACAGGCGTGCAATGTAAGAGGCAGACTTTTAATAACTCCTACAGACTTAACAGTTGTATCATCCAACTGAACTACCCCTTTTGACAATGGTTCATACTCAAGTCCTAACTTGTCTACTAGCTATTTAGGCATGATTGAGCTACTTGCTCCATTGTTAATCATGCAGTTATGCACTATGTTTTCACCAATTATCAAACTGACCAAAAAAGGGGGTGGTTTTACCTCTTTAACCGGTTGTCCTTGCTTTTGATCTGAATTGTTCACAAGAACTCTTGGTTGTTCTACATTTGGTTCGTCAGAAATTGATATCTTAACCAAAGCCTCTTGCAAACTTTCTTTTTTCCCAGGCAAGCGTAATGTATCCATCATGGTAATGCCAATAGTTGTCTTTTTCATATGTTCAACAATATTGAATGAAGAAACACCAACCTTTTATTGTATCTTTTGAATAGCATCATCTGTTTGAGCTGCTTGAGGCTGGAACTAAACTTTAGGCTGCTCCTTTGATGGCCTAGCATGTTGTCTTGGTAAAATATGAATATTCAGAGCTATTGGAGGCTGAAACTACCCCTTTTGGGCTATAAAATCTTGATTTTTTTGTTGAATAGCAGGCTATTTATCTTTCTCTGCTTGTTGTTTATCAGGAACAACTTGTTGTCTTAGATCAAATGCTTTCTTTTTGGCCCTCGTATTGGCTGCAATAGAAGTGGCTAACTGAACTTGACTTTACGCATGATTAACTCTGCAAAATTCACTTCCTTGCTAGTTCATCATGGCAACGTCAAGGTCACTCTGTTGCATTTGTTCACCCTACTGGTTATTTTCCTTCGTTGTCTGTTCAGAAGAAGCATAGCTATTTTGCACCATGAGTGCTTGATTAAACACCCCATTCATGCAAGTAGCCTGATTATGAGGTTGGTTGTAGGGATAGCACCAAACATAATCCTACACTAAGTTGTTATGTATTGGCATCAGCTCTTTTGAAGAGCTAGTAGCAACTGGGTTAAATGGCTGATTAGGCCTAAAGTTAAAATTCCTCTTCTGTCCCTAGTAATCAGCTTGATAAGCAGGCCTATTTGCTTGAAAGGATGATTGATTAGGCCTAAAACATTGACCTTGCTAGTTTTTGAGACTTACCAAGTTGTTACTCACAGTTTGTAGTAACTTGGCCATTTGTTGTTGGTCATTTATTAACTGCTGTTGAATATCTTTTAGACCTTGCAAATCAGAATTTGCTAGAACAACATTATTTTGTACTACTGCTTGGAAATCTAAGGCTGAAACAGCAGGTATAGCGGCTATTGGAGGTATATGAATGGGCATATATGGTTGTAGCTCCAGGAAAATTGGCATAGGGGGTCTTGGGGAAAGTTTACCAGCCTGTATGAGGCTATTTTCAGCTCTAATGGCAATGTCATATGATGCTGGTAATGTTAACCCACCCATTGACTGTATCATTAAGGCAATATCACTATGCAAAGATCTAAGAAAATACAGAAAAGTGTGGTCAGGAGTTGGTCTTACCGTCACTGGAATTCGATCCCATGTCCTTTGAAATCTGAAATTGAAGTTCATCATTTGTTCTTGTGGAGCTCTCTTTATAGTCGTCATTTGCTTGACTAGAGATAAATGATCGAACTTATTTGAAAATTGCTTTGTTAGCTTGTCTCCTAAGTCATCCCATGTTGGGACACTATGAACTAGTAAGCCACGAAACCCCTGAGATGCTTTCCCCTTGAATGATGCTACTAACAACCTCAAAGCTATGTTCTCCTGAATCACATGGTGAACTCCACATAGTGAGGCTACGTATCTAATATGCTCAATGGGCGTAGTCTGATCTTCACCAGTAGAGAAAGGTAGACTTTTGAGTGTTGCTATTGGTATATCATCATGCAGAGCCAGATCTAATGGGCTGCCCCCATCAAATGGAACAAAAGCATGTGCTCTAGCCATCAGAGCTACTACTGTTCTGAAATTTGCAGCTTGTATAATTGGTACAAGTTGAACCGGTACTTTGTAACTCGATGAAATTGAGAAAGAACTTGGCTTCCTTGTTAACGATCTACCTCTCCTTCTTGATATGTAAACTAATGGTTCTGCTCTTTTAATCGGAGGAACTGATCGCTTTCATGAAGATTTACCAGATGTTCGCTTGGTTGTCCTCCCTACTCTCTTTGGTGAAGACAGCTGCAAATACTCAAATGAAGAACTTCATGTCTGAATTTTTCTCATAAGTTGTGTGCACTTGATCTACTAAAAACTAAGAAATGGAGTCACCAGGTATATGAAAATAATACTCTAAAAGGCTGGAATAAACTGTTGTATATACCAAACAGCTACTTGAACTATAAAAACTTTGCTCTAAAAAGTGATTCAGAGTCCCACCGGGCATGCCAAAAACTGTTGTCAATCAGATTGCACCCGAATGCTTGAATATTGAAATTCAGCAATTTGTTGAAACATTGGAACTAATTCCAGGCTGTGGGTATCCTATAAGGAATGAGACCTCCAGATTCTAGGCTAGTTCCTATTTAATTTTTTGGTTAATAACATGGTGGTTTCTTAGTGAAAAGTGTGAAATACATTATTAAGCTTGAAGATCATGAGGCGTAATAAAGTAAATTAGCTTTATTCTTTTTATTCTTATTTGCATAAATAATCTAAATGGATTAAATAAATGATGAGATAAATCATTTAATTAATTTATCATCTAGAATGCAAATAAGAATATTATGTAAAGCTAAGTCATCTTTTACTTCAGCTCTACATCAGATTGTCAACTGAAGACTTAAATGAGAAAGATGGACTTTAAAGTGTGCATGGTCAGATTTATACAAATGAGGTGGTTTTTGCGTGCTTTAGCCCACTTTTTTAGGGATTTCAGTCTAGTTCGAGTTGCAGATCGATTACATGCTTTATGAATGCCACTTTGAGTTTGAGTTCACTCATTCTTGCATGAGTTTGAACCACTTTTTCAGCGATTTTCACTTGTGCTCGGATTTCACTTTGGGATTATCATCTTTTCACTTTCAGATCACTTTCAGTTGCTTATTCATGCACTTTGGAGTGCTTTCATATTGTATATATTGAAAAAGTTTATCTTTTTCAATTCAGTTCTTATTTTTCAGCCTTTGCACTCTGCAAAGCGAATCATCTTGTAACTCATCATTTATTTACAGATTAATACAGTAATGTTTTTTATAGGTTCAAATTGTGTTGTTGCAGAAGATTCCTTTAAGTTTCAGTATTTTAGAATTTTCCTTCAAGTTTCAAGCATCATTGTCATGTGGGATTGATCAAAGTGATTATTTTGTTTACAATTTATGAAACCTTTAAATATTTTTGTCTCCTTAATGAGTTTTGTATGCATCCAAGTTTAAGTCCACTGGTTAAACATTGTGCTAATCAATAATTGAATAGTATAGTTGTGGGAATCATATTTTCCATCTATGATTGTTTCTTTAAAAGCCTTTGTTTAAAATATTCAAGTTTTTAAGCTTCCATATCTAGTTGTGTGAATGAAAATAGTGAGTAATTGTTTTGTGAGTCAAGTCTGCATATTGAATTCTTCGGTGCATCACCATAGTTAAAGTTTCATAGTTCAAAATTTAGACTTAGTCTTTCTCCTTTTTCCAACAAATCACTCAGTTATTAACCAAAAAATTAAGTAGGAATGAGCCTAGAATCTAGAGGTCTAATTCCTTATAGGATACCCACAACCTAGAATTAGTTCCAATGTTTCAACAGATTGCTGAATTTCAATATTCAAGCATTCAGATGCAATCTGATTAACAACAGTAATGCAATGGGAAAGTTTGAAATGATAATTTTTGAAATGTGTATCTTGTTATTCTATTAGAAAAGAAAAAAAATATTTCCTAAATGTTAGAAGTATATGTTAGTGTGTTAAGTTTTAACATAAGGATAATTAGTTTCTCCCGTAGAGTAGTTTTTCACTCGTCTGTGTTTTTCATGGCTTTAAAAAGCCTATACAATATGTAATTTATTGTATCTCAATTTATTCACTCTTCTTGATGAAATAGTTTTGTGCATGTAACTTCTCTCAGTCGTGAATGTTATTCAGTGTGCAATGGAGGATTGGGTGCTCCAACATGGTATCAGAGCTTTCCCATCTTGTGACCCCTTTCATTTGAGAGTTTTCATCAAGGTTTTTTTGAGATCACTTTTTCTTCACAGAGATCATGTAGGGTGTCTTTGACACCATGATCTCTCCTTGGTGAGCATCACATTCTGCAAATCACAAAAGCACATTTTTCCATTCTCTGGAGACTGTTTGAGTTGTTCTAGAAGGGACAATTTTTTTCCTAGCTGTGAGACGTTGGATGCATTGAAATCCTCACACTACTTACTTTAAATTCATTGTTGCTGAGAGGGCCCAATTTTTGGCATTGGAGGAATAGTAGTTTGTGCACAGAGAGATTTTCAGAGTATGATTTCTAAAGAGGGACATGAGTTTGATCTACAAACTGCTTCCCTAAAAGGAATGCACCAGACTGCCAAGGATATGCATGATTCTTGCTAAGGAGGCATCTTTTTGGTTATTGAAGCTTGCGATTTTCATCCTTAAGGAGGTTTTTTTTTCTCAGAAGCTGCAATTTCTTCATTTTGCTAGACGCTCCATCCCTGCTAGTCCATTCTATCTGACTTTTGCAATTGAAAGAGGGCATGTTTTTTTTGTTTGGATTTTTGAAAGGGTTGGCTCATAGCAGAAGTTGTATTTCAATTTTTCTTTGGAGAAGTTGATTCTTTTGGCATCAGACTAATGATTGCTAGCTAGGTTCTACTATGAAGAAAGGATGATTGGAGGCATGATTTTTTGCAGTGTGGAACCATTCTTTGGTTCAGGCTTTTGTGTGTTGAAGAACCACTTCACAGTTCTGGCTTAGTACAAAACCACCTTTTGGTTTTGGCTCGTTGTTTATCTACTCCCTATTTCTAGCTTGGAATCAATTTTTTGAAGAAGCATTTTTTTGGAGGGCACGTTTTCCTCTATGGAGGGTGCAATTTTTGCTAAAGAGACCCCTACTGCATTTTTTCTGTGTGATTGATCTCTCTCCACTGCGATTTGTTGGTGGCTGAAATTTGCTCTTGTATAGGCACGTTTCATTTTGATTCTCGGCTCTAGTGAAACATTTTTTCAAACTTTATAATTATAAAGTTTGCAATCAAATATTTTCTATAAGATTTGGAGGTGGGCCCATACTAGTAATTTGAGCATTTCTTCTAGACATTTAACCCACATTCATTCTATGGAGAGATTCTTTGTGCCTTAAATTTTCCACCAGTTTCCTTTTATTGTGAAGTTGTTGCAAGGTTTGTGAGCAGTGTGGTCTGCTTGTGTGCTCTTGGTGATTCACGTGGAAGTTTTGCAACAAGGTAAATCCACCTTTTTTTTTCTGATTTGAAGGTTTCACGTCTTTGTAAATTCAGAGAATTATCTTGTCATTATGGGTTTTTTATTTCACCCTTCTCTAATCATCTTGAAAAGGGGGAACTATACACAATGGAGAGATGGTATCTTGAAGCATTTGTGATGGCTTCATATTTTTCCATACCTATATGGTCATGTTCCTCAAATTGGTACTTCTTGGAGCAAGAAGTTTGTTTGGAATTCCAAAAGGGATCATGTTTTTTGGAGTGATTGCTCTTCATGTTGCCCTTCCCAAATGATCATGCTTCAGATTATATTGTGCCTCTTGATGATTTAGATAATATACCATATGACTTTGATACACTATAGGAATTTGGTTCTTTGGAACAACCTAGCACATCTTGATGATAAGGATGATGAGGTTTCCACTCCTCCTACAAAGATACTTGTTGAGCCTTCACATTCATTAGTTGCTACCTTCCATGATCCTGATCAACAAGATGCATATTATTTCCCAGATCCACCTCATTAGGATTCTTATCTTGCATACTTATCATTCTTGTTTGTAGACTCTCACATTCATGATTTGAAAGAAAACATTGATGATATTCATCTCCTCTTTGAAGGATTTTATTTAACTACATCGGGTGTGATGAGGGAACCTTCATACCCTCTTGTTCTTTCTTCTTCTTCTCTTCTTTTGTCATAGTTTGTCAATGAGTTGGAGTATCTTGAGTAGCATTCAAAGGAATTATTTTCTTTGGAGGTTGATGTTTTTAAGTCTTCATTAGATCTTGATTTGATTATGGTATCATTCGACATCAACATGGAGCCATTTGAGCAGCCCACAAAGGCTTCATACTTCTTGAGACTTCCTTCCTCATCTCTTGGTTTGGAGTTTCTTCATACACCAATGGATTGGTTTCTTCCCAAGGGGAGAAATATTGTTTGCAAGCATTAGACAGTTTTTTGTCTTCATCCATGCACCATTGGCATAGGAGCTTCTTCATTATGGGGGGATATAATATCTCTCTTTTCCCTTCCTATGGGGGGATCATTGGTTGTATATACATGATGTATGTAGTTCTTAGGGGTGTGATTGAGTCCTCCACCATGCATCATTTTTTTTTTCTTTTCTCTCTTTTGGAGAGGGGTTTTCTCCCACATGGTCTTTCTCCTTTTCTCTGGTTGTGAGAGATTTCTTTTTTTTTGCATTGTAGTTGTAAATCAATACCTAACATGTTTGTGTAGCTAGGACCCATATTGATCTTCATTTTTTCATTATAATTCTCCCTAAGTTTTCACTTAAGCGGGGGTGTTAGTGTGTTAAGTTTTAACATAGGGATAATTAGTTTTTCTTGTAGGGTATTTTTTCATCTGTCTATGTTTTTCACAACTTTAAAAATCATGTACAATATGTAATTTATTGTATCTCAATTTATTCAATCTTCTTGATGAAATAGTTTTTTGTATGTAACTTCTCTCAGTCGTGAAGGTTATTCAGTGTGCAGTGGAGGCCTAAGTGCTCCAACAATATAAATTGTTCACTTGTGGGTAAAACATAGTAAAAATCAATGGGTAGAACAATGGGCATGTTACACACATCATGAAAACTTTTAGAATATAGAAGAGTATTAAATTGAGAAAAAATATAATGATGATTAGGAAGGATTAATTAATCAATCAAGATTAAAATAATTACTGAATGGGGGCTATAGTTTTAATTAGTTAAATTAATGAACCTTGGAAGAAACATGAATCATAATTAATTAATTATGATAAATTGAAAAGGTGGTGAATTATAGGAAATAATTAGTTAAAAAATTATTTAATTAATTATATAGTGGATGACCAACTTTAGCCCATGCCTACAAAATTTATTATGTCAATTCATTTTTAAATGGTGAGTTCATTACTAAGCATCAAATAAAGGTTATGACACTTAAGATAATTCTTAAGGGACATAGATCTAGACCATAGTGAATTGTGAAACTATATAGAGCTTAAGATATCACCCAAACTAAGTTCACATAAATTTATATACATGTGGAAAATGGTTCTAGCATGACAAGAGGAGTTTTTTCATTATCATTTCTAAAACTTCTAGTGTAGGAAATTGTATACCTTTACAATTTCACACTATGATTGGGTCCCTTAACTTATTGGACTTAATTAAGCTTCTAATTTACCAAATTATGCATTCCAAAGTCTTATTTTTACCATTTTCTAATAGGATAACCAACATTAAATAAATGCATTTAATATTTTTATTTCCATGGATTATGAGTGTCATAAAAATATAGGCTAGGACCCATTCGCCCATGGGAAAATTGGTCCCTTTTATGTGTTAGGACCTATTTTAAAATATTTTTTTGGTGTTACTTTAATGATTCAAATTCAAATTGTAGGTGTCAGATTTTGGAATCTAATTTTTGACAAATTAGATAAACACCTATAAATACATAATCTTTTGATAATTTGAAATCTAACACTTTATGAAGCAACATGACCTAGCAATTCAAGAGAAAATATTATTGTCAAGAGCATTCAAGAGCAACATTATCAGTCATTTAGGGCAGCAATCAAGATCCTAACATCATGTCCAAGTTTATGCATGTTCATGTTATCTTGTGAAGACTAACATGCATTCTAGATCCTCAAGCATCCAAGCATTCAAGCATTCAAAAAAATAAAGAAAACAAGATCCAATTCCTTTGAAGAGATGTGTATGACTTTAGTCCTTCAAGGAAGCCATTGAAGGGTTATGAGTTGTAACAAGTGTTCATTCATCATTTCCCTCCCTTTTATTATCTTTTTATCAAGGTTTAATTACCAAAATGGGGTTTGACCAAGCCAAGCCTCCATACAAAAAAACAAACCATTTTTCCCTCTTTGTGTATGTGTACATTATAGGTTGAAGAAGAATTGAAGAAGATCTTGAAGAGAAGTTTTGTACTATTGAATTTGTTGTCATCATTCTTTCCAAGAAACATAAACTAAGTTGGAAAATTTATTTTCATCATGCTGACAAGTTTTCAAGTAGAAATAAACATCTCAAATCTAACACCAAAAGACAATAAAAATTGTTTTCAAAAGCCCTATCAAGGAGCCATTTGCCAAGTGGTGGACTAGTCCTCCTACACTACTCAGAATCAAATTTTGGTGAAAGGTACATGCTATCAAACCCTTCTTAGATCTACATGTAAAGTGTTGTTATAGTTTGTACATCTTCAAGAATATGTAGTTTGTATCTTAAGTCATATAGTTCATTTAGTTGCATTGTTTAAAATTATTTCTAATCATTTTCTATCATTAAAAATCACCAACCTAGGTCTAATTGACTCACCTTTGAGGTTGAAAGTCAATAACAGGTGCTGGTGTCATATTGCTAATACTCTAGTGAGACATAATTTGAGACTCATGGCATCTCATGCTAGTACATATACCATGGATCTTGTTTTTTCCAACTCTTTCACACAAATTTTTGACAATAATCAACCTATGTCAGACTCTCTACCTAATGTCACATTTGTTACACATACGGTTGTCATTGTACCAAAAGATTGACCTATTAATTCCTGATATAATCACTAGAGTTAATGAATCCATGGGAGGTGGTTAAGCCATGTCATGAACCCAAGCATTATGTTTCATAGCGCAAGGAGACCAAGGGTGCACACCTTGCAATAATCCCCCCTAGCACAAGTGAGGAGTTCAAACTCATAAACTAGGGTGTGATACCAAATGTTGCACAAACAGTTGTCATTGCACCAAAAGATAAACCTATTAATGCACAATACAACCTCCAAAGTTAATGAATCCACAAGAGGTGGTTAATCCATTTCACAAAATCAAGCACTATGCTACATAAGACAAGGAGACCAAGGGTGTAAACCTTGCAACAACATTTCCCATGAACACCTTTTCATACACCACTGTCACTAATGTTGAAACCATAGTTTCCCATGTTCCTGAAGAGAAACTAAAACAATTAGAAAAAGCTTTAGAAAAATTTCAAGATTATGTGAGTACAAAATACATTATTAGTATTGTAGCTCCTATCATAGAAAACATGAGGAAAATGCTTTATAGTGATCAAGGATTAGAGGTTGTGTGTAGCCTAGACCATATTATTCATGATCATGTTCCAACAATGGCTAGTTGTGCTCAATATTTAGGATACACTCAAATCCAAGGAGGAAATCAAATTCCTCCCCCCATAATCATAATCTATATCCCTACATATACAAATCCAATTGTTACCACAATAATACAACCAAATAATAGTATGGCTCCAACATTGGCTATTTCCATTGGGAATCCTTTTATTTTTGTGCACTCAAACATAATCTCTCCAAATCCATCACCTCTCGCAAATTTGTAATTTAGTTGTCCACCTAACACATATACACCCCCACCATATTCACCTCCATCCCAAAATACAGCCAATGATTTCATCATAAACCAAATTTTGCAAAATCTCACATCCCTTCAATAGAAAATAGCGACATTAAACCAAAACCAAAATGAACAACCTTCACAATATGTGAAGAGAAACCCATTGTCATTGGAGATATTGAAAAAAAAAGTGCCACAAGGTATAGAGATACCTCGTTTTGATAAGTACAGTGGTAAAGGCGAACCTAATAATCATTTTCCAGCATATACATTCTTATGTAGTGACTTCATTTTCAAATATTTAGCTCTTTTCTAAATTATTTCCTAGGTCCTTGAAAGACACGGGCTTGGAATTCTTTTGTTTGTTATTGAATAATTCAATCTGCTCATTTGATGATATTTTTTATGCCTTTCTTAATCATTCCCAAGTGAAAATGGGCCCTAAGATGGCTCTACCTAATTTAATGAGGTGTAAAAAATAACAAGGAGAAAAAGTCAAATTTTATAGCACGTTATCAATTTATTTAATCACAAATCAATATTAAACTCTCTAATGTGGATCTTCAAAAAATGATCATTGATAACTTACAAAAATACATAAGAGATAAACTTGGGATGATGAATTTTCCATCCTTTTCATATTTGTGTGTGACTCTCCATGATCATTAGATTTTAGTTAGTCAACTTGAAGAGAAAAATTCCTTGAGTCGTGTTGATAAATCTAAATCCATAATTCATAATAACTTCTAATCAACCCTTTATATTGAGCCTCAAGTTGTTGCAATAAAAACAACCCCATACCAATTTCAGGCTAAGGGTAGGAAATTCACCTCGCTCCCTAATTCCCTTCATTCAATTATGATACAACTCATGAAAAATAATTTGTTCACTTTACCTCTAGTTAAACCTATTGATCCAACCTAGCCTTCACCTCCAAACCATAATCCAAATACCTTTTGTCATTATCATCAAAAAATTGGATATGGTACAAAAAGATGTATGCATCTTAAACAATTAGTGCAATACTTTATTGATTCCAATCACATCCAGTTCGGAGGTGTTAATAATCAAGGGGAATAAATTTGTTGCCCCACCCAACTAAAATTTACAATATTTTAGGAAAGTAATGCCAAATCATTCCATCACTTTTGTAAAAGCTGGTGAAGATAAGAATGATGTTATGAATGTTGATAAAATAGAAGACATGATAATTGATGGCAAGAGTGATAATGAGGACAATCCTCTACAAGGCATGATTGGTCTCATTGATGTTCAACCTCGTAACTTGGCCAAACCAATTTGATACCTAACGCTTCTTTTTCTAATGATGAAGCACTTAAACATTTTCCTAATGATCCTCTCTACATTGTTGGTTGTATCAATAACATAAATGGACAAGGAATACTTATTGATCCCACATTTGCAGAGAAGGCGATCATCTAGGAATTCTTGTTCATGCAAGAGATTTATCAAGATACTTATGAACAACCAAAAGCATGGATTAAAACACATAAAGGTTTTTTTTTCCCTACGATAGGTTCGATCACTCTTCCATTAAAATTAGGACCTAAACAATCATGTGCATCATTCTCCATCATCTTTTCATTAGACCAATTTCATGTGAAGCTAGGCTACTCATGGTTATACTCCATGGATGTTGTCATGTTGGTTATTCACAAGTGCATTAAGTTTCCTATTGGGAATGAGATATTTATAGGGAATCATCTAGTGGGTTTCATCCCTTTTCTTCTCATGGAAAATTTTCACTAGATTTATTTTGGTTTGTAACTATGGAATCTATAAAGCCTCATGAACGTTTCTTTTTCAAATCCTATCAAAAATTCAAGGAAAATCGTATAGAAAAATTATCTCTTAGGAATATTCTTGGATCCATGGTTATCCCTTCTCCTTAACCTACCATTGATGAAACTATGATTGAGCCACAAGCCCTTCCAAGTAACCAAGACATGTTCATCATATTTCCTCCACCTAATTCCTATAAGAGACCAAGAGACAGTAAGACGATCCCTTTAGTGCCTTTAAAGATAAAAACAAGTTTATAAACCTAAAGAGAGTGGTTTCCAAACCCTTGATGCTTCCTTTTGTTCCTCCTTTAAAGGAAGAAAATAAACTAATGGTTGACAAACTAGCTCATACACCATACCAACTTGAAAACCATGCTAAGAGAAACCAAAATGCTAAAGAGCATAGGCCTAGACATTGTGCTATCACTCATCAATTAGAAGAAGAAAATAAACCAACACCACCTACACCCATGGAATCAACTCAAGAAGAAATCCAACCTCCATCCAAACAAGACATTAACTTAAAATAAGAGGTAAAAAAGGACGATTCAAAGGGAATAATTATAAAGCCTCCTATTGTGAATAACTTGGATGATGATAATGAGATTGATAAGATTGATGAAAACATACATAATGAGTTGAATCTATTATTTTCCACTTCTATGAATTTATATGGGGGAAATCATGATGATCCTCTTGAGGGGAGTGACCCACCACACTTTGAACCTAGTGATGCTCCTAGCATAGCACTTCTTGTAGTCCCCATACAAAGGAATTTTCCTACCATTTATGATGAACAATATTGGGATGTGGACGACCTAATCTAGATTGGCTCACATGTGGCGTACTACTTTATGTTTTCTTTATATGTTATTTTGATTGTGTGCATGCAATGTGCTCTCATGTACTATGTTGCTTGGCATTTCTTTATGTTTGTGAGTTTTCTTAGGATGACCCCTGATTGCTTTGTTGGTGTAAGGATACAAAGGAAATGAATCTATCAAAAAATTATTCTATTTGTATCTCAATTCTTCTATATGTCATAAAATTTATCTTTTTGGTATGTGTAGGATCATGATGGGCCAAAAAGTGGTGATATGATGGGTTTTTGTAGGTATGTGGTTGATGACTTTTTTTACCCAAAATTGATGAAACAAAAAGGGGTTTTTAAAGGAGATTCTCAGCTTTCCACCAATATAAATTATTCTTTACTTTGAATTTAATAAATAATTATTATTTATTTTCTTTTCTATTTGAATTACAACTAAATTCCGATTGATAGGCTGATTGAAAAACATCTATAGCTTTCAAACAGAATCATATTTGTTTGAATCTAAAACATGCATCACATTCTATGCTTCACAAACTATAGGATTAAAAAAAATGAAATGAATTTTATGAAGTTTTGACCAAGTTAAGGTGGTTAGACATATGAGTTTTTTTATTTTTTTTAAATTGTAATTAAAAATTCATAATTAATTATTTACTTGGAAAAAAATTACGAAAAAATATGCATCACAATGAGACATGACTCCTATACTTATATCTAAAATATTATAAAAGAATATTATCATTTTATTGTGGTTAGGGTGCTCAGACAGACACATACTTCTTATTTTTTCCCTGAAATTTAAGTACTACTGCATTGAAATTTCAAATTTTCACCAAATAGATTCTTTTAAAAAAAAATAAACCTAGTAGTTTAGAAACTACATTCCATTTTGTACAAATTATATTCTTACATATTTTTGAAATAATATAGATAACTTATTCAAATTTTTGCGTCAAGTTTCCTAACTCTGATTTTTCTAAATTTTTTGCCACTTAAGGGCCTTTTTTTTCCATGATGATCATGCACATACTGTTTTCTTTTGCTTTTTTGTTTCCTTCTGGAGATGATACAAGGCATTGAGACATTTAGGTCTCTTCTGGATGTTGACCCAAAATATTCTTTATTTTCTCTCTCTATGTGTCATTCCTCCTTTTGTATTCATTGTTCCATGAGAATTTTGGGGATGATGACAAAATTTCTAAGCTCTATCATATCACTGCAACAAACACATATGTTGACCCTAGATCTATGGATCCCTTAGTATATCTTTCTATGTTGCTCGTGGAATTATATTCTCGTGGTATCCCCTTATCATAATGAAGTTTATTTGGAAACATATCATTAACATAGGGCTTTCCAAGTAAGCTCTTTTTGATCTTTAGTTGCATGGCATATCATTTTCTACTTTAAAGTAATTTCTCATAGTATGGTGTTTAGAAATTTTTTTAAATTGGGGGCATACATTGGCATTATTTATTTATTTTATTTACACCCCTTGAGGTGAATTTTGTTTGCACCCCTTGAGGTGAATTTTGTTTGCACCCCCTAAGGTGAGTTTTATTTACACTCATTGAGGTGAAATTTCCATTTTTGTTTCACTTTGTTCATGGGAGTGTTGAGCCTAGTGTAGTGTTGGCATATTTTATGGGAAAACAACGTAGGCATGCTAGTCCCTCCTTTTTTCTTTGGGACTCACCTAGTGTATATCAGACTACACTAGCCCTTGTGAGTATATTTTATGGACATAGATCAATCCATTTTAGTTTAACATTAACTTTGACATTGGGTTTTGGTGTACCTTATTTTGTTTCTATAACATGTATGTGTTCTTTTGTGCCTTTGTTGGATTTTCAATTCAAGATCATAGATCTTGGGGGCTTGATCACTCTCCTTGATCCTTCATTGTCTTATCACTCTAACATTTATAAAATTGGACCTATCTTGACATATATTTCTCTACTTTAGTGTGAGTCTAAGTGTAAGTTCATACTCTCACTAAAGTGGGGGCTAAATGTAGTGTAGGAAATTGTATACCTTAAGATCTAGACCATAGTGAATTGTGAAACTACATACAACATAAGATATCACCCAAACTAAGAACATCAATTTTTATGCATGTGGAAAATGGTTCTAGCTTGACAAGAGTAGTTTTTCCATTATCATTTCTAAAACTTTTAACTAGTGTAGGAAATGGTATACCTTTATAATTTCACACTATAGTTGGGTCTCTTAATTTATTGGAATTAATTAATCTTCTAATTTATCAAATTATGTATTCCAAAGTGTTATTTTTATAGTATTATGAATGAAGAACCAAGATTAAATAAATGCATTTAATATTTTAATTACCATGTGTAGACACTTCAAATCATTCTGATTGATATTACACATCTAAATTTGAAATATTCACACCATTTTCATCCTTATTCACATCTTTTTAACTATTTAATTAAATAATATTAATTGTTTAATTAATTTTATAAGGTTAATGCATCCCCTTTCATACTAATTTTAATCCTATATAATTAAATAATGTGAATTATTTAATTAAATTCTCTAGGTCCTCTCATTTGATTAAATAGCCTGAATTATTTAATTAAATTTCATTAGTTCCCCTTTTTAATTAAATGAGCCAATTGTTTAATTAAATCCCTAAATTCATCTAGCATGCATAATTAAATAATATTTTAATTATTTAATTAACTAATTTCTTTCATCCCTCCAATTTCTCCCTCTTGTAGAGGAATATTCCCATGGAATATTCCTCCATTTCAATTCCCTCCTAAATGGAAATATTTTGCACATTCCTCCTATATTTTAGGGTTTGTGTTTCTTCAAATCAATTTGAACAATTGATTAAATTCATCAATCCTTGTCAACTCTCAATCTCCTCCATGGATTGAATTCTTGATCAATGCCAATTTATCTCCTTAATTTACATCCATAAATTAAGAAAATTGATCTTGACCATTGATTTGCTCATATTTCCTATAAATAGTCTCAATTTCTTGAGCAAAGGATCCACATTCATTGAGAGCATCCACATTATAGTCAACTTTAGAGTAATCATATGAGCATTTCATCCATTTTCATCCATTTTAGTTAATCTTGCATCCATTTTATATCAATTACATCCATTTTCAAGCTTGTTTCAATCAAGGGATTGGGAAAGGACTGACATTCCATATCAATTTAGCACCAATCCCCCAATGGGATGAAGTTTGATGTGTTAATTAGGCTTCCATTATGTATTTTTGGTTTATTTCATGTTTAATGACTTCTTAGATTAATATTTTCAATAATTTCATTAGGAGCATGGATTAATTAGTTAATTATTGTTTTAATTCTTGTAATTTAACCATATTTAGCTTAGGTTATGATCATGTTCACACCATGGATTATGAGTGTCTTGTAAATATAGGCTAGGACCCATTCACCAATGGGAAAATGGGTCCCCTTTATGTGCTAGGACACATTTTAAAATATGTTTTTGGTGCTCTTTTAATTAAATGAGTCATTCCTCCATTTCAATTTCCATTATGTACTTCTAATTTATTTCATGTTTAATGGCTTCTTAGATTAATATTTTCAAAAAATTTATTGGGAGCATGGCTTAATTAGTTAAATCTTGGTTTAATTCTTATAACTGTATCATATTTAGCTTATCTGTTAGGATCATGTTTACATTTTGGCACTAGAAGGAGGGCTTGACTAACTAGATTTGACAAATTTTCATTGAGTCTTTAGTGTTTTGCATATTTCAAGGTCAAGTGATGCAACTGTTTTGGGGAACTTAGGTGACGTAATTATTGAACTCCAACTCAATTATGGCATTGTGATGCAATTTTGCGCATTGGCACACTATTGTTTGTATTGCAACATGTTTGTCTTTTAGCCATGGTGATGCAATTGTGGCATTGTGATGTAATTGTGTGCATTGGCGTGCTATTATTTGCATTGTGACGCATTTGTCTTTTAGCCAAGGTGATGCAATTTTTCATCTAATGTAAATGGAATTTCTACTTTTTTATGTGTTTTAGGTGAACCAAAGCAACATAGTTGTACATCAACACATTTTTTCTTGAACCAGAGCGACACAATCATACAACATTACATTTGTCTTGAACCAGAGCAACACATTATTCTTGAACTAGATGGACGAAATTATCATACAACAACACATTTGTCACATAGCGATGCATTTTTCATATAGAGACACATTTATTGTATAGCGATGTAGTTGCAAGACTGACAAAGCAGTGCAAAATTTGTCAAGTTAAAAATACAGTTAAATATTCATGTTTACTTTGAATTTTTAGTCTTATCTATTATTTGATCACTTAGTACCTCTTTGTTTGTGTAAGGCTAACTATTTTGCAGATTTGAAGTGGAGCATAAAATCTTGGAGTGAAAGTTAAAGTGTTCATTAACACTTGTCGCGACATCATTTAATATTTTCTTCTAAAAGTGTTTTTAAACACTCATGGAAGGGTGACCTAAGAGATTTTTTATTTCATGCTTTAGAGTATAGAACTTTTAATTTTGGAAACTAATCCAAAATCATGGTGAACATTAGAGGAGAGGTGAACATTGGAGGTGAGGTGAGATTGAGTGATTTGAATTTGAATTTTGTGTCTAGTGTTCATGGTGGTGATCTATTTTTCCAAGATATAGAATTTTCTGCTCATGCTAATATTGTTGGTAAGGATGAATTGGTTGCTACATAGGTGGTCAAATATTCAGACTCTATGGGTAAGAGTGTGAAAGATGTTTTTGATGGGAAAAAATTAGGCCTTACTATTTTATCCCTTATCTATATTTTCAACCTTGTTTATGTTGTCTTGTTCATACTTCCTATCACCTTTTGTTAAAGGAAAATTAATATATTTAATAAGTTGTGAAAAGAAGTAAAATTGTCCACGATACTAATTATTTGAAGAAGTATTAATAATTTCATGGTTAATTGATAGTGATGATTAAGGGCGAAGGTTTAGCTATTATGAGTATGTGTAAGGAAAAATGCTAATGAAGAAAATAGTTGTTTAGTTGGAATGGTTGTTGATAACATTTTACTCTTGAATTAGCTTTTTATTATACTTCTATTTTTGATAAAGACCAATGTTGTTTATTGGCTTTAGGCCGATGGTTTATTTTTATTTACATACTTTGGCTTGTTGGTCGTGGGCCATAACAAACCCAACTTTGTCGCTTTTTAGCATATCGCCTAGTTTATATATATGTATATCTTAGACTGAACATGTGGGCATGGTGATCAATATATAAGAAAACTTCTACTATAATTTAGTTTGAATACTTATGTGTATGTGAATGATTTTTTTGGCATAAAACCAATTTTATTATCTCATCACCAAGTGAACCAAGGAGCAAGGGCCCACTACTTGGATCACTCGATGATTTTGTCAGATTAGTTGGTTTGTTAATGTGTGTTTTTATTTTTGTCATATTTCAATTTCATGTATGCAATGTGTGATTCAATTTCCATTTTATTTTAGTAACACTTCTATCTCATAATTTAGTTTAATCAATTTTCCTTTATGGATTAATGATATATCTGATAATCATGGTTTGTTAAATAGAAGCATGGGAATGAATCTATTCTAAATAAAGTAAAGAAGTCATCACTATTTTCTATTTATATTTTGCTACTATTTATACTAAACTTCCTAGAACACTTCCTAGCACAACTTCTGTGAATTCATGTCATAGAGTAGAAATAAAGTTATTAAACCATATTTCTGAGAAAATAATCATTGTAAGGATTAGTTGCATTCATCCCCACTTAATTCACTATTTTCAGCCCTTAGGTATACTACTGTAACACCTTTCACAAGTCTACGATCCCTAGATTGACATTTAATGAACAAACTGAGGAAACCACTACAAAATTCCTAAAGGTTGATCTAATTATATTTGTAATTGAATAGAATTATAAGGATAGTTTATCTTTAATATCAATCCATAGTTTTTTCCAAACATTTTGCAAGGTGGTTTTTGTGGTCGATCTAGTGTTGGAGGTCCCTTTTTCTATTCCCAAAGCTCCCATGGGTTAGGCAGTGCTTGAAGTTTCAACAAATTTTGTAGTGCAAGCCCCTTCAAGTGAGTTTTTTGGTGCTTCTTCTCCTCATAAGAAATGTGGGGATCATGTGTCAGTGGACACTAGTCATTTGGTGGGTTCATCCTCTTTTCTTGGGTAGCATTTGTTTGAATTATTTAATTCAAAACTCAAAGGTAAGGATGCTGAGTCGGTTTCTTCTTTGCATGAAGTTGATGGTATTGTCCTTTCCATCCAAGACTATTATGGATAAAAGTATCTCTCAAATGGATTTGTCTCTTGTGGGTAAATTCCTAGGGCCCCAACCAAATATTGAGGATGTTCATTCCTAGGTTTGTAAGAAATTGGTTCTCAAAGGATAGATAGAGGTGGCTACAATGGCTAAATTCTCCCACTTTTGTGTTTTCCTATGATAAGGACTTGCAAGTGGTTTTTTTAAAGGGGCCTTGGCTTTTTGATTGCTTGACTCTAGCTATGTGTCCATGGGAGCCAGGTATGGATTTATCCAAGTTCCTTTTTCATTCTACTCTAGTATGGGTTAAACTTCTAAATTTTCCGTTGGAATATTGGGATGAAGAGGTCTTTAAAGCTATTGAAAATTATTTTGGGCTTCTAGTCTCTATTGATGATGCAACCTTGTCTAGAAAGTGTTTGGTTATTGCTAGACTCTACGTTATGATTGTTCATGATGCTAACCTTCCATACCCCATTCTTCTTAACTCTAAAGTATGAAGTTGGAAGCAAATATTTTTTTGAGTCCCTCCCATTCACTTTTTTTAAGTGTAAAATGACAGGGCATTGGGCTAAAGATTTCCCTTCCAAGGTTGTAGGCCCTTAGCCTAAAGTTTGGAAGGTGAAGGAAGTTAAGGTCTCTACGGCCCCCCATCTTTAACTAGCTGCTCATGTGGAAGATCTAATCTAGGATCCTATTGTAAACATTGATGTGGTTGTTGTTCCCTAGTCTGTTTTGGTTGAGGCCTTAGTTCCTAATGATTGAAGGGTGTGTGAAGGATCATGATGGGCCAAAAAGTGGCGACATGATGGGTATCTGTAGGGTATGTGGCTGACGACATTTTTTTTACCCAAAATTGATGAAACAAAAAGTGGTTTCAAAAGAAATTCTTAGCTTTCCACCAATATAAATTATTCTTTACTTTCAATTTAATAAATAATTATTATTCATTTTCTATTTGAATTATGAGTAAAGTTCTAATTGATAGGCTGATTGAAAACATCTATAGCTTTCAAATGATATCACATTTTTGAATTCAAAACATGTGTCACATTCTATGCTTCGCATACTATAGGATTAAAAAAAGAAAATTTGAATTTTATGAAGTTTTGACCAACTTAAGGTGGTCAGATGTATGAGTTTTATATTTTTTAAAACTTGTAATAAAAATTTCATAATTAATTATTTACTTGGAAAAATTACAAAAAAATATACATCACATCCGAACATGAGTCCTCTACTTATATCTAAAATCTTATAAAAAAATATTATAATTTTATTGTGGTTAGGGTGGTTAGACAAACACCTACTTCTTATTTTTTCCTGAAATTTAAGTACTACTACATTGAAATTTCAAATTTTCACCAAATAGATTTTTTTTTGGTTATAAATAAACCCAATAGTTTAGAAACTACATTCAATTTTCTACAACTTCTATTCTTACATATTTGTGAGATAATATAGATAACTTATTCAAATTTTTATGTCAAGTTTCCTAACTCTGATTTTTCTATAAAAAAATCCACTTAAGAGCATATTTTTTGAACGATGATCCTACACATACCTAGAAATGTTGCTTTCCCCTTTGGTGAGGAGGAGATTGATCATGTGTTAGACACTCTTTCTTCTCCTAAGATTCTAGCTCTAGGGGGTTGGATGGGACCTCATCTCCCCCTATTGATCGTGCATTTGGATTATTAGGTGGAGATGTCAAATCCCTTTTGCTTAACTTTGATTCCCAAAATAAGGATGAGGATGGTTTTGTCTCAATCAAGGGAATGAAGAAAAATAAAAAATGTTTCCTCCCCTCAGGGTCACAAGGGGGTTACCATAAGGCAACAAAAATTGGATTATGGCTCTGAGTGCATGCACCAAGGTAAGTCGTCATCCCATAAGAGTAGAGAAATGGAATGTAAGAAGGATATTATTAATGGCTTCTAGAAAACCATGTTTGATTTGTGCTCTAAGATCACACCTTCTTGCAAATGAAGATTATTTCCTGGGTACTGCCACAATAGTGTGTCTTGCTTTTGGGATATTAAATGTTGATTTTTTCCTAAAATCAAATTTTTTTTATAAAAACTAATGATTTTAGCATTGAGAGGTTCCATCTAAATGGTTTTAATTGAAGAGGGATAGATAAGATCCCCTTAGATCAAACCCCCATGGATAGAACCCCTCTAGTATTAAATCATAGCCACAATGAAGTATCCTTTGCACCTATCAAAATGCTAGAAAAAAAACACATTTACTTTACCTTTTGAGGGATTAAGTAATTACATTTAGAAATTATCTTTTACAAGATCGCAGCCCTTGAAATGAGCTTTCCAACAAGTATATTTTTTATATTTTTTCATTTTATCTTGTATTTAATTTTCATTTTTTACTGAACATGGATTTTTCTCTAAACATCAAGATCTTAGTTTTATAGTGGAAAAATAGTAAACCATTGTAAAAAAAATCAAAAAATACCATTCCCTAGGTATTGATGTCCTTGTTTCACTAAAAAAGAAAAATTGGATTTTGATATATACACAACAAGTTTGGTTATTTGACACACACACACATGTCAAAATTATAGTTACATTGAAAATTAATTAAAAATATATATGTAACAAAAAAATATAAAAAATTATCCTTTCCCTAGATATTGATGCTAAGAATCTATATTTCAAACATTAGAATTTAATCCTTTATAGAAAAAAAGTTATGTTACAGGGGTATGTGCAGGATCATCATGGAAAAAACGGGCCCTTAAGTGGCAAAAAAATCAGAAAAACCAAAGTTAGGAAACTTGACATAAAAATTTGAATAAGTTATCTATATAATTTTAAAAATATGTAAGAATACATTCTGTAGCAAATTTAATTTAGTTTCTAAACTACTAGGTTTGTTTAAATATATATATATATATATTCATTTATGAAAATTTGAAATTTCAATGCAGAGTACTTAAATTCCCTGGAAAAATAAGTAGGTGTCTATCCCACTCACCCTAACACAATAATTTAATGATAATATTTTTTTATAAGATTTTATATATAATTAGAGAGAACTCATGTCCCGATGTGATGTATATTTTTTATAATTTTTTTCCAAGTAAATAATTAATTATGAATTTTTTATTACAAATTTTAAAAAATATAAAAACGCTACATGTCTGCACCTTTAACTTGGATAAAACTTCATGAAATTCAATTTTTATTTGTTAATCCTATAGTATGAAAAGTATAGAATGTGACACATGTTTTGGATTCAAAAATGTGATACCATTTGAAAGCTATTGATGTTTTTCTAATCAATCAATTAGGACTTTAGTCATAATTTGAATAGAAATGAATAATACAATTACTTATTAAATTCAAAGTAAAGCATAATTTATATTGGTGGAAAGCTAAGAATCTCCTTTAAAAACCCTTTTGTTTCATCAATTTTGGATTAAAAAAAAAAGTTATCAGCCACATACCCACCATATTGCCACTTTTTGGCCCATCATGATCCTACACATACCCATAGTACAACACAAACATTACTTTTTGAAAATGTTGTTTTTCTATTTAAAACTAGTTATTAAAGGAGATGTTGAAAAATTCATGATTTATTTTAAAAAAATTAAAAATATATATTTAGAATCTACGCATAAGTTTCCACAAATCACAGTTGTTGGTTTGCATCATCTTCAAATTCTCAAGTTTCTATAGGTCTCGGAAGATGAAGAATTAGTTAAAAATATTGATGTAAATGTCCATTTTGGGAAAAAAGTGAGACACAATATTGTGATTTCACCTGGATTGACTATTAGAGGGTTAAACAATATGCACAAGCATGACCTCCTAAAGAATTTAATCTAGGATCAAGGCTGAATATTTTGCTTATTCAAGAAATGAAAATGTAGATTGAGAAATTAGAAGTTTTAAAAACTATTTATTCAAAGATTGTGGATTTCATGGAGTTAACTTTGTGGGAGACTCTGGTGGTATTGTTACATTATGGAATGCTATAATGGTGAATGGATTCTTGGTTGTGAAGGATTTTAACCATGTGGATAACTATTTTATCCATCTCAATGAAAATTATTCTTGGGTTATTTCTAATATTTACACCCCTAATGTGAAGAGGGCTTGAAAATATTTATGGGAGAGGCTTCAGTCTTTGATATCTTCCTTCCTTGACTCCCCTTGGCTGGTTATAGATGATTTTAACACTCCCTTGTATGTATGATGATGAGAATTCGGGAGGATATCAAATTCCTCCTATCAGTCCCCATGACTTGAGATTGTTTATGGATGATAATGCTCTCATTGATGTGAAACTTCAGGGTTCCAAATACACTTGGTCCAATAGGAGATTTGGTTCTGATAATATTCAAGTCAAGTTGGATTGGGCTCTTGTTTTGGCCTCCTAGTTTGTGAACTTCTCTTGTTCTCTTTCTTTGATTACAAGACAAGGGTCTGATCACTTTCCCATTTCTTTTTTTGTTGATAAACTTGGAAAAAGAAAACACTTTCCTTTTTGGTTTGAAGCTAGGTGGCTAAGGGACCCTATATTTATGGACTATATCAGGGATTGGTGGCAAGTGAATATTGAGGGAAGTGTTATGTATAGAATTACTAAAAACTTTCTTTTGTTAAAATGAACCTTAGGAGATGGAATAAGGATTCTTTTGGATAAATCTTTGATTTTAAAACATCTCTTTCTTAGTGTTTGGATATGGTCTAATTGGAAATTCAATCCAAAGGTTTATCTAATGATCTCTAGGCTTTGGAAGATTCTCTTTTGGCTCAACTTCATGATATTGTCTCTAAAGAGGAGGATTTCTTGAGGTAGCATTCTTAGCCTATTTGGCTTATATTAGGAGATCGGAACTCCAAATTATTTCATTTTACTACTCTTATGCATAAGTGTTCTAATAATATTTCCTCTATTTCTACTGATGGTGTATTGTTGTCTAATGATGGGGCCATCTAGAATGCTATTGTGGCCTTTTTTATAAATCTATTAAAAGATGGTGTTGTTATGGATCAACATAGTTTGGATTCGTCTCTAGAGGTCATTCCTAACCTGTTATCTGAGGATCTTAATAGGGAACTTATCGCTATCCCTTCTACTAGATAAATTAAGAAGGAAGCATTTTCCTTTTAGGGAAATAAGGCCTTAGGGCTTGACGGTTTTTCTCTCCTATTTTCCTAGGCTTGTTGCGATATTGTTGCAACTAATTTCATTAATCCAAATAAAGAGTCCTTCGGATGTAGAAATTTTCTTAAGGAGTTGAATGCTACATTTATTGTTCTCATTCTAAAGTCCTCTAATTCTAATACCTTTAGGGACTTCAAACCGATGATTTTATGCAACTCCACTTACAATATTTTCTCAAAGGTTTTGGCTCTGAGGCTTCAATGGGTTCTTCCCAATCTTAAATATAAACATCAAAGTGGTGTTATGCAAGGTTTCCAAATTCTCAATTCTATTATTTAGTGTGCATGAAGTTTCCCATTCTCTATCTTCTAACAAGAATGCAAGGTTTATCTTCAAATTATACCTTCTCAAATCCTATGATAGGGTCAATTGAAACTTTCTTATGAAGGTGCTAGCTCATTTTGGCTTCTATCAAAAAAATTGTAGATTATGGAGCGGCTCATTTTGACTCCTTTCTCTATTGTTCTCATCAATCATTCCCCTTCTCCCTTTTTCATAGCTCACGTCAAATCAAGTAGGGGGATCCTATTTATTTGCTTCTTTTCAACCTGATGGTGGAGGTGTTAGGTCAGAGTTTTTAGAAGGTTCTTTAAAATGGTTCATTGTGGGGCCTCATTCCATCTTCTTAGTGTGTGCCTATCATGCATCCACAATTTTTTGATGATACTATCATCATGGGTGATTCCTCGGTCAGATAAATTAAGGCCATTAAGTTGGTTATTGATGGTTATGAGAAAGTTTTTGGTTAGTGAGTGAACTTTCCTAAGAGTCAAATTTTCTTCATCAATACTCCAGAGTACCTTCAAACTAAAGTGGAAAGGATTTTATTGTGTAATCAAGGTGCTTTTCCATCAATTTATTGGGTTTACCTTTGTGTGTGTCCAAGATTCCAAACTCTTTCTAGCTTGGTCTCTTGGATAAGTTTAATAAAAATCTCATGGGCTAGAAGGGGGATCTTCTCAAACAGGTAGGTAAAATGCAACCCATCTCCTTTGCAAAATCTTCCTTTTTATGCTTTGATTTTTTTTTAAATCATGGTGAATTTTGAAGAAAGTATGCAACAAATCATGAGGCATTTTTTATGGTCTAGGGTGGACGACAAATCCAAAATTCCTCTTCTTATGTGGGATCACATTTGTAAACCAAAGAAGTGGGGTGGGTTTGATTTGAGAAGTATATGATCTTAAAATAAGGCTCTCCTCTCAAAAAATATTTGGAGGCTTCTCATTGGAGAGGTTAGTTGGTCTTCTTTGATTATGAATAAATATCTTTCTAGGGTGGGAAGAGCTTGGGATTTTCTCCAAACTAACTCCATTAATTTTGGCTCATACTTTTGGAAGAATATTGTGCCCCATATGGATCTCATTTTGAAGGCTTTTAAGTGGCTCTTTGGTGATGGTACTAGGATTTTTACTGTGAAGATGTGTGGTGTGAGGATCGTCGGCTTATGAATCGGCCTTGTGCCCCTCCTCTAGTTGACCTTTGTAAGTGAACCTTTGGAAATTTGGTCACATATTATCTTCATAATGGATCATGGAAGGACTTGTAGAGTTGGGATCCTTCACTAATAATACTAAAAAAATTCCTAAATTAGATTTGTATTATGCGGTTCCCAAAACCTAATCGTGTGATTTGGGCCCCATGATCTAATGGTTGCTTCTTTGTCTCTTGTACCTTTATCACTTCTTTGGAGAATCTTGATCCTTGCCCATTTTGGGGGAACCTTTGGAACAAATTATTCATTCCTAAATTTAATATCTTCTTATGTTTTTTAATGCAAATAATTTTTTTGACTCTATTCACTCTTTGTAAAATGGTTTTTTCTATTCCTAATAGATGTGTGTTGTGTGAGTGTGATGCAAAAATTTCTTTTCATCTTTTTCGTGGATGTAATTTTTCCTCCCTCATCTAGAGTAGGTTCCTCTCTCTATGGAACCTTGACTAGGTTTTTCTTAATTCGTTGCAAATTTTTGTTGAGTAGTGGCATTGTCCTTCACCTAATCCTTCTCTTCGATTTCTCTATTCCCTTATGGCCCCCTACATTTCTCGAGGCTTAACGAAAGAAAGAAACAAAGGAGTCTTCAAAGATACTATATTTAAATAGGATATCATTTTTCTTAAAATCCTAAGGTCCATTGCTGAGAAATTTTCTCTCCAAGTTCTGGACTCTCCACGGGGCACTCCAGATAATTCTTTTAGTGGCAATGATCTTTTGGTTGCTACAAATTGGAGGTTAACCACTCAATTATGTTCTTCCATCAAACCCACTAATAGTGCTAGAAAGAATACTATTTAGAAGCACCCTCCTCCAGGTTGGGTCAAATTTAACTTTGATGGGCTAGCCAAGGGGAACCCTGGGCCTATAGGTTGTGGGGGGTGTTGATAAATGAAGATGGTAGGTTCTTATTTGCATTGGCACTTCCATTGGGAAACTAGAGTAATCATCACACTAAGGTCGAAGCCGCTTTCATTAGCATCAAAGCTATGCTAGAAAGTGGTGTGTCTAAAGTGAGGGTTGAGGGTGATTCACTCAACATTGTCAAGTGTTTGAATGCATGAAAAATCCTAGCTGGACAATAGAGCCTCTTATTAATGATTCTATCATGATGTTGAAATATTTTGAAGATACCCATGTCTCTCATACTTTTAGGGAAGGTAATTCCTTGGCTGATTTCATTGCAACTGGGGATATCAATCTTAATAATTTTAAGTCATGGGAGGAGTACTCTTCCCTTCTTGAGAGGGCTAAGCTATTATTATGAGATGATAGGTAGATTTTGGTTTTTGATATGGGTGATTAGTTAATATCACACCCTCACATATCACATACTTTATTCCTGGTGTTTAGCCCAACCTTGTGCTTATTTGTATTTTTAGAAGTGTTTTTGGGCTTTGGTTTCTAGATTTTGGAAATGTTGAAATGGATGGGGATTGGAGTAGGCACGAACCCATCTCCTAAGATAAGTGGAATAAAAAATGTAGAGTTTGGTGGATTCTTAAGCATGGGCATTTCACACCTTATTTGGACAAGCTTCATGGTTTTGATGATGAAGCCTCTAATAATTTTTTTTTTTGTTAGCATAATAGATGCTTGAAGGTGGACGAGATTGAATTTAACATTGCTAAAGACATCATTGCCTTCATCACCGGCTTGTCAATGGAAGGGCACAAATTCTACAAAGAAAGGAAGAGTAATGAAGATGTTATGGATCAAATTTTTAAGGGAAATGAGAAAGATGACCTGGTGAAGCTTCTCTCTTGGTGGCATGATTGTCTCTCACTTAAGTGCATTTTGGCTGATGTGGAAGATGTTTTAATGTAGTATGTAACCCTCGATGGCTATTTTTCTACTATCTTAGGGCATCATTTTACTCTGCTCAATAATTTTAGCCATGATTTGCATGTTTATTTTCCATTTTTCCTTCTCTCATCTCTATAGGTTTTAGTCTATTCCCACCTCAAGAATCATAGAAATTGTATGCTCCATGGAGGGCTCATCTTGGTCATAATGGAGCATGTGATAGCTAACACCCTAGCCAAGTCTATTAAGGGAAAAGAGAAGGCCATTAGCAATGAATCCTTTTTCTTTTGGTTTAGATTTTGATGATGATGGGGATGATGAGTGGAAGGTGGATGATGATAACATTGTTGTGGCCTCCTCATCCCCAACTAAATCTCCATCTAAAAAAAGAAAGAATGTGACATTGAAGAAGAAGGGTCCCACCAAGAAACTGGTCATTCGTGGGATGAACTATGGTGGGTCTTTGTTTGGAAAGGATATTTCTGAGTAGAATTTGGGTGGGCCTCTTTGGCGGTCATCTAAAAAGAAGGTGGAGTTGCAAGTTATAGATTCTAAGTATTCTGGGAAGGAAGAGGATGTGCATTTAGCTCAATTGGAGTACTATGTGGATGTTGGGATTTATAGGATTTCTTCTAAGAGACAAGCTAAGTTACATAGGGCAATGTCGAAAGGGTGTGGAGAGGATGAGCATGAGGAACTAGGACAGGTGAAGGTCATTGCAGACAATGTTGTTGTTGTTGAAAATTCTCCTACTTAGTAGACACCTCCTCATGAGGCCAACATTGAGGGTGATAAGGTTATTGAGGATGTGCAAGCCAAGAAAGAGGTGAGGGTGGTTGTGGGTGAGAATCTGACCCTGGAAAAGCCAAAAATAACAAGTGTTAATCATTTGTCTAAGGATTTCTCCTACCTTGATGATGATAACACTACTATGTTGAAGCTTGAGGGAGAATTAAAATCAGAGGCTTGAGGGAGAATCTGGCTACTCAGCTAAAAGGGTCATCCACAAAAATTTTCATTAAGAGTATAGTGGACCTTGAATGCTCATTTTTTAATTTTAAAGATTAGTGTGAAAGCCATATTGGTGTGTTGGAGGTAAATATTATAGAAACTAACAAGGATATTAGAAAACTCTTTAAAATTAGCCATAGTTCTGTCAAAATAGTGTGGATTCTCTCAAAGTTCTCTTTGAAAAAATCAACCAGCTCTGAGAAGATCAAATGTATTTTGTAGTGTTGTATGAGAAGGATCAAACTTCCAAGGGGAAGGGTAAGAATATTTCCAAAGAGGAGGCTAAAGGCCAATGCACAAGAACTAGGGGTAGTCTTAAGAAGTATTTTAAAGAAGAAAAATAGGAATTGATGGATATGGTTAACTTGCACTACAATAAAGAGATTGAGGTGATCAAGACATTGAAAAATATGAAGTAATTCTCTTTTTTGTGGTGTATATTTTTATTTATGTTTTTCTTCTTTGTTGCTATTTGGTGGATATTTTTTTATATTGGTTGTTTTTGGTGCTTTAATTTTTCTTTTCTTTTCTTAGAAACATTTTGTTGTAACTTGATGTAAAGGGTTTTGGGTCTCTTCAAAACCTATTTTTCCCATATAATCAAAACTTTCAATTTGGGCTCAAGAACTTACAATGCTATGATATTTTCAAAGTTTTCTTAAAATTGAACCCAAACATCCGCACACTTCAATTTTTTTTAAAATTGAACACAAACTCACACTCAATTTTGGTGCTATTAAAATAACATAATATTTACTTTTGGTGAGCTAAAATGAATCATTGTATTCTTTTCTTTCCATGATTGTGTATACTTTTAGTGTTTATCCTCTCCCCTTACACTTAGTTTGATCTTGGGTGAAGAGAAACAACTTTTTGAGTCACCCAAAGGCTTGCTACGTATCCTCTCCCCTTACGCTTCATGTGATCTTAGGTGATAAGAAATGGCATTATTTTCTTTTATTAGATATGGGCCTTCTTATGAGACACATCATAGTCCTCGTGTGATTTTAATGGGTTGCATAGGCTAGGCTAGAGACTTAAGTGGATCACATATTTGATGCATACCTTTGGTGTTCACGGTGTCACTAAAAACCTTTGTATCTAGAGGCCAACCAAGTTTTCCAAAACATTTCTTTGAATTAGTGCATTGGAATAGCACCATTCTGAGAATTTACTTACCATGTCTAGTTTATAGTTGAGGAATAAATCTTAAGAGTTAATTATCTTGTACAAAGCTAGGAGTATCAAGATGGTACATTTCCTTGATACATCCTATTTTACCTCTCCATGAATTCGTATTTAACATCATACCTTCAGGGGTGAGGTAAGCATACTAAAAAGAGATGTACCTTTATTCCTCTAGATTGTTATTGATTGATTTTGTTGAGCTAAACTAGTAAGTCTTATGGAATAATACTTGTGAAATATCCCCCATACACATTGAGTTGGTTAAACATATTTCTAAGCATTCAAACAAACTCAAACAAACATCAACATGGTAAAAAATTTCAAACCCTTTGATTATATTTGAGTTCACTTGAAGGACAATATATTATTACATGTACCTCTAAATATATCTTGCTTTTATTAAAACAATATGTTAGTGGTTTCCTAATATATTTGACCATATCTCTACCATTTATATCAAAGTTAACCTAGGGAACTATGGATTAGCTCTTTGATTTCCACAATGTCAACCTTTTGGAAAGCATTTTACCTTGTCATAGACATTCTTAGCTTTAAAATTTAATGAATACCTTTGATGTGGTAAAAGAAATCTAACATTAAATCAAAGTGTAAATAAATTGAACCCACAAAGTAGGTACACCTTGGTCCTATTTTCAAAACATCTTGACTTCCAAACAAAAGAACAAACAATCAAATTCATACTTAATATTGTTTTTATCAAAAAAATTAGGTATATTATACCTTTAAACTTTATACGAAAGTTCTACCATCAAAAAAACATTCATCTCGTAGGTTTAAACACACAAAGGAAAAATCATCCCTTTCAACACCTTGATCTTATAACAAGTCTCTCTTAGGTTCAAATATTAGGATCAATCATCACATTAAAATGTTTGAAATCTCAAATCACCAACAACTCTAAACTTTGGAAACAACAACCTCCTAGACTTAGGTTTTCATCAACAATCATCTAGTTTAGATATATTTTTGGAAATTGATCATTTTTCATACATTTAGTTAGATTAGAAAACATCCTTTTGAACAAATTTATCCTAAAGTCACAAGTCTACTTTTAGTATTCGCAAGTTCATTAGAATCCTTATCAAAACTAAAACATCAAACCTTAAGTCTAGTGTTGTCCAAAATTAGGAGTTCATCATTCATAACATCATCCTTTTACCATTCTCATCATTGATCCTAAACACCTTAGATGCTCACTTCTGCAAAAATTTGAATCAACTCAAGAGTTAACAATATAAAACCCATCACACTAGTCCTAAATTTGATCCAAATTTTATGATATCAACAAGGTCAAAATATAAGAGAGACATGGAGCAAAACCAAAATGTATCTACCATGAGTGATTGAAACCAACAAGAATTTGATCCAAGAGGTTTCACAACACCATCACAAAATCTACCTCAAATTTCACAAGAAATGGGGTATGAAGTAGAGAATGTTACCAATAATCCAAATGAACTCACCAAAGAGACACTACTTGAGTACCAACAAGATCCCAAGACTCACCATCTTATCAACACTATGATGAAACTCAATCCAACCTAATACATGTTAGCCTTGGAAAAAGAAGAAGCTAAACTCCCTTCCACATTTGATTTGAACACATTAAGGGAACAACCATTGGGAAATGTTGCATCTATTCCTCAAACATCTATCACACAACCCTTGGTCCAAAATGTTGTTCAATCTATCACTCAACCATCTTTATCACATGTGCCAATTCAAACTTTAATTTATAGGGTGGTTTCATCTATTCTTGTAACTCAATAAGATACCAAACTTGGTCTCACTCAAAATCTAGGAAACAATACAAATTTGGGTACTCAAAACACAACTATCCCCCAAAACATCTCCATTCCATAACACCCTCAACATTAAAACATGCCGCTTACATCATATTTCCACAACACAAACATGGCACCAATAGTTTGTGCCCAACCATATTCTTCAATCATGAAAAATACCCAAAATTCTCCTAATATTCAATAAAACCAAGTGATTCAACCACCCCAAGTGAATCTACAAGGACAAGTGAACAAAATAGTGCAAGGTCAATAATCACAAAACCATCCAATTGACCCTCAAAATTAATGGTTCCACAAGTCCCTCAAATCAACCAAGGAAACACATCAAATCAATTGGTCCCAAATTAAATAAATCAAGGAAATACATTGGTCCCAAATAAAATACATCAAGGAAATACATCCAATCAATTGGTCCCAAGTCAAGTCAATCAAGGTAATACTTCAAATAAATTGGCCCTAAATCAAGGTATGCCACTAACATAAAAACACCAAGTGGCATCATATCAAGTATCCCAACCTTTGATTCAACATCAAGGAGTCCCTCAAATAATGCAAAATCAAATGGGGCCTCAAGCTTACATTCCTCAATCACAATCCCAAATTTTCCAAGGATTAATATCACAAAATCAAGGACAAATTTTACAAGAAGGTCAACAATCAAAATTTGATCACAGATCGACCACCCAAAAATCAACTCAATCCACCTTCACAAGTCACTCACAACATGATTCCCCAAAATCCACCACTCAATCCACAAAATAAAAAAAAAATCATCTAGATAATACATTCAATCAAGCCAATATGTCCCAAATCAAAACACCATTCCATCATCTCAAGGACAAAATGCTTTGGGTTATCAACAACCTATTGTGAATCAACAACAACAACAAGATCAATTTATAGTGCAACAACAACAAGCTGAATTTCTAGCACAAAAATAATAGGCTCAATTACAAGCACATCATCAATAAGCTCAATTACGAGCCCAACAACAAGCTTAATTGCAAGAGTGCAAAAAAAAGCACAATTACAAGCCCAAAAATTGCAAGCACAACAATAAGCTCAATTACAAGAACAACAATATGCTCAAAAACAAGTGCTTGCACAACAACAACAAAAACAAGTTCTTGCACAAAAAAAACAATAACAAGGATTGTATTACAACGCAACAAAATTTCTTGAACCAAAATTTACAAGGAGCATACAAAAGACCTCCACCATTATCACCATTACATACACAATATCAAAATCCACCATCCACACCATATAACACATTCAATACAAACACACCCCCTTATCAAAAACCTACATATAATTCATCTAACATTCCACAATACAACACATATGCTCCATCACTGAACATTCCTCAAGATGATCTTTCATGGAAAATCAAAACACTTACACAAAAAATTTATGATATCCAAGCTAGGAAGATGAAGAAATCATATGCACAACGATACTTGTGTCCATATCCTTTTGATCATAACATTGCAATGATACCATTCCCGCCTAGATTTGAAATCCCTAAGTTTGAAAAATGCAAAGGGAATGGAAATCCAGAAGATCAAATCAAGGAATTTTACATGGCATGTATGGAAGTAGCATACAATGAATTTTATTTGATGCATCTTTTCCCACGTAGTTAGGGAGACCAAGTAATACAATGGTTCTCGCATAATTTACCTCCTAGAATCCAAAATTTTCAAGAAATAATAGATTGGTTTGTGGATCACTTATCCTACAACGTAGACATGGATGTAAGTTTGGAGGAACTATACACCTTAAAATAGAACAAGGGTGAATAATTTCTGAATTTCTTGCAATTATGGAGGTATAGGGCTAGTAAGTGCAAATGGTCAATTCTCAAAGAGCAACTAATAGGGATCATTATTACCAATGTGGATATAGATCTACCCTTTCAACTAAAAATGTAATGTGTCTAGTCATACAAAGAACTCATCCCTAGGGGTCTTAACATTGAAAGAGCCCTCATTGCACAAGGAAAAATGCATGCATACAAGGACAACCACCCATCAACTAGTTCCAATGACAAGCCCTACATTTACTAATGATGGTGTTGTTAATGCAAACGTGTTTTTCAGTTCTCCAAAAACCAAACACACAACAAAACATGCAACAAAACACAAAATAGCCAAATATGTAGTTTCAAAACAACCAACAAACAATCAACAAAGCCAACACTTAAAGAAGAACACCCCCTAGAAACAATTACCCTCAATGGTGCAAGTATACACTTTTGGGGGAACCTATTGAAGTGGTCATGCAAAAATGAGTGTAATTCAATCTCATCACACTCACTAATTATCAAAATTACAAAGAACCTCAAGTCAAGCTTCCATTGTATAACAAGAAGGATCTTTTTTATTTTGATAAAATCAAGGGACACAAGACAAAAAGTTGTATGAAATTGAAAAACATCATTCAAGATCTTATCAACGATGGAGATGTAACTATGGATCAAAAATCAGGAAACCAATACCTTAAAATATACAAGACCCCAATGCCAAACCATAACAAAGGAAATGATAATGGAAAAGGGAACGATTACACCAACATAGGTCATGTTTATAAAAATGTGGTAGAATCTTGTGATCATTTTATATCTGTCATCACAATCAAAGGGTCTAGTGCAGAGTGTGGAGTCACCACACGTCAAGGAAAGGTCACCATACATGAAGACCATCACAACCTAGGGAACCACCCTCACTTCCAAAGTCAAATCCCAATTATTATAGTCCCATCTTAGAGTTATTAAAAATATCTCTTGCACATAGGGACATCTTAGAAAAGGCTTTTTCATCTTCTTCCATACCTGATAATATTGATACCAAACAATTCCAAGCTATGGTTGTACAAATTACCACTCCTCGTCTTCTCATCTTTTCTGAGCAAGACATCCCAACATAGCCATCACACAATCATGCATTACATCTTGAGGTCCTCGTTCACAAAAAAAAAGTCAAAAGAGTCTTGGTAGATGGAGGTCTTGGTCTTAATATTTGTACCCTTCATCTAATCAAGAATAGGTTTCTCGAGGAATAATCCAAATCCCCATCCTAGTGGGACCTACAATTTTAGAGACTAATTTCAAGTTGCTTGACCTTCACCTTCCATACAATATTCTTCTAGGTTATCCATGGATCCACACCATGTAAGTCGTAGCTTCCACATACCATCATTGCATTAAATTTACCTACGAAGATAGAGAAATCATAATCCATGGCGATCCAAAACCATTCTACTGTTGCAAAAACCTTGATGCAAAGTGCTATAGGATCCCACAAGTTCCCAAGAATGATTAAGTTCCAACACCCTCCTCATTCATTGACCCATCTTCTCTAGCTTCCACCTCTAAATAGAAAGCACCCATCATGCAGAACATCCCTGATATCAAAGTAGTGATAAAACACAATGGTTGTGGAGATTATAAATTTAAGAAGGATTCTTGTGTAATTGGAGAGTTGCATCTTTCTCCTAAATTTCATGTGAAGCTTCAACCTATTGATACAGTATCTACAAAAATCTACCACTTTCACAAAGTGGTGAGATTTGAACAAAGTCATCGATGAGAATAATATATCTAAATTGTTATATCAAGATAATAGACCTAAGCTAGGCTTCTTCCAATAGAAGATGACAAAAAAGGATTAAAACTAATGATGGATTGGGGATACAACAACAATGAGAAGTTAGGCCAAAACAATAATGGTTTTCTAGAAACCCTTGCTCCTAAGAAACAACCTAATAATTTTAGTCTTGGATGTACCACCAAAAAAGTGACCATTTGTGGCAATGTTCCTTTTGTTAAGGGAGTCAAATCTTCCTCTTAGTTACCTACATCACATGGTGACACCATTGATGACTTTCCCCTTGATATCACAGACTTATTTGAGGATACTTGTATATTCATGATAACCACTACATCCTTTGCTTCAAATAACCAAATCATTGAATTAAAGCTAGCCTACCCTCAACTTATAAACTCGGGCCAACAAGGACTACCTATTATGTATTCATTTGAAAACAATGAAGCTATCTCTAAGTTCATGGGACTTCATAACAACATGCCATATAGGGATCATAACGCAAGTTTTAACACTGAACTAGATACACAAGCTTACTATGGGGAAATGATTGAGTCCCTCAGTTGCAAAATGGAAAATATAAGAATCATGTCTTGATCCTTAAGTGAAAACCACACTGTAGCATTTTTTATCATGAAATAGTAAAAATAAAGGATGCATTTGATGGTGAAAACCTCTCCAAGACACCGAAGGGTGAGGAATTAAGTCTTCCTCTTAGTGTGATGCATCAAGAAAATTCAACAATGCTTGCCAAGAAATCCAATCCAATAAATGTAGGGATGGATGAGATACCACAAGTCACTTTCTATGCAAAATCACTCTTAGATGAAGAGAAAAAGAGCTTTGCATCTTTATTAAAAGAGTGAAAGGTAAACTATGCATGGTCCTATATAGATATACCTATCCTTGATCCTGAAGTAGTTGTCCACCATCTTGCAATATATCCTCATGCTAAACCAGTAAAGAAGAAGTTGAGAAAGATGCATTTGTAGATAGCATTGTTGTTCAAACTAGAATTATAGAAGCTTCTTGATGTAGGATATATCAAACCAATAGATTATCCTGAGTGAGTTTCAAACCTAGTACCATTCTCAAAACCCACTAGGGGAATCAGAATATGTATTGCCTTTAGAGATTTAAATAACACATATCCCAAAGATGACTTTCCTCTTCTGAACATTAACATCATTGTAGATTTTACTATTATACATGAGATGTTGTCACTTATGGATGGATTCTCAAGATACAAGTAGATAATGATTGCCAAAGAATATCAAAATAAAACAATGTTTACATGTTTGTGGGGGAAATATTGTTGGAATCCGATGTCATTTGGGTTGAATAATGTTGGACCTACCTACCAAAGAGCAATGACATTAATCTTTCATGATATGATTCACAAGACTTTAGAAGACTATGTAGATGACATTTTAGCCAAGTCAAGAATGAGGAAGGAACATCTAGATGTATTGGGACTAATCCTTGATAGACTTGAAGAGTTTGAGGTGCGATTGAATCCAAAAAAGTGAATCTTTGGTGTAACATTAAGAAAAATCATAGGGTACATAGTGTCAAAGAGAGGAATTGAGATAGATCCAACTAAGATCAAAGCAATTCTGGATATGGAGCCACCACAAACACTGAAGCAACTATGGGGTTTACAAGGGAGATTGCATTCTATCAGGAGATTTATAGAATAGTTGGCAGATAATATTCATCCCTTTTCTCACCTTCTTCACAAAGGGATAACCTACAAATCGGATGAGAAATGTGACAAATAATTCTAGCAATTCAAAGATTAACTATTGACACCTCCCGTTCTTATTCTAGTAATACCAAATAAACCTTTGATTATGTATATCTTAGCCACATCAGCAACTTTGGGTGCTCTTCTTTCTCAGCATGACGAAACAGTGAAGGAGAGAGCAATTTACTATATCAGTAGGACTTTGGTTGGATACGAGCTACATCACTCATCCATTGAAAATGCTTTCCTAGCATTGGTGTTTTCCTCACAAAATTTTAGAAACTACATGCTCACCACAAAGTAAAGTTCATCTCTAAGATCTATCCATTGAAATATTTTTTATCCAAAGCTACACTCACCAGATGAATGGAGTAAGTGGGTGATGATCCTAATAGAATTTGATATAGAGTATGTGGATCAAAAGGGTTTCAAGGGGTAGGTTATCATAGATCAATTAGAAGAGGTACCTATCTATGCAAAGAATCCATTGGTGTCTAAATTTCCTAATGAGTCGATATTTATTCTTAGTGTAGTGGATTAGTGGAAGTGTACTTTGACCTTTCACATGCACAACATGGATATGGAGTAGAAATTCTTTTCATCACCCCACAAGGTGATTATATCCCTAAGTCATATCTGCTATCTTTCCCATGCACCAATAACATTGCTAAGTATGAAGCTCTTATCATAGGATTGAGAATCAGAATACAGTGGAAAATCTAAGAATTGAAGTTCTATGGAGATTCATAGCTAATTGTAAATTAAATAAATGATGACTATCATACCAAGGATGACCAGCCCACACCTTATAAAAATATGATGGAAAGTCTCAAAGATTTATTCATCAAAATAATATTTGAGAAAATACCTTGTATCAACAACCAAGTAGCCAATGTTATGGAAACTATTGGGTCCTTGTTAGATATGACACATAATATTCTTAAATGTGAATCCCTCATTGAGTAGCTTCTCATCCCATCATTCGAGGTACTAGAATCTAAATTTTTATGTGAAATCGTTTGTCCCAATTCTCCCCATTATCATGATATCTTTACCTACCTACATAGAGGTATCCTCCCATTTGACATTACTCTAAACCTTGGGAAAACCTTTACCAAGAAAGCATCTCATTTTTTTATCCTAGGTGATACCCTCTACCATCGAAGTCTCAAAGGGACATTGTTGTGATGTCTTAAACAAGAGGAAGCTTTGACTGTGTTGAAAGAAGTACACAAAGGCATATGTGGATTGAATTCAAGTGGTATTGCCTTGGCTAAGAAACTATTGAGGATAGGGTACTACTAGCCTACCATGGAATGGGAAGCTTACCAATATGTCAAGAAGCATCGGCTCAGGAACTTCAACCCATCACTATACCTTGGCCTTTCTTGTAGTGGGTGCTTGACGATAAAGATCACCCCTACCTCATCTAATGATATATCCACTAGTATTTTACAAAGTGGGTTGAAGCGATCCCTATGACCTACATCATGGGAAAACAAATCTTTAAATTCATCATGAACTTCCTCATTTTTCTCTACTATGTTCCACAAGCCCTTATCTCAAACAATGGAACACCTTTTAAAACTTAGGATGTCTATGAGTTATGCCAAAGGTTCAATATCCAACACTATTTTCTACCCCATACTATCCCTAGGGCAATGGTCAAGCTAAGGCTTCAAACAAAACCATTCTAAAAATTCTCAAAAAGATAGTTAATGAAGTTGGACACAACTACAATTTGCAATTGAACCCCACTTTATGGGCTTATAGAACCAATATATGCTTTCCTATAGGTGAAACACCCTTTTCCCCAGTTTATGGAACCAAATCTATCCTACCTATTAAGGTTGATCTCCCATCACTAATAGTATCCTTGCAACATCTCATTACGGATGAGGAATATAGAGTATATTTGTTGAATGAGCTAGAATTGTTAGATGAGTGTCATCTTGAGGCTTTGAATCATTTGCAATCGTATCATAACCGACTCAAAAGGAGCTATAATAAGAATATCAAAAGTCAGTCCTTCCAGGTGGGAGATCTTGTACTGATAGAGAATCAAAAGAATATGTTGGATCTAGATAGAAAAGGAAAGTTTGAGCCTAATTGGTTAGGACAGTTTATTGTCATAGCTAGTTACAATTCTGGAGCTTATCAATTATCAACACCTAAAAGAGGACCATTATAGGAGTCTATCAATAGCTCACATCTCAAGAAATTATATGCCTAGGCTTGAAGGGTATAAATCAAAAAAGAAATAAAATGAAACAAAAAAATAAAAAAATAAAATAAAAATAGAAAAAGGATTAAAAATTGTAAGGAGAAAAATCAGAAAACCACTTTGGTGGTGTTTTGGGTAAGTACCTTGGTGAAAACCTAGCAAACAAGAATCTTGAATAAATAAGCACTATCCATCCATCATTGACTCTTTGGATTATCCTGCTTCACCATCTGTCGCATCCATCCTGTTAGCTCTCAAAAACGTGAGTAAAGATACCTCAAGAGGCTGCCAATCTCTTGATACGTTTTAGGGTAATAGACAAGGTTCAAAGAATTCAACCTTCTACTCTTTAGGTGTTGCTAAACCTAGGTGGGTGTACCTTACTGAATGAAGCAGACTTTATGTATTTGTGATTATCTTTCTTGTAGTAATTTTTCCACAAAGGAAAATAAAAGTGAACAAATGTAATCAAACTTGATAGCAATAGCAATCTTCTAATCTAAATCCTAAAATTCTTAATTAACAGATATAAAGAGAACAAATGAATCTTAATGATGAAACTGCAGAGACTAGTGCCTTATTGGGTAGGCAGAGTCAAATGAAATCAAGATAAGCAACACTCTCTGGAGAAAACTCAAATTATCTGGCATATATTTTGTTTACAACTTGTATAAACATGCAATACTGTAACTACTAAGCTCTACTTTAACAATCCAAATGAATCTCTCTGATTCTTGTGATTAATTAAAAGGATTTAATTTTTGCTTGAAAGAACCAATTGATTAATATCACAAATACAGCAAATGTGCATTGATAAACTGAACATAAACTTGTTATGTCAATTTAAACAACCAGAAAGCATCAATCTTGGAGACAACTTAGCAATATTTTTTATTTAATTCAACAAACAATTGACACCAGAAAAATGCAGCAACATCAACTGATTTTCATAAATACCTCCATTTTGAAAACATGCATCAATATATAGTCTCTAATCTAAGAATTTTATTCTACTGTATCTACTTGCTGTGTATCGAATATCTAATAACTGATGATTTTACAATTACAAAAATGCCTATTTATACACCAACATCAAAAAAATATAATATTGAGATCCCACATTGGCCTACCGCTTAATTCGGGCTCATTTCATGTCGACCACAGCATTTGAATTTTATTAATCGACACTGGAATAGTCGTAAAGACAAATCACAGTCATGCCAAAGGCAATTCAATCACTACAGTCACCACGCGCCTTATTCACTTTCACTGTGACTTATCTGAGTTGGGGAGATATCCTGTAGATTGCTTTATGTTTCCTTGAGAGTTCTTTTACCCTTTGTGTGTCACTATAACTTTATGATATTGGGGAGACGTCTCACAGAGCATATTGTGTTTCACCAAAAATCTTTATCCATTATGAGTCACTGAGACAAGATCATACTCTCGCCGACAAGGTCCTTCATTGTTTTCCATTGACAAAACCGAAGGTCACTCACCGAGACCTCTTATCGAGAACCTTAACTCATACCGATATTGCATCCCTTTATGTTGTCGGTCGGTGTAACAATTCGACTTTTCCAAGACCTTTCATCGATAGCTCCAACTCTTACCGATATGAATCCTCCCACCACTGATCGGTGAGACAATGTGAAGTCGCTATGACCTACTCTGAAGAAAAAGTCTCTCACCGACGAGCCTCTTGTGTAATATCGGTGAGACCGAAGGTCACTTGCCAAGACGTTACCCCAAAGAAAATCTTTTACTGATATGTATATGCATCCGCCACCAGTCGGCAAGACTAAGTGAGTTTGCCAAGATGCTTCATCAAAGGAAAAACTCTCACCGATGCATCTCCATACATGCCGGTTGGCGAGACATAAAGCGTTCGGTAAGACCTCATTCCAACGGTATAACTTATGCCGATAGGATCCTTTTCTATCGCCAAAACAATGTGAATGTCCTACCGATAGCCACCAATAGATGAAAACCAATCGCCATGACACCAAAAACGTCTTGCCGATAGGCAACACAGACGTTTATCAGAAAAGTGGATCAGGGAGGCCCTGGCCATCTCATGCTGATATGTACCCATAGATAAATGTCAATTGTTGTGACAATTAAGAACTCATGCCGACAAGCCTGCAGCAAACATATGTTAGAAAAAATGCATTGTGGGTCAGGGAGACCAAGACAGACTTATGTCAATACAAACCACAACGTGAATAATGCATGACTTGATGGATTTCATGTGGCTATAAGGGAAAAATGTAAGCAAAATGTCATGATGGAGGGCCCTGTGCATATGATGATAATTATTTTGGAAACCCAAGGGGATGAAAAACATGTAGAAATCATCATATTTTTATAGTTCCAACAGTGGCTCCATCTGGGGATGAATGATAGTGAGATCATTGCAAGGATCGAGATCCTTGGGTGAGCAGACCAGACATAGAATGATGAACCAATGAGCAGAATGGAAATGGACATGCAGCGTGATGGCATGAAAGGAAAGTGAATGCAAAATGGAGATGATCAAAACCCTAAACTACTGTGCATGGAAAAGAATTTTAAAGAGGACCATCAAGAGTTGTCCATGCACTGGCAGCCCTTAATCCTCTGTGTTGCTCAAGAGAAAAAATGCTTTAGAAATAGCCCATGAATAGGCAATTCCTGATCTTCACTAGCCATATTCTGTAGATAGTATGAATCTTCACCTTTCTTTCCAACAACAACAAGAGGTCCCAGCCACAAAGCTTTAAATTTACCATGCTTACCCTTCTCCTGACACCTTGACTTCCACATCAACACCAAGTCATTCTTTTCAAATTTTCTATCCTTTTCCTTCTTGTCAAATAGATACTTCATCTGTGTCTGTAACTTCATGTTTTGATTTTGGGCAACTCTCCTCATTTCATCAAGTTCAGCTAGTTGCTCCAATTTTTCCTCCACAGGTTCAAGAACATCCAAATCTTCCTGAAAGACAAACCTGTAGACTGGTAACAAATTCTACAAAGGCATCCTAGCTTGCATTCCATACACCAGTTCAAATGGGGACTTTCCAATTTCCTTTTTAACAGTAATCATGTCAGCCCACATAGCCAGTTTCAATTTTGAATCCCAAGCTTTCTTGTTCTGTCCTAACATCCTCCTTATAATCTTCAAAAGACTCTTATTGCTAGATTCTACTTGACCATTAGCTTGTGGATGGTAAGGAGCTGCATAAGAAATAGTAATGCCATATGTGTCATAGAAGCTTTTGAATTCATCTGACCTAAAACACATCCCATTATCTGTGATTAATCTCAGTGGTGCACCAAATCTGGTGATAATGTTGTCCATCAAGAGATTTGTCACCACTTTGCTTGTAGCCTGTTTAGTTGGGATTGCCTCCACCCACTTGGTAAAATAATGAATGGCAACCAGTATCCACTTGTATCCTCCACTTGATTTTTCCTGTATCTCTCCAATGAAATCAATTCCCCATTGATGAAAAGGGGCATCAGCCTGCAAGGGTCGAAGTGGCAAGGCTCCTTGATATTTCAGCTTTCCAAAGAACTTTTAGCAGGCTTCACATTTTCTTACATGTGTGAAAGAATCATTAAAAACCTTAGGCCAGTAGTAACCTACCTTGAGAATTTTTTGTGCAATTGTTTTTTCTGAATAATGTCCTCCACAAACTCCTTCATGCATTTCACTTAAGACATGTTTGGCTTGAGATTCATCAAGACATAACAACAGTATACCATCCCTATTCTTCTAAAACAGATCTCCATCCATGAAAACATATTTAGATGCCTCTAATTTCAAAGTTCTTTTATGGCTGTCACTCAATCCTTCTGGACACTTTGTGTACTTAAGGTAATGCATGATATCAGTATAACAAGGAGTGTGCTCAATGCTTGCAATTGCAGTCCCTTCTTCTACATTACAAACTAGATTTGCTTCAATATTTGATTCTGCCATCAACCTAGCCAAGCCTTGACCTCTTACTAATTTGGTAATCTGTATCTTCGTGTCAAATTCTTGGATCTTGTTAATCCATTTGCATCTTTTTCCTATTACTTTAGACTATGTCAGAATATCTTTGACAGCAGCATGAGGGACATAAGCAATCACCTTTGCACCAACAAGATATGGTCTGAAAGCTTTTGTAGCTTTTACTAATGCAAACGCCTGTTTTTCCATTATGTCATATTTCAATTCAGACCCTTGTAATGACTTACTGAAGAAAGACACAGGTTGTTCATAACCATCCTCATTCTTCTGTAACATAACAGTAGCAATAGTATGCATTGAAGCAAATGAAAATATCTGAAAAGGCTTTGCAAAATCTAGAGATTTAAGGACAGGATCCTCCTTGATGGCCCTTTTGATAAATATGAAAGCTTCCAAGGCTTCTGCAATCCATTCCATTTTTTGTCCTTTCTTCAACATTTTTGATATGGGCTTAATGATCTCAGCAAAGTTAGAAACAAATCTCCTAACAAAATTAATCTGTCCAAAGAATGATTGTATAGCCTTAATAGTTTTGGGAATAGGAATTTTGTCAATAGCTTCAACCCTCTCAGGATCTATCCTAATTCCTTCTTTTGAAACAATATGTCCTAAGAGATTACCTTCTGTGACTGCAAAATGACACTTCTTAGGATTTACGTTGATACCATATTCTAGGGCTTTAATAAATACCTTCTCTAGATGTTGTACATGATCTTCATCCTTCTTTGAATAAGTAGTCAGGTCATCCTGGTACACTACCATGATAGCATTGATCAAATTTGCAAATTCCATGTCCATAGCTCTTTGGAAAGTCACTCTTTTATTAGTGAGACCAAATGGAATTCTTATATATACATACATTCCCCAAGGAGTTGTGAATGTTGTCTTATATTGCTCAAATTCTTTGACTTTGACCTAGTTGTAGCCTGAAAACCCATCCATCATGGATAGCAGTTCACACCCTGTCACCTTATGCAATATAGCCTCCATATTAGGTAAAGGATAATTGTCTTTAAGAGATGCCATATTCAGATTTTTGAAGTCCACACATAATCTGATGTCTCCATTTTTCTTCCTCACAAGGACCAAATTTGAGACCCACGTTGAGTGCCTGATTGGTTTGATAATTCCCCCATCTCTGAGCTTTGTCAACTCCTCTTGCATCTGAGGCTCCAATGTTGGATTTATGGGTCTTTGCTTATGTCTGAATGGTTTGGCGTCAAGCTTCAATGGTATTTCATGCTGAAACAAATCCTCCCTGTATGCTTTTAGATCTTCATAAGACCAAGCAAAGACATGTTTATACCTTCTCAGCAACTCTATCAGCATTCTTCTAATTGTAGGGCTTATCTTCTTTCCTATGTACACCATTCTTGGTGCTATTTCAGTCCCCAAATTAACTTCTTCAATATCTTCTCTTTTGACTGGTGTCTGCTTCATGAGAGACCAATCATTTCCATCATACAGCCGCTCTAATGCCACTAAGCCCTTAGGAAGCTTATTTGTTTTGAGCTGCAAGATCTCCTTTCCAAACACTGTTTGCTTCCCATCCACTTCCTCAACAAAAGCATTGAAGTCAATTTCCTGGCCTTCATATTGATCTATACAATTGAGGAATTTCAAAAGATTAGTATCATCATTGAAGACTTTCCAACTATAAGTGTTATCAAGAATAGTAGGTCTTGTCTTGAACTCAATCTGTGACACCCCAGCTAATGTGATATCATCTCTTTTTAGTGCCACATTTGCTAAAAAATCAGCCATTATGTTCTTTGATCTATCAATCCACTCAATTGGGAAGGTATCAAATAATTCAATTGTGTCCCATGCAACATTCCTATACTGTTTCAATCTTTTATGTTTTGCTGCATATTTTGACTTGATTTGTGAAACAACTAACTCAGAATCGCCCAAAATAGCCAGTAATTTAATCTTGTGTTACACAGCTATGTTTAGACCTGTCAACAAGGCTTCATACTCTGCCACATTATTTGTACATTCAAATGCCAACAGGAAAGAATATTTAAATGTAATACCTTCAGGTGAAACAAATACAATGCCAATGCCATTACCTTCTTGGCTGCATGCTCCATCAAAATACATCTTCCACACTTCATTGCAACTTTGTGCCACATGCTTTTCAATTGGATCACCATTGGTTAATTCTGGTTGGGCTGATTCAATCTTAAAACTTCCAAGATCAACATCACAAAAACAATTGATCTGATCTTGTGGTACACAGTCAACAAGCTGGTTCATTCTGGGCTCTCTATACAATTTGACTTCTTGACCATTCACTGGAATAGTAGCATAAGATAAATCAAATTGGACGTTTCCCCCAACTGTTGTTGTCCATTGTCTTGACAGAAGCATACCAAATTGAGGAGATCAATTACTGTTATATCTATATTATAAGCCACATGTGGATAAGTAGCCAGTTTGACTTCAACACCTCTCATAATGCCTACCATAGGTACAGGTCTATTATCCATTGCATAGCACTTCCCTTCACATGTATCAACCCACATGCCAAGCTGCTTCATAACTCCAACTGGAATGATATTTATAGCAGCACCAGAGTCTATCATGCAATTTCTTAGCAATTTGTTGTTTATGAGTAATGTAGTGAAAAAAGGATCAACTTGTAGGGGAGTTGCTAACACATCACTCAAGCAAACTTCTGGGATATTTACTTTCTCTTGTCTATTGACTGTTTTAATAGCTACTCTATTTTCAGAATTCACATGTTTTTCATTTCCATTTGTTATCAATTGAACAACACTATCTCTGTACTCCTTAATTTTCATCATTTCAAGTAGTGGAACATACATTTTTACTTGGGATAATGCCTGAGTGAAGTCAAAAGAAGAGCCCTCCACTTTAACAATTTTCTTCTATTCTGGCACTTCTCCTTTATTTTCTTCTTTTTCTCTTTTACTAGGTTGATCAAGCTTTTGTATCTCTTTTTGTAATTCCTTCACTTCCTCCTTTTGGATAGGCCTTTGTTCACTTTTATCATGCTGTTTATTTTATGATTTATTCATAGTTCCTTGTGTTGCCTTTTGATCCTTCATAAAGATTCCCCCAGGAACGCCCTCCTTCTCATTTATTGTTCTATTTCTCAACCAGTATTTATTCCTTGCTTCCTCAACTGCAGCAACAATTAGTCTCTCTATTTCATCTTTGGTGAGTGTCTTCATACTGCATTAGGCAGGCACCTCAACCGAATGTGTCTTTGTATAATCTTCTTCAGAATCAAAAAGAACCTATTGTTCAGCCATGTGGACATTGTATCTCTGATTTGAAACATCATACTCATAATCTTCATCCTCTTAAGATGAGTACCTCTCTTCCACATGGTGAAAAGTGTTTGAAGTCAAATACACTTTGTGATCTCCATTATTTTCCATCAACATTCCCTCCTCTTGCATCCTTTGAGCTACAACACAATAGTCTGGGGAATGTGGCTTATCACAAGCTTCACAAAAGTAATTTCTACTCACCATATAAGTTCCCTTCTTGCTCAATGGATCAGGAGTCTCTTTATTTCTTGGCCTAGCTGTCATAGGTTTTCCATCCTTCCAGTCTATATTATATGGCATGTCATGCAACCTCGGCCTTTCATTTTTGTATGTTATTTCCTGTTTGTACTGATAATTATTGCTTTGCTGATGAGCCCTAGGGTTATCTCTGTTATTGATTATACCTATAGCCTTCCTATTGTTTTCAATTGTCAGTGCTATCTTTTGAGCTTCAGCCAGGTCTCTTGGGACCCTATTTCTTAGTTCATACCCTGTTTTAGGATCAAATGCATTTAAATAAACACTCAATGCTACAAAATATGGCAACCTTGATCCAGGAGGTATTTTAGTCTACAACTTGTTGAATCTTCGATTGAAATCATAAATTGAATCATTCTGATTTTTTTGAATTCGCATCAATTCATGAAGAGCTGCATCTAGTGCATTTAGATCCATATTGCTCTAGGAATCTGCTCTAGAATATTTGGAGAGAATTAATTGAGAGTGTTGGAAAGTTATTGAACCAATCCCTAGCATCTTCAAGAAGTGACATCATAAATAGCCTCATATGTAAATCTTCATATGGCACACCTATGTCTTGGATGAACACATTGAAATTTCTTAAATGTTCTTTAGTAGTAATTGCATTACTCCCTGTAAACTTAGGTACTATACTTCTCTAGCTGCCATCCATAGGGTAAGGGTATAGATGAAACCCTATCAAATAAAACTGTCTGATCAATGTTGTATACTGGTGAGGGGGAGGAAAAGGCAGGTACTGATATTGGTTCAAAGGATTGTTATATTGTGTATTATTTTGTGGGACAAAATACTGACCATGAGGTGCTTGCATATTTGTATGCTATGGGGGAATATTAGGTGGATGATTTGGCTGACTATAGTAATTTCCTATCTGATGGTGAGGAGACACAAGTGGATCAAAAGGCCCTGCATTATGATTACCCTACTTATGAGGTGGTACATACTTTGGGGGGCAATCAGCTTTCTGAGAAGTAATTTGGGCTTTCGGCAATGCAGCTCTTAGTTCCTCTATCTCCTTCCTCTGTGATTCAAACTGTGCTTTTACTTCCTCAGGAAGCTCATGATCAATAGAGTCATTTTGGTTACCTTCCATCTTCTAATCATATTCATGTTGAATTCTGATTCGTTGAGCCTCCAGTTCAGCTCTAAACTCAGCCTATTTCTAAGGATCAAGAAAAAAAAAAGGATTTCTTTCATCTTCAGGGGTACAAAGTTCTGCACTTGAATTATCTCTCCATGTATCATATGTTTCACAATGTGCTCTTGATGTTTTGTCTTTTCCAGTCATGCACATGTCCTCACTTATCCCTTTTCCCTTATCAACCTTGTGTGTCCACTTACGGTTGTCAGCAGGAGCTCCAGTATGACCTCCCCTGTAATGATATCTTCTTCCATTCATGTTTGAACAACTGCAAAATTTCTGTCAGAGTCGCCACTCACTTTTGTCAAAAATGAGAAAAACCTAATGTTTTTTATTCCCAACGGAGTCTGTATAAAGTTCTTGACTCTATGATTAAGGCCTTGATTCTGAATGTATCCCCAACAGAGTCGCCAATTTGTTAGCTCTCAAAAACAGAGGTAAAGATACCTCAAGAGGCTGCCAATCTCGTGATAAATTTTAGGGTAATAGACAAGGTTGAAAGAATTCAACCTTCTACTCTTCAGGTGCTACTAAACCTAGGTGGGTGTACCTTACTGAATGAAGTAGACTTTATGTATTTATGATTATCTTTCTTGCAGTAATTTGTCCACAAAGGCAAATAGAAGTGAACAAATGTAATCAAACTTGATAGCAATAGCAATCTTCTGATCTAAATCCTAAAATTCTTAATTAACAGATATAAAGAGAACAAATGAATCTTAATGATGAAACTGCAGAGACCAGTGCCTTATTAGGTAGGCAGAGTCAAATGAAATCAAGATAACCAACACTCTCTGGAGAAAACTCAAATTATCTGTCATATATTTTGTTTACAACTTGTATAAACATGCAATACTGTAACTACTAAGCTCTACTTTAACAATCCAAAGGAATCTCTCTGATTACTGTGATCAATTAAAATGATTTAATCTTTGCTTGAAAGAATCAATTGATTAATCACACAAATATAGCAAATGTGCATTAATAAAATGAACATAAACTTGTAATGTCAATTTAAACAACCAGAAAGCATCAATCTTGGAGACAACATAGCAGTATTTTTATTGAATTCAACAGACAATTGACACCAGAAAAATGCAGCAACATCAACTGATTTTCATAAATAACTCCATTTTGAAAACATGCATTAATAGTCTCTAATCTGAGAATTTTATTCTACTGTATCTACTTGTTGTGTATCGAATATCTAATAACTAATGATTTTACAATTACAAAAATGCCTATTTATACACCAGCATCAGAAAAATATAATATTGAGATCCCACGTCGGTCTGCCGCTTAATTTGGGCTCATTTCATGTTGGCCACAGCATTTGAATTTTATTAATCGACATTGGAATAGTTGCCAAGACAAATCACAGTCATGTCAAAGGCAATTCAATTGCTACAATCGCCCTGCACCTTATTCACTTTTGCCGTGACTTATCTGAGTCAGGGAGATATCCTGTAGATCACTTTACGTTTCCCCAAGAGTTATTTTACCCTTTGCGTGTCACTATAACTTTATGATATTGGGGAGACATCTCGCAGAGCATATTGTGTTTCACCGAAAATCTTTATCCATTCTGAGTCGCTGAGACAAGATCATACTCTCGCCAACAAGGTCCTTCATTGTTTTCCATCGATGAGACCAAAGGTCACTCGTCGAGACCTCTTATTGAGAACCTTAACTCATACCGATATCGCATCCCTTTATGTTTTCGGTCAGTGTAACAATCCAACTTCGCCAAGACCTTTCATCGATAGCTCCAACTCTTACCGATATGAATCCTCCCACCATTGATCAGTGAGATAATGTGAAGTTGCCATGACTTACTCCGAAGAAAAAGTCTCTCATCGATGAGCCTCTTGTGTAATATCGGCGAGACCGAAGGTCACTCGCCAAGACGTTACCCCGAAGAAAATCTTTTGCCAATATGTATATGCATCTGCCACCGGTTGGCAAGACTAAGTGAGTTGGCTAAGACGCTTCATCGAAGGAAAAACTCTCACCGATGCATTTCCATACATGCCGGTCAGCGAGCCATAAAGCATTCAGTAAGACCTCATTTCGATGGTATAACTTATGCCTGTAGGAACCTTTTCTATCACCGAAACAATGTGAATGTCCTACCGATAGCCGCCAATAGATGAAAACCAATCGCCATGACACCAGAAATGTCTTGCCGATAGGAAACATAGACATTTATTAGAAAAATGGATTAGGGAGACCCTGGCCATCTCATGCCAATATGTACCCATAGGTAAATGCCAATTGTTGTGACAATTAAGAACTCATGCCAACAAGCCTGCAACAAACATATGTTAGAGACAATGCATTGTGGGTCAGGGAGACCAAGAGAAACTTATGCCGATATGGACCACAACGTGAATAATGCATGACTCGATGGATTTCATGTGGCTATAAGGGAAAAATGTAAGCAAAATGTCACGATGGAGGGCCCTATGCATATGATGATAATTATTTTGGAAACCTAGGGGGATGAAAAACATGTAAAAATAATCAGATTTTTATAGTTCCAACACATCCTTCATTATATTTAACTTATTTATTCCATCACCCATCCACATCTATATCATAGCCAAATATTGAGTAAGTATCATTTTCCCCTATAGTAGTACTTGGCACATTCCTAAGGTCAATTTTTCCTACCTATATCGAGGTATTCTATTGCATGACACTAGGGGTGTCTATCTATACTTGAATCAGATAGGGTTCTTGTATATTCCCTTAAGGTTATTTGAAAAATCTCTCAAAATCCAAAAACATTTGCAAAATCCCAAAATGCCAAAAATAGTCACAAAATCCAAAAAATCCAAAAAATTATATCCAAAACATTTGTATAGCCAAAATCCAAAAACATTTGAAAAGTTGCATAGTCAAAATCAAAAAAAGTCATAAAACCTAAAAATCCAAAAACATCCAAATCTTGTAAAATCCAAACTACCTAAACATTGAAAAATTGTAAAGTTCAAAATCCAAAATCATCCAAAACATTATGAAAATCCAAAAAACATTCAAAACATTTCAAAAAATCCAAAAACATCCAAATCACATCAAAATCCCTAAACAGGTCTAAAAAGTCCAAAAAAGTTAAAAACATACTTGTCAAACTACATTGTCTCTGAGCAAGTGAATGTAGGTAAGGCCATTATCGATGAGCCCCTAAGGAAGTTGCTTAGTCCTTTAGGAGTCTATCACAATAAACTAACAATCCATTAATGCTCATATGACATCAATAAACGGTTACTAGTCAGAGCCAGTTGAACTATGCCATCTTTGCATGTATAATGAAGGAAAGTCCATCACTAATGAGCCCTCGAGGCACTATGCCAGTTTCCCTTTTGGTTTGGTCTAATCTTAGAAAACACAAAAAATATTTGAAAAGCTTGAAAACTCAAAACATTCATAAAATGTGCAAAAACCCTAAAAACCTCAAATAACTAGAAAACCTAAACATTCACATACACTAAAAACATCCAAAAATAGCCTCAAAACATTGTGAACCATCAAAAGCATTGAAATATTCCAAAAATTTCAAAACCACCCATCCCATTTCACTTTCACTCACAATAGCATTCCATTCATAATAAATTGATCGCCATTATCAACTTTTGGTAAAACAAGTGGAAACAAGTATGGAAAATAGTGAAGTATAAACATAAATGTAAAAATTTAAAGTCTTGATGATGATTACAAACAAGTTGGTTAACATTTGTATCAATGTCTTGTCAAACAATTAGTCTTAGTCAAAACATCTGATAACATGTCCTAGGATGCATCCTTCCTACAATGGACATCATCATCAGAAATCATCTTAGTTAAGTCACTTTGGAAAGAGATATGAATAACACTGATTGTTTGTTCATTCTGATATTTTCTTATGATTTATCTTATTGACCCATTCCAAGGACCTCTCAATGATGTATATCAAAATTATTTAGAGAGAAAGGAATGGGGCATTGATCATTATCTTTCATTTTTTGTGCTTTTTGGTGTTCTTGTAATGTAACCTTGGCGAATACTTGCTTTGTTGTGTGTAGGGAGGTCATATTGAATAAGTTGATGACTATTGTGTATACTTTGGTTTGAAATATTCTAAACTTCTAAACTACATTCCAACAATTTTTTTCATATGTTAGGTGTGAGCAAGGATACTCCTATCTATTTGCATAGTCAAATTCCATTACATTAGATACAAATCCATCCACCTTGATGCATCGTGTCTATGTGATATATCAAAAATAAGGAATGAAATGATGAAGTATCCCAATCCATAAAACAAGAAAATCATCATCTCTCATAACATATATAATAAAGTCTTAAAGAATCATAGGCTTGTTGGACTTCTGAATCAATCTCAAAATCAATGGTTAATCCATCTGTCCTATTCTTCTATCTTCTTTCCATGCTAACATGGTGTCATGACAAGAAACAAAAATAATAAATGCATCCATCCTACATCCACACACCATCAACATACATACATCCTACATAATCATAATCACAATCATATCATGTCATATCACATAGAAAATACACATAAATAAGTACATCCATATCTTAGCATGAACACCATACATCATCATGAAACATCATATAGAAAAGGTATTGAAACAAAAAATAAGTCATACATCACATTTGTATCATAAATCATACATTGCATACATCCATATAACATCACATCATATACATAATAAACATATGCATCCATTCATAATCATAAACTATAAATAAAACATCACATCATAAGCATCACATTGAAGATCATCTCATATATATATCATCAAAATTGACTGTCATGATCTACAAAATCTAATTTAATGTGTGATATCATCAAAAATGAATATACAAGAGGCTATCAAAATCAGCCAATTAATGTATATACCTAACAAAATCAGGACTATATATCAAAAATGTGTATGCAAAGCTAGCCTCAGCTCTATCTATCATTATGCTATGATGGAGGTTGAGAGGGCTATTGGTGACCACTTCCCAAGGGCTAATGAACTAAGGGTGCACCTCCTGAACCACTAGGGGCAACCACACTCCTGCATGAAAAATCTAGTTGTTGTTGGTCTCTAGGAAAATCTCTATGGTATCAAGTTTGGTAATATGTGGCATCGGCCATGGCCTATCCATATATGGTGGTAGATACCACATGTCCCTATGTCTGAAGTGCAACAACCTCTAACTACTGTTTGTAGCCTATCTCTTGTGCTAGTTGAATAGTCAACTATTGGACCTATTGTCGCTCTTAGTTTCACTCGATCCTATATCTACTGGTCCCTCTCAGCTTTCAATTCCTAAATATAAGCATCACAAGGTTCTAGACTGTGGCTAATCCTACTACTACTATTGTTGTTTTTGTTGATGATGTTGATGTGGTGGAGGTGGTGGTGGTGCTTGTCAAAGGGGTGATATCAACAGAGGCTGCCCTAGCACCTATCCTACCTTGAGCTGATGACCATCCTACTAATGCCCATCACCTGGCACCTAATCTTATTGTTGTTGATGTTGCTTCCCATCATGTGGAGGCTACTACTATACCCTTCCCTTTCCTCATCCCCTAGCTCTACCATGTACCTATCCCCTTGTTGGATCTGTCAATTATATTGGGCCATGTTGTAAAAGCCATGCATCATAGGTCGAAGTGGTGCCTATATCATAAGGATCTTCTACATAAACCCACGACTATGGGACAAGCTATCTAAAATGATTGATGGCCACCTAAGGAGGAATCCTTTTTCCCCAAACTGGCTCTCTCGTAGTTCATGCATAAATAGCTATGTATGTAGGAGGGACTACATCTTGTACCTCCCCAAACTAATGAACCACCCAATTAGACAAATATCTCTCTACCATATGATGCTCACGTCTAAGCATATATTTGTTCTTTCAAGCACAAAATAACTAATCATGGTCATCATACCATATATAATCTTGAATCCAAGGTCTCCAGCTAAACAAGGGAATGTCATCTATGACACGCCTCCAATATTTAATCCCCACAATGCCTATGTACTGAAGGGTGGTGATAGCTCCATATCGATATACAACAAGCTGATCCACATCAATGTCAGCTAGAGTAATGATAGGTATGAGCACAACAATGTGCTCCCAACCCAAAATATACAAGTGTAACCCCTCTTAATATAATCAGCCTTCACATATAGGCAACCTGATGCATGTCATGGTATAAGGAGGAAAGTATCATGAGGCCCCTGGTGTAGAGAGTCATCTTGTGCACCATACCCTCCCAAGATAGTCCCCAACCAAATCTAAAGCTCCCGCCACATCTATCTAGTACAAGTACTCTACTGATCAATGCTCTAATCACCAGTGACAAACTAGGTACCTATCCTCGGTATTGTTGCAAGTCAATCTGGTGACTATCTACCTAGAGGGTATTCATGTTGAGACCACCATAGATAGCATTCATACTATTAGTATCATAAATGATTTTCTCCTTGCGTATCAACACTCAGAAAATGTGCCACACATCCTCTAGAGTAATGGTCACCTCACCGGTGGGAAGATGGAACAAAGAGGTCTCACTGTGGCAGTGCTCAACCAAAGATGTCATCATGGAAAGATGTGTCCTAATCTCTAGCATGTGAGCTACAAATCCCAAGCCAATGGCTCCAAGAAAGAAGTTCTTGTTATCACTCGTCAAAATGGTGGACATGAGATAGAATGTTGGGTATACGCTCTTAGTACATGAGGGGTCAAATGGTCTCCTACACAGGAAGTGAACAACGTCAAAATTGCTAAAAAATGACAAAATTTTGAGCTTGACACCTTAAGTTTGCAATTGCATGCCTACTTTACAATTACGTCGGTCTGGTAATTTGTAATTATGTCACAATTTGACAATTACATCACTATATTCAAAAGCATAGTGGCATTCAAGTGCGTCACTTAAGCTAAATCATCAATTACAACCCTATTCTACAGGTGTGTCGCAATTCTACAGTTGTTTCAATAAAGCAAAATACTCTATTACGTCATAATTTCATAATTACATGGTTATCCTACAAAGGTGATACTAGACCTAAATTGACAATAGCGTCAATTTTTCTCAAATGCATTGCAACAACGTAATTCCATTTCCAACTGTGACAAAGGCATCACAATATTGTGACGCAATTGTATGACCTAACTAAACTCAAAATTAAAGTGCAATAAATGCGAAAACAAAAAAAGTTTCAAAGTGCATACTGGGGGTCTCAAATCGACGGGTAGCTAGAACTCTCAAACTCTATCTGCAACATGCTAAGGAGCATGGAATCAGCCATTATGTCAAGGTGTCAGAGAAAAATCTCAGCGAATATCTAAAGCAAAGTATGCAAATGAATTGAAAGTTAACCCCAAGCCTTTATTTAAGCCTAAAAATTAGGGTTTTTGACCTAATTATAGGGTGGGAATGGGATTTTTAATCCTTTTAATCAATTTTTCAGCCTATTAACTTGATTTGAGCTATTTTTCAGTGTCTCAAGCTTATTTTTGTGTCTTTTTTGAAGCTGAACCTACTTGAAGTTTGGTCATGATCTCAAACTCAAAATCAAAATTTTTGCTTGATCTCTCGAGGGGGCAGTATACCAACATAAATTTCCACTGGGACAATAGTGGGGCATTCAAAAAATCATGCATTTTAAATTTTTCATTTGAGCAATAGCATTGATCTAAAAAGTGTCAGCCTTTGAACCAATGAAACAAGTACCTTGCTTCAAAGAGGAAAAAAAATGTAAACACTTAAAATCATACTAATCGATATTACACATATGAAATTGATTATGAACACCATTTTCATCCTAATTCACCTCCTTTTGACTATTTAATTAAATAATATTAATTGTTTAATTAAATTGATCATTTTTTATTAATTGGATAATCAATTTTATTAGGTTAATTCATCCCCTTTCATACTAATTTTCATCTTGTTTTATTAAATAATGTGAATTATTTAATTAAATTCCCTAGGTCCTCTTATTTGATTAAATAATTTGAATTATTTAATTAAATGTCATTAGTTCCCCTTTTTAATTAAATGATCCAATTGTTTAATTAAATCCCTAAATTCATCCATCACGCACAATTAAATAATATTTTAATTATTTAATTAACTAATTTTTTTCATCCCTCCAATTTCTCCCTCTTGCAAAGGAATATTCCCATGGAATATTCCTCCATTTTAATTCCCTCCTAAATGGAAATATCTTGCACATTCCTCCTAAATTTTAGGATTTATGTTTCTTCAAATCAATTTGAGCAATTGATTAAATTCATCCATCCTTGTTAACTTACAATCTCCTCCTAAGGGTGCCTCTCCTGAACCACTACGGGCAACCACACTCCTACATGAAAAATATTCTTGTCGTTGGTCTCTAGGAAAATCTCTATGGTATAAAGTCTAGTAATATGTGACATTGACCATGGCCTATCCATACATAGTGGCAGATACCACATGTCCCTATGTCTGAAGTGCAACAACCTCTAACTACTGTTTGTGGCCTATCTCTTGTGCTAGTTGAATAGTCAGTAGTTGGACCTATTGTCACTCTTAGTTTCACTTGGTCCTATATCTACTGGTCCCTCTTAGCTTTCAATGCCTAAATCTAAGTGTCACAAGGTTCTAGACCATGTGGCTAATCATACTACTATTGTTGTTGTTGTTATTGATGCAACTGATGTGGTGGTGCTGGTGATTGTCAAAGGGGTGATATAAATGGAGCTTGTCTTGGCACCTGTCCTACCCTAAGCTATTGACCATCCTACTAATGCCCATCACCTGGTCTTATTGTTGTTGATGTTGCTGCCCATCATGTGGAGGTTGCTAGTGTACCCTTCCCTTTCCTCATCCCCTAGCTCTACCCTGCACCTGTCCCTTTGCTAGATCTATCAATTGTATTTGGCCATGTAGTAAAAACCATTGATCATAGGTATAACTGGTTCCTATATCATAAGTACCTCCTACATAAACCCACGGCCATGGGGCAAGCTATCTAAAATCATTGATGGCCACCTAAGGAAGAATCCTTTGTCCCCAAGCTGGCTCTCTGGTAGTTCGTGCATAAATAGATCTGTATGTAGGAGGGACTAAATCTTGTACCTCCCCAAACTAATGAGCCACCCAATTAGACAAATATCTCTCCACCATATGATTCTCACGTCCAAGCATATATTTGTTCTATCGGGCATAAAATAATTGATCCTAGTCATCATACCACAAATAATCTTGGATCCAAGGTCTTCATCTAAACAATGTCATGTCATCTATGACACACCTCCAATATTTAATCCCCACAGTGCCTATGTGCTAAAGGGTGGTGACAGCTCCATATCAATATACAACAAGTTGATCTACATCAATTTCAGCTAGAGTAATGATAGGTATGAGCACAACAATGTGCTCACAATCCAAAATATACAAGTGTAACCCCTCCTGATATAATCTTCCTTCACATATAGGCAACCTAATGCATGTCATGGTATAAGGAGGCAAGTATCAAGGGGCCCCTGGTGGAGAAAGTCATCTTGTACACCATACCCTCCCAAGATAGTCCCCAACCAAAGCTGAAGCCTCTACCACATCTATCTAGTACAAGTACTCTATTGATCAAAGCTCTAATTACCAGTGTCAAATCAGGTACCTATCCTTGGTACTATTGCAAGTCAATTTGGTGACTATCTACCTATAGGGTATTCATATTGAGAACACCATAGATAGCATCCATACTATCAATATCATAAATGATTTTATCCTCATATATTGACACTCACAAATTGTGCCACACGTGCTCTAGAGTATTGGTCACCTCACCAGTGGGAAGATGGAACGTGAAGAGGTCTCACTATGGCAACACTTGACCAAAGCTATCATCATAGAAATATGTGTCCTAATCTCCAACATGCGAGCTATAAGTCCCAAGCCAATGGCTCCAAGATAGAAGTTCTTATCATCACCAAAATAGTGGACATGAGATAGAATGTTGGTTCTACGCTCTCGGGACATCATTGGTCGAATGGTCTCCTACACACAGGAAGTGAACAATGTCAAAATTGTTAAAAAATGATAAAATTTTGAGTTTGATACCTTAAGTTTGCAATTGCATGCCTACTTTACAATTGTGTCAGTCTGGTAATTTGCAATTGTGTCACAATTTGACAATTGCATCGCTATATTCAAAATCATAGTGGCATTCAAGTGCATCACTTAAGCTAAATCATCAATTGTGACCCTATTATACAGGTGTGTCACAATTCTACAGTTGTTTCACTAAAGAAAAATACTCTATTACGTCATAATTTCATAATTACGTTGTTATCCTACCAAGGCGATCCTAGACCTAAATTGACAATAGCGTCACATTTTTTCAAATGTGTCGCAACAATGTAATTGTATTTTTGATCGTGACAAAGGCATCACAATATTGCGACACAATTATATGACCTAACTAAACTCAATATTACAACGCAATAAATGTAGAAATGAAAAAAAATTCAAAGTACATACTGGGGGTCTTGCATCAACAGGAAACTAGAACTCTCAAACTCTATCTGCAACATGCTAGGGAGCGTGGAATCAACCATTATGTCAAGGTGTCAGAGAAAAATCTCAAGGAATATCTAAAGCAAAGTATGCAAATGAATTGAAAGTTAACCCCAAGCCTTTATTTAAGCCTAAAAATTAGGGTTTTGACCTAATTATAGGTGGGAATGGGATTTTTAATCCTTTTAATCAATTTTTCAGCCTATCAACTTGATTTGAGCTATTTTTCAATGTCTCAAGCTTATTTTTGTGTCTATTTCGAAGCTAAACCTACTTGAAGTTTGGTCACGATCTTGAACTCAAAATCAAAATTTCTTCTTGATCTCTCGAGGGGGCAATATACCAACATAAATTTCCACTGGGACAATAGTGGGACATCCGAAAAATCATGAACTTTAAATTTTTGATTTGAGCGATAGCATTGATCAAAAAAGTGTCAGCCTTTGAACCAATGTAACAGGTACCTCACTTCAAAGAGGGAAAAATGTAGACACTTAAAATCGTAATAATCGATATTGCACATATGAATTTGGTTATGAATAACATTTTCATCCTAATTCACCTCCTTTTGACTATTTAATTAAATAATCTTAATTATTTAATTAAATTCATCATTTTCTTTTATTAATCGGATAATCAATTTTATTAGGTTAATTCATCCCCTTTCATACTAATTTTCATCCTGTTTTATTAAATAATGTGAATTATTTAATTAAATTCCCTAGGTCCTCTTATTCGATTAAATAATTTGAATTGTTTAATTAAATGTCATTAGTTCTTTTTAATTAAATGAGCCAATTGTTTAATTAAATCCCTAAATTCATCCATCATGGACAATTAAATAATATTTTAATTATTTAATTAACTAATTTCTTTCATCCCTCCAATTTCTCCCTCTTGCAAAGGAATATTCCCATGGAATATTCCTCCATTTCAATTCCCTCCTAAATGGAAATATCTTGCACATTCTTCCTAAACTTTAGGATTTATGTTTCTTCAAATCAATTTGAGCAATTGATTAAATTCATCCATCCTTGACAACTTGCAATCTCCCTATGGATTGAATTCTTGATCCATGTCAATTCATCTCCTCGATTTACATCCATTGATTAAGAAAATTGATCTTGGCCATTGATTCACTCATTTTTCCTATAAATAGTCTCCATTTCTTGAGCAAAGGATCCACATTCATCGAGAACATCTGCATTATAGTCAATTTTAGAGCATTCATATGAGCATTTTCATCCATTTTAGTTAATCTTACATCCATTTGATATCAATTGCATCCATTTTCAAGCTTGTTTCAACCAAGGGATTGGGAAAGGACTAGCATTCCATATCAATTCATCACCAATGCCCCAATGGGATGAAGTTTGATGTGTTAATTAAGCTTCCATTATGTATTTTTGGATTATTTCATGTTTGATGGCTTCTTAGATTAATATTTTCAAGAATTTCATTAGGAGCATGGACTAATTAGTTAAATATTGGCTTAATTCTTATAATTTAATCATATCTAGCTTAGGTTATGATCATGTTCACACCATGGATTACGAGTGTCTTGGAAATATAGGCCAAGACCAATTCGCCCATGGGAAAATGTGTCCCCTTTATGTGCTAGGACCCATTTTAAAATATGTTTTTGGTGGTCTTTTAATGATTCAAATTCAAATTGTAAGTGTTGGCTTTTGGAATCTAATTTTTGAAAAATTAGATAAACACCTATAAATACATATACTTTTGAACATTTGAAATTTCACACTTTATGAAGCAACATGATCTAGCATTCAAGAGAAAATATTATTTTCAAGAGCATTCAAGAGTAGCATTATCAATCATTTAGGGAAACAATCAAGATCATAACATCATGTCCAAGTTTATGTGTGTTCATGTTGTCTTGTGAAGGCTAACATGCATTGTAGATCCTCAAGCATCCAAACATTTGAGAATTCAAGAAAATCAAGCAAGCAAGATCCAATTCCTTTGAAGAGATGTGTATGAATTCAAACTTTCAAGGAAGCCATTGAAGGGTAGTGAGTTGTAACAAGTAGTTGTAACAAGTGTTCATTCATCATTTCCCTCCCTTTTATTATCTTCCTCTCAAGGTTTAATTACCATACTAGGGTTTGAACAAGAAAAACCCTCATACAAACAAAACAAAACATTTTCCCCTCTTTGTGTATGTGCAGATTATAGGTTGAAGAAGAATTGAAGAAGATCTTAAAGAGCAATTTTGCTTTGTTGTATTTGTCATCATCATTCTTGCCGAGACACAAAAACTAAGTTGCAAAATTTATTTCTATCACTCCAACAAGTTTGCAAGTAGAAATCGATGTCTCAGATCTAATATCAAAGGACTGTAAAAAGTGTTTTCAAAAGCCTTATCAAGGACCCATTTTCCCAAGGGCGAACCAATCCTTCTGCACTACTCAAAATCAACTTTTGGTGACAGGTACATGCTATCAAACCTTTCTCAAATCTGGTTGCAAAGTGTTGTTACAGTTTGTACATCTTCAGGAATCGACAATTTGTATCTTAGGTCATATAGTTCATTTAGTTGCATTGTTTGAAATTATTCCTAATCATCTTCTATTATTAAAGAATCACCAACCTAGGTTTGATTGACTCACCTTTGAGGCTGAAAGTCAATCTCTTGGCCTTGTTGGTTTGCATTCTTAATGAAATGCTTGGGGAAGAGGGACTTTAAACCATCATTTCCTTCACATCAAGGGAATTAGGGTTCCCCCCCTTTTTCCTTTCATTTCAAAACTAAATGTAGTTATCCTCCTATTTATTTTCTAAATATTAATTATCATTTATTAATTGAGCTCTATTTCAAAATTAAATGTAGTTATCCTCCAATTTATTTTCTAAATATTAATTGGCATTTCTTAATTGAGCTCTAATTTCATTGTGCTTAGTTGTTTGTATCCATTTTATTAACCTAAGCTCTTCATGTCAAATATGTAAAGTATATTATTCCAAATTTTATTTTACTACTTAAGGGTCCATGGTCCATTGGTAAAGTTGAAAGGTTCGAAATGAGCTCACAAGATATCAAATCTTATTGAATGCAATGTCCACAAACATTAAAAACAAATTGATGTCAAGATCGTACCCCAAAACAAATTTAACAAAATAAATATCCCTCAATATTTAATACTAAACAAAAATATATATATTTATATACCTTAATACCAACAAATTGTTTATCATCTAACTGATATAATAATATTTTCTTTTAAAAATATCATTTGTCAACTCTTTTATATAGGTTCCAAAAAGATGTTACAAGCACCTCTCATACGCTGCTTGGATATTCGCGATAATGCTTTACTTTCATCTACTTTAGGAATGCATGCGATAAGGATCACAAGGTTCGCTTCCTTCTTTAAATTAACGACTCTAGTCCCTACGCGTTCTCCTTCAAATTTTGAGATGCACTTTATATCGAATTAGAATCTAGGGAACAAGGATACCTTTATTGCTTTTTGGCAATAACTTTTTAAAAGTTGTTCCTTTCTTATGATAAGATATTTGCTACGTGTACATAGATTCTTCTTCAAAATAGGTAACAAATAATTTATAACTAAATGCTATTCATGTTAATGTTAGGGTAGATTAAAGACAGCTATTTAAAGTGAGATTGTAAATTTAATTTTGGCTTGGATATAATTATAAGCATGATCAGATTTATCTTAATTAAATGTATAACTTCATTTTGTAGGATGATTTTATTTGGAAATTTGATTTTTTTTATTAAGGGAAAGGGGACCATAGTGGGTAGGGGTCCAATGGTGGGTATAGAAGTAGGCTTGAGTGGGCCCCATAGTAGGTAGGCTTAATATCCAATAAATTTACACTTAATATCCAATTGCAAAACACTTGTATCCATAAAGTACACAAAATAACAAATCATGTGATGGCACATCAGCTCACCAATAATACATGACATAGTGACCCACTATCCGTCTCACCCGTTTTTTTGGGCCTTTTTGGATACCTTGACAAAAAGCATGCTGATGTGGCATCATATTTGATGATGTTGCCTTGAAACCAATTTTCATAAGGGGACTTGGGAAAGAAGTCGTTCAAATTTGGGAGTGATATGAAATTTTCACATAGAACTTTGAGAAGTGCAAAGTTAGGGTGACCCACTATAGGCCCCTCTCCCTTAATTTGTATGTAAAACTTTCAAATTATTATGTTGAATTACATATTTAAATATAATTCTTAGGATAATCAATGGATATCTCATAATAATCTTCTAGTAATTCATATGTTCTAGTTTACTAGATATTTCAATTTTAGAGAAAGAATACAAAGCAAAAACTCAACAACATATATTTGGGAAGTGGCTTTAGAAATGATGCATCTAATAAGACATAGAAAGTAGAAAATTTTATCTACTCTTAATCTGTGTCCGTTGAATGTTTCTTCTTTAACAAAAGAACATTAACATGCACACAATTCAAGAGTATTTCAAATTAAAATATTTGGGTGATTCAACAAGCATTGGTCATCTTTTGTATAACATCTTTTGTATTACACATTGTGAATAACAACAAATGTGAATTTACATTATATAAAGAAATCACAAATTTTGGTCCTAACATAACAAGCTTTATAAGATGTTTATTAACAATGCATTGACTTCAACTAAAATATTACAATAGATATGCGTGAATTCAAGAGCAAGTGACAACCACTGATCTAAAGGTAATAATCACACTAGTGATTCCACCTAATTACTTTCTACAAGTTAATAACATATTTGTTCCAAGGTAGGAATCTCAAATATGAGTTTGGCAATTAAAAATTAGTCTAGAAATGAGATCTTTGACATATATCACAACACATTAACAATTTATGCGCATTAAAGGAGGTAAAGTTTTATAACCTTTATATTTCAATGCAATATTTACTTGTCTTGTATATGATTTAATTTTCATATTAGCCTAAGGTTTGGTTTGTTTACTAATCAAATATTTGTCTTTAAACTAGTAATAAATTAAAAGCTTGAGACCTAATCATTTAAATTCCCTCTTCAATTATAAATTGTTTATTCTATTGTTATTTCAAAGTATTTATTAAGCTCAAGTATACACCCCTAGATAATAGTTCTAGTGTCTATAACTTCCACCTCTCCATTAGATGTATTTATTAATGTTGCTATAACTAGAAGATATATAAGAAGCCATAAGGCCATAAAAACCAATAATTTTATGTTGAAATTATTATAGTTTTTAATAAAATTCATCTTCAGAAAACTCCTTACAATGCCATTTTACAAATTTCAAAGCTTATTTTTATAATAAATGTGGTTGTGATAACAATATTTGCATACACTTATCACAAATTTGTCATGATTTTATCCCCTTTTAATCTTGTGTTTATTTTTTCATAGTGTTATCTTTTCCTCCTAGCCTATGTTGTCTCCTAGCCATGGTCATTTCAATTTAATTAATAGCCTCACCCATGTCCTAATATTTCCCTTTATGTTTCCTAAGTTTTTGACCCATTACCCCATCTTTTCCCCTCTAAAACATGTCAAAATGATTGATTCCTCCAAAACAATTACTTTTATTTTCACAAATTGTAATGCGATTCCCTATAAAAATTCCCAAACCTTGTGGGAGGTTGCCACCACAACATTGACTCCCACCTTAAGTCAACCATGAATTTTCAATATCTTGAAAAATCCTTTAGATTGGATAATAATTAATCCTATACCTACTCATAACCAATGATCCTCTCTAAAAAATATTTTGCAAAATTTATAAGTAGGCTCAACCTTGCCCCATTTTGACATAAAAAAGAAAAAAAATCATAGGTTATCAAGGATTTCTATTTTCAACTCAAATATGATAGTTCAAAATTATTTCAAAAACTTAGTGAATTAGCTTCAACGTACAAATCCATAAGAATATTTGCATCATGCTCATGTAGCTTGGTCACTCAAGTTCTTTGTAGCTAGCTCTTGACTTTCCATGATTCAAAGCAAGGTATGCATTTCTTTGAAAGGTTTTTTAGGCAAATGAATCCATTTTATCTAATTGAAAGTATACCTTCTCCATCTATCCCACCACCCTTTCATTTCTTCATCCATCTATTTTCATCACACTTGGTACCCTTTTTCATCCTCGGCCTTTCACCCTAAGAAATACTACATCCATCATAGACTAATGAATCCAATATCAAAGTTTTTATTCTAAAACCTTCAAATATAGACCTAATTATTGACCATACTAATCTATAATAGTGTCCTCATATATATTCAATCACTAGGATCCTCTTTTTCCATTTAATTATGTTTCCTATCATCCCAATGTGAATGCATATGCTTTTTTATACCTTCCTAGAAAGACCATGGAAAAATTCAAACCTAATTGGCATAAGAAGTTTTATAGAATATATTTTTCCTTATACTATTTATCTACTAAATTGTGTAACCATTTTTCATCAAAATATATTTTTTGTCACTTTCTCCCACCTCTATTTTCTTGCATAGTTTCCAAGAACCCTTAAGCTAGGTTTTAAATTTTATGTGACATATTTGTGCTTCAAACAAGATTTATTAATTTAATTCAATTTGTTACCATGTGTTTCATCCTATCTACTATGTTGACCCATGTTTAAATACCAATAAGGGTATTGAATAAGGTAGACTATCTTTCTAACCCATCTTTTTAAATGGTGTTTTTGAAGAGATTTACAAAATATTAGTAATACAAATATCTAACCATGATCAAGCCAATTGGAAAATTATATAATTGTATATTTTGTAGTTTCATATATTTCACCAATCATTGGCCATGATCAAAGGGATTAACCTTCCTACAATTTGTTTAGTGATTTCTAGGGATACCATACATGCCATCCAATAGTTGCATATGCCCCAGTGTTGGGGCGGATGCGCCCCAGCCCCGGGGCGACTCTGCCCTAAGGCAGAGTGGATGCACCCCAAGGTGGGGCAGATGCACCCTGCTGCGGGGTGAACCTGCCTCAGCCTGGGGCAGATTCACCCCTCCCGGGACCATGCTAGCAACCCCCCTCCTCAAATATCGTCTTTACCCTATCTACTTGCCAAAAACCAAATCTACCCATTTTTCTATTTTATCTCGCACACAAAATCCATGTTTTACATTTTCTGTAAACATTACAAAACATGCTATAAATGTTTAAAATACACAAGAGGATTTTTGTTACTAACCTGGCAAGGCACCACATAGTGGGTGTGGGCCCTCCGAACCTTGTCTGCCCGGTGAATGATATCAAAATTGTAATCCTGTGACATCATTGATCTTTCCTCTCTTCCTCTCCTCTCCTCTTCTCTCAACTGCTATAGTGACAATGTGACAAGGTAATTTTTAAAATTACCTTTTAACCCCTCTTTTCCCTCTTTTCAAATAAAAGGTAATTTTTACTTTTTATTTAACTTTTTTCTCCTCCAACTAATTACCTCCTTTCTTGGGGCCACCATTTGCAAACCGTGCGTCCGATCGACTTCGTTCAAGAGTTAAAGTTGCTTATTTTTTGAGCTCTATCCAATGGTGTCCTCATTTTCTTCCTATCGGGAGCTCATTCGGGGCCTCTTTTCTTCCCCAACCGCCCTCTCAAGGGGTCATACCCTACCATTTTCCCTCCATCCCTTCGTGGTAGTCACTGGGCCATCTCCCTCCTTTTTTTTCCTTCACTTGGGTAGCTCATTCAACATCTTTCATGCTGGGGCATCAAGCCCTATCACTCCCTTCACCATCAACATTTTATTTTTCTTTGAAACACTGTTATTCTAACAATACTAATTCAATATCTTAACTCATTTTACTATTTTTCCAAATTTATTACCTTCTTTGTATATTTCCCATTTGATGTTGAACACATTTCCTATTTACTTTCTCCTATCCTAGATCTTGCCACTATCTTAGACCTTGATGAATCCATTCTCCCTTTATCCCCTACCAATTCACGTAGTTCATTGTCTCCTCAATTTGTATATTCTCATGTAATAGATCCTAGTTCACCATGTGTTATGTTACCCTTCATATAGTTCTATAATTTTCTCCACACCCCATTATACATTCATCAATATCACCTTCAAATCATATCGCTTCCTTCACCCATTTATTGCATAATTGTAATCCTAAATTCCCAACCATTATTACACACCATCCCTCTCCCTCACTTATGAAATATTTTTCTTCCATAGATGGTATATCTCTTCACGACTATAGTGATTCTTCTAATGAATGTATAAGATGTGATTTGTATTATATTGATATGTATTATATTGATCCATATGATGATTCATCCCCTTTTAGTTTCACCAATCTTATTCAATTGTTATATTCCTAAGACCCCCAAATGCAATAAACCTTGAAAAAATAATTTTCTATGAGTAAGTGCTTGTACATATACTTCAAATATTCCTTGGGATGAGCCACATAGTGACAAAAAAAGACAATAGAATCACCCTACACTAAGTCTCCCCAATAGCACGATCCACCTTTTATGCCTCCTAGACTACTTCATACAACTTGTAAGTTTGCATTGTT
>VDFB02373365.1:200572086-200583894 GCA_007258455.2 Sequoia sempervirens
ATTTTATTTTGAAGAAATAATTTTATTGAGAGCTATTTTTTCAAACTATGATTTGAGTTTCCCTTAAGTTAATATTCCATAAATAATTTATCAATTAACCAATAAATAGGAAATTGTTTATATTATATTATATTATATTATATTATATATAAATAATATAATATAATCTATCATCAAAAGAATGATTGTCTTTATCCCTTAGTTAGTACAATAATATGATTTATTAGTCTCAACTATCGTTACATAATATATGTTGATTTATATTTATTTAATTACATTTATTTAATTAGCTTATATTTGGTGAACCTCTCTGAACTCACACAATATAATTTATTTTTAAGATTTCTTAGCCATATTAGGGTTTTCCATATCAACATATTTATGACATATACATCTTACTTTTAAAGAAAAGAAAAACTCTTTAAAAAATCATTTTGTTTCATTACTATTACATTGTTACTGTGTCTTTTACAATGGTTTTAAGCTTTATTTAAAATATTTTTGCCCATCTTTAAGAATCATATTAAGGTTTAATTTTTAGATCTAATAATATACCACTAATATTTTTACATTTATAATTTAAATATAAAATTTTAATTATTTTTTTTCAATTTTTTTTATTACATGAGCTACTTGAGATCCTAGTCTTCCATTACAATTGAATCATATTGAAATCTATATAAAAATAATTTATATAATATAATATGAATAATAATATATAATATAATAAATAATATATAGTAATGTTATATATAAATAATACAAAATAATATATAAAATATTGTCATTGTTTTATTATATATTATATTATATATAATAATACATAATATAAGAAATGCAATATATAAATAATAATAAAATATAATATAATATATAAATAAATAATATATAATAATTAATTTATTATTAAACTTTATGAACAATTTTTTTTATAAAAACATTTCAAATATATATCAATTATTTCAATGCAATAAATTTACTTAAATTTAATTTATTAATTCATTACATTATTTAATCCTCTTAAACATTTTTATATAAATTAAAATAAAATAACTAACCTTTGCATAAATCTAAAACTAAATCTATAAGTAATTCGTGCAGGGGAAAACAAAAAGTACTTTGCATTTCAAAGTACCTAGCATTTCCAAATCTTCAAACTTTCCCCTCGAGTTACTTCAGAAAATATCGGAGAAGAAATAGGTATTTTAATTAATGTAAAACTCAACGTGTATAATGATGCAGGAGGCAGGAACAGTGAATGGTACGAAGCCCAGTGAACGGTACGAAGCGCAGCCGTGACAGTGCTCAGCGGACAGTGAGGTGCTAAAAAAAGAAAACGGAAACGGAAACGGAATTTTTTTGTGTGTTTTTTTTTTTTTTTGACTCACTCAAAAAGTCAGAGCTTAGTGTGTGATAATTAAGCCCAGCCAGAATGGCTCGCATCTGTCATATTCACCGGAGAATATCAGTGCTCTGCTCGATCTCCGAACACTTGAACTGAGCAATTTTCCGGTGCCAAGTTCTGTTTGTATTCTAACGAATCTGAGGCAAATCATGCTATCTGGTTGTCACTGTAGCGATTATCCAGCATTGGAGACATTGCCAAACTTGGCGCAGTTGAGATTAGTGGGTAATGAAAGTTGCAAAAAAGTACCAAAGGCGTTTGGAAAGTTGTCCGGGTTTCCTAGGCTGCGCTTTCTACATATTGAGAATTTCCCTCTTTTGGAAGAGTTGGCGGATTTGGAAGATGGAGCGATGGTCGGCCTGCAGCAATTCTGGTTAAACAGGCGTCGCAGAGTGAAGAAAGTCCCAGAGGGATTTGAACGGTTGAAAAGATTAGAGGAAGTCGACTACGGAGGTACAGGTACAGATGAATTTCGAGAGATTGAAGGAAGGCGGGGAAGACTGGAATAAAATAAAATTTAATAATCCACCTGTGCGCATCAAAAGTACACAAAATTTTAGTTAGATTTGTCGTGGTATAAATTGTCTATGTGTTCTACTTACGTTTATATTCAAGAAAAAAACATTATTAATATTTTTATTGATATAAATATATCATAATAATAAAGATGTATTATAACAATTTTATTTTAAGAATTAAGTGATTTATATAAATAGTGACATCTTATGTATAGTAGATTATTCATTATTCATTATTTTTATTTTTTATTTTATTTATAATAAATTAATTTTTGAGAATGAGATATGTTTCACAAATGTGTAAGTAAAAGACATGTTATCATGATACAATATAAAAAAAGTTTTTGTATTGGGCATGATACTTTTTGTAATTTATGCAAGGAATCCAAATCCTAGTTTGAGGGTAACAATAAATATGAGTTTTTTAATTTTACATTTAATAAAAAAAATGTGGAATTTGTTTGAGCGAGGTTACTGTAATATTTACACTTGAGAATATATATATATAAAAAAAGGGAGAGCCTAAAATTGAAGCTCATGTATATGGCATAACTTTTGCAATGCCCAAAATCATTTTGCAAGTGGATCTACTTTTCTTTCGTTTGAAACCTTTAGACCTTGACAATTGTCACTCTCTTGGAATGAAGTTTATGTTATTGATTAATGTAGATGCATACTTTTTCTTTTAAACAAGTTGGTTTCCACTTTAAAACAAGGTGAGCATGAGACGTGTTCAATGAAATCTCCAATATGAATAAAAAACTATAGTTTACTATCTACAAGACTTGGGAATTTGACAAATTTTGGTTAATTGGTTTGTCAATTCTCAATATTCATCTTAATAGATAAGAAATTCCTCTACTATATCAAAAAGACCATTTTTTAGGAGCAAGGTTAAGATTGATTTGGTGACAAGAGCAACAACAACACAAACCCTAGTCGTGACTACAATAAAAAATTCCTTTAGCGATGCCAATTCGAATGAAGATGATGGCAATTTAGATGTTGTGTTTCCTATGAGGATGAATGGACGAATTAATGGGTTGAGTAGGAGGATGAACTGCTCCTTGACATAACGTTGGAGGCTTTCCTTAAGGTGTAGGTGTGGTGGCTTCTGCTCATGAAGCTTTGGGCGTTAAAAAATCTATGGTTGGGGTTGATTTTGATTAGTTTGAGTTTGTTAACGAGGGCAATGTGGTTTCTTCTTCCCCTATTGTTGTTCCTACTTTGACCCCTATGTTCTTAGAGGAACTTTGTGAAATGGAGGCTTGCATGTCGCAAGATGCAGATGCCTCAAAATTGTAGATATGGTATGCCTATGATGTGACTATTGGGAGTTATGGAGATAGTGAATGCTCTAAGCTTTTTGTTGAGATTGAGGTGGAGGGATAGGTTCAAATTGAAATCCTTGATTCTCTTATTTCAGAGTCGACTACTTGGCTTAAGAATTCACTTGTTGGGATATTCTACCACAATCATCCCAACATTAATCCTAGCAAATGATGTGTGTTTTGAAATTGGAAACTAAGAGGTCAATTCCAGGTCTAGCTTTACAATGTTGAATATTTTTTTCCTCCTTTCCTTTTCAAATATGGAAGATTACTCAAAGACTCTTTTTGAAGATCCTTGGTTTTTAGGGAAGAATTATCTTTGTCTTAAAAATTGGTCTCTGAGCTTTAATCCAATGAATTATATAAGCTTCAAGTTTCCTATTCGGGTTAGATTGTCGAGGATTCCTTTAGATTACAAGGATGAGAAAGTTTCTCTGCTTATTGTTAATACTTTTGGGCAATATTGCACTACTGATCCAATCACAAAATTCAAAAATCATTTGTTTTTCACCAAATTCTATGTATTTGTGAAAGAAAAAAAACATGCTCCCTACTCAAATTACCTTACCTTCCAAATATGGTAATTGGGTAACATATCGAATTCAAAGACTCTAATTATTTGTCATTATTGTTGTAAACTAGGTCATACTAAGTTGCTAGTTGCTCAAGAAAGAAGAAACGCCATTTCATTTAGAGGAAAAAGAAACAAACTCCTACTAATATTGAGGAGTCCATTACATCCTTTTCAAAGGTGCAAAAGGAACATAATAAGGGGTAATCTCATATGGATAATATGATGTTGGATACCTCTTTTAAAGCTTCAGGACTAGATGAGGATTTTTCCTATATGGCCTTATGAATTTGTTTTGTTCCAAGAAAATAAGTTTAGGGAAAAACAATCCTCTTACTATGGTTAAGAAAAAAACATTAGAACAATTTTATAGAACACACTGACTTTGGGTTGATAGTTTGTAAATTTTTGTAATGCCTTGTCTTTTGTAGTGTCTTTGTTGTTCCTTGATTGTCCTTTGTTTTCTTTTTGTTCTTATTGCTTAATATTTCTTCTTGTAAAAGGGTCAAGGCCCTTTTAAAATCCCTACTTACCTTAAATAAAAATAAGATCCTTTTTGAGAATTTGGAAAAAAATGGTGAATTGGTCTATAAACTCTCAATATTCGGATTAAAAAATAATAAGCTCCTCTAGTATATGGGTATGTGCAGGATCATGATGGGACAACAAGTGGTGATATGATGGGTATGTGTAGGGTATGTGGCTGACGACTTTTGTTTTACCCAAAATTGATGAAATGAAAAGGGTTTTCAAAGGAGATTATTAGCTTTCCACCAATATAAATTATGCTTTACTTTGAATTTAATAAATTATTATTATTCATTTTTTATTTGAATTACGACTAAAGTCCTGATTGATGGGTTGATTGAAAAACATCTATAGCTTTCAAACAATATCACATTTTTTGAATTTGAAACATGTGTCACATTTTATGCTCCACATACTATAGGATTAAAAAAAATTGAATTTCATAAAGTTTTGACCAAGTTAAGGTGGTCAAACATACAAGTTTTTATATTTTTTTAATTTGTAATAAAAATTCATAATTAATTATTTACTTTGAAAAAATATAAAAAAATATGCATTACATCGGGACATGAGTCCTCTACTTATATCTAAAATCATATAAAAAATATTATCATTATATTGTGGTTAGAGTGGTTAGGTAGACACCTACTTATTTTTTCCACGAATTTTAAGTACTATTACATTGAAATTTCAAATTTTCACCAAATAGATTTTTTTTTTAAATAAACCTCTAGAGTAGTTTGGAAACTACATTCAATTTGCTACAAATTCTATTCTTACATATTTTTGAAATAATATAGATAAATTATTCAAATTTTTATGTCAAGTTGTCTAACTCTGATTTTTCTAAATTTTCATTGCCACTTAAGGGCCTATTTTTTCCATGATGATCTTGCACATACCCATATATGAAAATTTCATTAAGAATTTAATTAAATTTGATGAATTGGTTTGCCAGCTCCCAATATTTAAATTTAAACATTTAAAGTTGAGTTCGCCATAAACACTAGAAAATCCTTTATTCACATTAAACCTTCAATTCTAATCCTTAAACACTTTAAACTTCATTATTATTGATATTCTATCACCCTGACATTAAAATTTTTCTATGTCTAATAGTTATTCAGAAAATTTTATAAAGATTCATCCTTTAAAATAACCTTATGAATTTTAGGTGCTAATAATGCAAAAATAAAGAAAATATATGTTAATTTCACTAGTTTCCAATGCCAACAAGGAAATGGGAGGAAAAAGAATAAAAAGGTTTTCCTTTGGAAGCCTTGTCCATGCAATAAGAGAAAACTTAGGGTTTTCAGTTTGGTTGTTTGAAGGAGTCCAAGGAAACTCATGGCATTGTATAAAACCAATAGTTGGTTGCTTCATATCACATCCACGTTGTAGGAAAAGTAATGGAATATTGTAGATCAAGAACACTAATCATGTTGTATGGAAGGGAGAAGAGTTTTAGGAACCTATTCATATCTCATCTCTACATTCCAAGGTCTCCAAAGATCCAAGCGATATGTGGTATGCATTCTATACCCTAATGAATACATGTGTTGTCATTAAAAGAAAAAAGGGGGTCTATTGAACCATCAAATCTCTATCAAATAGTGACAAATGTGGTTAGGAATATCATTGTTTGCAACTTGGCATAGTGGGTTTGTACTAGTTATGCAACGATAAGTATTAGGGTGTTTGTTTTATCCTTTTGGGGTTTTGTTTCAAATACAACAAGATGAGCGAATGTGTTGTATACTATGGTTACATATAGTTAAGATTTTTCTGATTCATAAAAGGATACATGACAAGCTTGAATCATCAACATCTTTATCAAAGCCCTTCTCAAGTGATTATCCAAAATTAAGTAATCAAATAAATTTTTTGTTTAGGTGATTATCCAAGCTTAATGTAAGAAAATAATCTTTATCAAAACCTTGGTTAGGTGATTATACAAGCCTAACATAAGTGAATCAATCATCATCATCATCTTATCTTTGGCAAGAGATATGTTAGTTGCATGACATGTTTTGCAGTGATTCTTTTTTTTCTTTTCTTTTTTTTAATCTTTGATCTTATATTTTAACTCATTATTACATGTACTTACAACCACCTAGATCTATCAAAAATCTTTGTGTCACAATTGGTATATAATGGGGCATTATTTTATCTTGTATGCCATGCTTGTCACTGTTTGAGTTTCAAGTCCATGCAAAGGTTACCTTGTCACCCTGGTTCTTCATACCTTGGTACATAATTTCCTTTTCTATATCAAATCTTATGGCTGCTCAATACATACCGGCATAACCTATCCATCATTATCAAATTCTCCTTCTTTTGCATCCCTTTCATCTAAATTCTCCTTCCTTTTCATCTCATTCATCCTCTTTCATCTTCCAAATTATTTTCTTCTTGATCCTTATCTCCCATCATTCCCTCCCATTTTGAGAACACACTCAGGTTCTCCTAACCAACATGTCCTCCCGAGGGGTCATCCCATCACCTAATCATCAATCTTTCCTTCATCCTAATATTTCCTTCTTCATCCTTTCTCATCCTCCCATTGACTAAGGCACCATCCTTGATTGTTATCCTCTCTCATATCTTTAATCCTTATCCTCTCTCACCTATTAGTGTTAGAAGGCATATATCTAACAGTTAAATGAGGATTTGATCAATAAAACAAAGAAATAAAATACATAGAAAAATTATAGCAGCAACAAGACAACACAGAGAATTTAATGTGGTTCACCCAATCTAGGCTACATCCACAAAACCACAACCATCCAATTATTTTATTATCCAGTGTAAAACATATTACAATCTCACGAATAATGCCATTCTGCAACCCCCATCCCAATCACTTATAACAAGCTTTTTAGAAGCTTCCAGAATTAGGGTTTTTACAAATTATTCAGTTATTTATTTTGTCGGTGACAACACAAAAAATAGGAGAATTTTTTTTATTGGGGGTTACCACCCCCGAACCCTTGTTTGGGGCTCGGCCTAGCCCCAAACCCCAATGAGGATACATGAAGAGTGTACAGTATAGCATGATCAATCACCACATACCAACATCATCCACCATGTTTTGTTTTTTTGATATAATTCCACTTCACAATGCCATATTAAAGAGGGGAAAAATATAGACACCTAAAATCTGACCTTATCCAGCCACAACTATTTTTAGCTTATCCTTTGCCCAATAATTAAAAAAATATCTATTATTTATTTAATTATTCCCATCCTTTCACATCTTTATCTTAATCCTTTAATTAAATAAATCTTTACTATTAATTTAATTATTTTGCCTTCATGATCCTATTAATTAAATAAATACCTTATTTATTTAATTAGTTCTCATTTTTCCTTTGTTCTTTTCCATCTAATCCTATCCCTTTCTTTCGTTCACATGGATCAAAATCTAATTTGATCCTCATGTGACAAGTGTCCCCTTCATATGTCTAACTCCTTATCTAGATTCATTGAACCTAGACACCTAACCAAGGTCAAACTAACTTTTCATCTTATTCTCTCATCTCATTTAACTTCTTAATCATAGCTATTGCCATATGATTTTTTTTCCTTATCCCAATCATAAACCTAGATCCTATCCATCATGTGCCACATGTACATGATTGCATCTTTGATCCAAACCAAAATCCTTATTCAATCTTAGCCATCCATCATCCATAATTCCCAACCATTAATTTTGCCTCTTCAAGAATCTATATCTGGAGGCTCTCATCCTTCATCAATGATGAGAATTGAAGCTATCATACCTACATGTCATCATTTTGATCTATCATCTATCAATCATAGCAAGGTTATGCTAAAGCATTAAGAAATATGCATATCAATATCAAAGAGAAAATCAAACGGAATAAGGGTGCACTCCATTTTCGCTCATCAAGGAGAGAAGCAAATATTCTAGGTGAAGGTATTGTGCTTTGTATTTCTTTATCTTCCTTTTGTTTACCTTCAATATTTTCCACCCTCTTTAATTGTTTATGGATTTTTTTCATTTTTAGATATCAATTGAAGGAGAATATTGGTTCTATCTAAAGATCCTTTACTGATTTAACTCTAGATATAACTATAAAAGTTAAACCTTTCTTTCTTCTCTTATAAATATCAATTGTTTTTGTGTTGGGTGTTAATCCTTGAGATTTATGTATGGTAATTACCCATGCAATGGATGGTGGTATTTATCTATGGTTACTAGAGATATGGGTGTTATAGGTACCATTTTTGGATCGTGTTAGTTCCATAGTGGGCCATTGTAATTATCAAATCACATGCAACTATGTACAAAGTTAAATCTAGTGGTTTATCTAGCCAACTGTGTACATAATATCTAGTACCTCTCCAAAAGACCCATTTACAAGTTCTTCTTGAATCCACAAGTTTGTTATTAACATGATTCATTGGCCTCTAGATAGGGATTTTTTGAGGAAGCTAGTCAATATCAGTATCAATGTTTGATTTTATGTTTGTTTTTATTGCAACACTGAGTGTAACATGAATATTTAGTAATTTGAGCATTTTCTTATGCATCCTCACTAAACCATTTGTAAAAATTGGGTACATTGACTAATCAAATGTTTGTGTGTGTAGCATCGTAAATTGTCACACTTGACAACTTCACAATATGTTTTTCTCCCCTGGGTAAGTGATTGGGCCTAATTGTACATCTGATGTTCTAATATGCATTTTGTGGCCCATTTAGATATTTATCAAGAAAACCCATGTACAAAACCAAGGAACACATGTAATATTTTCTCCCAACACTTTACACCATGCAAAAAGGGTTGGGACAAAGTCACCCTATTAGAAATATGAAATGGATTGAATAACCAAGTTCTTCTATGAGAGAGATCAACAATAAAACTTTAAAAGAAACACCAATTACAAACCCAAGATTCCAAGAGATGTGCAAATGTCACTTGATGATAATATTGCATTAGGAGCTCAAAGCAAATCTGGAAAATAATGACTGCATGTATCAAGGTGCATGCATGCCAAAGTATACAAAAATGCAAGAGAATGAATGGAAATACAAGCTAGGTAGTGAGTTTATATAGAACTAAGGAGATGATGGAGGTGGCAAATCCAACCAATAGGAATTAACCACCAAAAGTGGAGATGGCCACCAAAAGTGGAAAGTGTTCCACACTTTAAGGAAGTGGATACCACACTAATTATCTCCTAGTTATTAAATGATAAACTCACTTTATTATCCTAAGCAAGCTTAATTAATTGTAGGAAAAACCTAGGACTAAGGGAAAATAAATTAACCCAATAGGAAAATAAAAAATTGCACCAACACACCCTAGGCGACTTGGTCCCCTTATTTTTCCTCCAAATTTAATATGTCAGAGTTGGTATTTTATTATTTGAATTTCAAATGTCATATATCATGATTTAATTTGTAGGAAATTAGATTAATTTCATATAAATACATTGTTTTCACAATTTTTAAAAATAAGAAAATCTATTAGCAATTATTATACTTCAATATCAAGTCAAGAATAATCAAGAGTAGATTTATTGTAGCATTTCAATATCAAAGAATTGTGTCAAGTTTTATGTGAGTTTCTTCATGTTTATTTTATCATTTTTTTTTTAGGACTAACTTTTGTAGGTCTTTCAAGAAAATCAAGTCAAATTGCAATCAAGCCTTGAGGAGATGTGCATGACTTCAATCCTTCAAGGACATCAAATTTGAGTGGTGAGTTGTAGCCCATTGTTGATTCATCATTCATTTAACATTTAGCCCTTATCCCTCAAAATAATAAGCTCTCTTTCATCAACTTTTCCATTGTGGAGGTGGAAATACCAACATGAGGTTTGATTGAGGCAAACCCTTATATGGCACAACCCTTCCTTTCTCTTTGAATGTGCAAGTTTCATATCTAAAGAAGATTGGAAGAAGCTTGAATACTATTTTATCATTGTTGCATTCAAACCTTACAACTTGACAAGATACAAAAACTTAGTTATCCTAGTAATCAACAAAAAATTGATAATGAGATCTGAAAAGAACAGGGCTCTAATCATACACCTAAGGACTATGAATACAAATTTAAAATTCGACTACTCAAACACTAGCACCTAGGGTGACTTAGTCCTACAAATTAAGCTCCAAATTTATATGAAAATTGCACAAAACTATGCCCAGTCTATTTTTGAACATCAAACTTGTTTGTGACTTTCCTAATTTTTTTATTTTTGCATCAGAATAACATATTTGCATCATTAGCTAGTCATATCATTGCATTTCACTCCAAAACCCATTCCAATTTTGGTTAAGGGCATATTGACTCACCTTTTAGGTTGCAAGGTATTCTCACATCTCACAGGTCCTTGTCCAAACCCCTCAAATTTCAAACCATAAGATATTTCGGAAGAGAAAAACCATTGAAACCCTAGGATGAAGATGAAGTCCCAATGTTTCACTTTTCCTATTTATTAGTGTTCGTCATTTGATATAGTATTTTTTTTGTGTGATTCATTAGTAATCCCCAGTCATGTTCAACTAGTTTTGCATTACACATGTTATATAATTTTTGAAAAAATTCAATTTGAGCTTCAATGTCATCTCATTGATAGAAAATTATTTGTATTGTAAAAATTATAGTGAATTATGCCCATAGAAATTTGACATATGAGTGTGATGTATATATAAATTTGTCCATAATAAGTGGTAGTTGCACCAAATCACCTACAAGAATGATATATGAGCCACTAGAACACAAATATTATTGTGCGAGAAAGCTTCACACAATCTACTATCTATTTTCAATAATAACTTTGACCCTATTAAATTCATCTCAAGAAGAAGAAGAAGATATTTGATATACTTCAAATATTCTTAAAATATTACTAATGGTTGCCTTTTTTAATAGTTACAGTTTTTATAAATAAAATATATTATGAATACATTTTTTACTTCTATAAATATATTTTTATTTAATATTAAAATTTTGATACATATAAAATTCCCATGTTATTTCTTATTTTAATAAAAAAATATATACTTTTAATTTTTATAAAGAAAATATTATATATATAAAATTAGAAAATAAATTGTGATATTTATTACAAGAAAACAAAAATATTAAACGTACTAGTCCGATTAAAAAATATATAGCATAATGTGTGTTTTAATTTTACTTTTCTAAAAACATCCACTTAATTGCTAGAGGTATCATGAAAGCACCGGTTTTCAATAAAATAAAACTATGTAATAAAGTGTACAAATGTAATTGACTTTTGTAAATCAAGTAACTTCATTATTTTAAACATGGCCATTTTCCCAGTGTTGAAAATATATTTGTCTTTGTTCTATTCATTATCATCAAGTACCTTAATTATTGTACCACAACTCTTTTCCCTTTATTTGGACAATGTATTTTACTCACATTGTCTCAATGAAGAAAGGTGACATGGGCA